>VZQC01013236.1:3432948-3495032 GCA_009823505.1 Rhizomys pruinosus | reverse complement strand
GCCATGTGGGTGCTGGGGATCGAACCCAGGTCCTCTCCAAGAGTGGTCGGCGCTCTTAACCGCTAGGCCATCTCTCCAGCCCCTCCTACTACAGACTTTCATCTGTGGCTTTTATAAATCTTTTTTTGTGTTTTGGGGGGGTCTTTTTTTTTTGAGACAGGGTCTCCCTTTAGCCCCAACTGGCCTGGAACTGGCCTCTGACTCCCAAGTGCTAGGAATTAAGGTGTGTGTCACCCACCATGCCTGGCTCTTCTTAATGATTTTTATGTATGTGAGTGTTTTGCCTCCATGTGTGCAGACCCTGTGCGTACAGGTGTCCACAGAGGCCAAAAGAGGGTGATGTATCCTCTGAACTGGATAGAAATGCTAGAGATGGCTCAGCAGTTAAGAGTGCTGGCTTCTCTCGTAGAGGTCCAGGTACAGTTCTTAGCACCCACATGGGAGCTAACAACCATCTATAATTCCAGTTCTAGGGGATCAAATATATACATGCAAGCAAGACCTAAGTCATGAGAGACCTTTAGGCCACTGTGAGTGTGTTCTTGCAGGGGACTGTGAGGCTCTGCTTGTTCCTGCTACTGTTCTGCTTCCTGGATGAGGATGTGAGCTGTGTGCACTTGTTCTTATGGACTAGCCTGCTGTGAGCCACCCCTGACGTGGTCTACTAGGGCTGTCTAACCTTCCACTTCCACACTTTTAAGTCAAAATAGGCCTCTTTTTACTTCACAGAGGAGCCCATGTCAAATATTTCACCATAATGATGCACAATACAAAAGGATAGAAAAACATGGTCATCCAAATTTTTTGAAAGAAAACTTTGAGTATTCTCAAACACCGGCACTAGAAAGTTTTGGATTTCAGAAATATCTATCTTAGGAATGCTTAACTTATAATTCCATGCCCATCTTAGAAGTGAAAACTGAATGCCCAGAGAGCTGCAGTCATTTCCTAATGGTCAGAGCCACAGTTGTCATGAGACCTGACTTTAAGTCCTCAAGCTCTTACCTGCTCTCTGCCATTCTGGGTGAGGATTTAAAAAAGACCCAGGTAATGACTCTTATGTGCTTTTAACCTTAACTGCTATTAAGACAATTAAAACCTAGTAATTACGACTCATATTCCATTATGAAATACACAGACGCCCTCCACCCCCACAGGAAGGAGACACATCCCGCTCTTGCAGCGTCAGAATCCAGCAGCACTGGGGGTGAGCACAAGGTACCTTCTCTGCAATGCCATTCTCTGTAGTGTAGACTGCCATGAGCTCAGTGTCTTCGTTGTCCTGTTCAGTGCTGGACGTGGCCCCGCCATTGATCACCACCTGAGGAGAAATGAAAGTCTGCTGCAGCATTTACCACTCTGCCATAGAGAGCTGTGTTTTTACAAAAGGTTTTCCATAATTCTTCTAAGAGCCCTAAACTTGGTTTTCATGCACCACAGCAGCAAGGTTCACTTACGAAAATGAAACTCCCAATGGGTGTGAGCTTCGGAAATGAGAACTGAGTAGCTTTTATGGAAAGGAGTGTGCCATGTGTCAGAGGCCACCAGGGAAGATCAGAAATGGAACATTCCAAGAAAGCATCAGCCATAGGACCCCGGCACCCTCCAGGGTCAGGGCGGTGGCTGAGAAGCCAGTGCTGCTGTTCAGGAAACCAGGCTGCTGCTGAGCGAGAGTGCCTGAGCTGCTTCCACGAAGATCCTCCCTAGGGAGCCACCTAGCACTGCCAGTGGTCTGTGCCGGGAGGAGGAAGTGTTCGAGTTACAGGAGCCGCTGGTACCCAACTACAATTTAGGCAGCCTGCAGGTATGCGGACTTGCTTAGACACTGGGGGGAGGGGGGGGCCCAGAGGTGAGGACCAGTCTTCATGACAACAAAAGCTAGTTCTCAGGCCCTTCAAGGAATAGAACTCGCCAACGGATGAATGATTCAAAACAAACCCTGGTATGTGGCGACAGTCTAGCCCCTTGCTAAGCTGTCCTTGCTGGGGGGAAGGCATGATTTGAATGGGGTCCATCTATTGCAAGCAAAATACTTAAAATGTTTTTCATTCTTTTTGAGACAGGGACTCCCCAGCTAAGGGCCTCCCCACAGCCAGCCCTAGCTGCTCTGGAACTCACTATGTAGATCGCTCTGCCTCTGCCTCTGCCTCTGGGAGTAAAGGCTTGTGCCACTACCCCTGGCAAATATTTTTCATTCTTTAATAAAATGTTTCCATCCCAAGGGATCTCTTCTAAAGAAGCAATACTGAAGGTTTTAACACAAAGAAAGTAACCATTTAAGTATAACAATACTTATAAACCAATTATATATAGAATACTATAAAAATTATTTTTAAAGATTTCTTTGTATTTATGTTAATATATTTTGCATACATATGCAAGTACCCGAGGAGGCCAGAAAGCCATAAGATTCCCCAGAGCTGGGCATTACAGGTGATTGTGAGCTGCCCTATGTAAACCAAACTTGGGTCTTCTTTTTGGAAGGCAGCAAACGCTCTTAACCATGGAGTCATCTCTCCAGTCCCAGGAAAACCATTTTTACAAGGAATTTGTAATGTCAAGAAAAAACACATATATTAGCTAACACTGCAGAACTGTTTTGTCTGTGTTTGCCAGGAACCTGGCCTCTGCCTCCCTAGTACTACCACTGTGGGAATCGCCCCCACGCCTGGCTCCAACTATTTCTTAAAAACACAGATAAGGGGGCTGGAGAGATGGCTTGGCAGTTAAGAACACTGATTGCTCTTGCAGAGGACCTGGGTTTGATTCCCAGGACCCACATGCCAGCTAAGAACAACCTTTAGTGCCAGGGAGAGGCAGATGGAGCTCTGTGAGTTCAAGGCCATCCTGGTCTACACAGTGAGTTCCAGGCCAGCTGGGGCTACAGGGAGACCCTGTCTGTCTGAAAAACACACACAACCCCCCCCACACCAAACAAACAAACAAACAAACAAACAAAAAACCACAGATAAGAGGGGCTGGAGAGATGGCTTAGCAGTTAAGAACCTGCAGTTCTTCAAGAGGAACAGGGTTTGATTCCAGCACCCACACAGCAGCTAACAACTGTCTATGACTCCAGTTCCAGGGGATCTGATATTCTCCCCTGGTACTGCACAACATGGTGCACTTATACACTTGCAGGCAAAACACTCATATGCGTAAGATAAAAATAATAAAATTTTAAAAACCACAGAGATAAGAAAAAAAGACAGGTATAGACAGTTTAAATTCCAGCACTGTGGAAAAAAAAAACACTAAAAAGAAAAGACAATGGTCTAAGAGAAACTATAATGCAATAGATAACAAAAAAGGACATAATCAACAATTCATAAAGAGCATCCCAAATCAATAATGAAATCTGATGAAGGCAAAGGATATACAATTCACATGACAAAAACAAAATATACAAGAAACACATGAAAAATTATCATGTTTCATTTAAAATAGTAGAAATGACGATTTGGGGCTGGAGAGATGGCTCAGCAGTTTAAGAGTGCCAACTGCTCTTGCAGAGGACCCAGGTTTGATTCCTAGCACCCACATGGCAGCTAAGAACCGTCTTTAAGCCAGGTGTGGTAGCACATGCCTTTAATCCTAGCACTCAGGAGGCAGAAGCAGGCAGATCTCTGTGAGTTGAGGCCTACAAGAAGAAGGAAGGAAGGAAGGAAGGAAGGAAGGAAGGAAGGAAGGAAGGAAGGAAGGAAGGGAAGGAAGGAGGGAAAGAAAGAAAAGAAAAAGAAAGAGAGAAAAAGAAAGAAAGAAAGAAAAAGAAAGAAAGGAAGGAAGGAGAGAAAGAAAGAAGGGAGGGAGTGAGGGAATAAGGGAGGGAGAGAGGAAGGGAGGAAGGAAGGAAGGGAGGAAGGAAGGGAGGGAGGGAAAGAGAGAAAAAGAAAGAGAGAAAGAGAGAGAAAGAGAGAAAGAGAGAGAAAAAGAGAAAGAGAAAGAGAAAGAGAGAGAAAGAGAGAAAGAAAGAGAGAGAAAGAGAGAAAGAGAGAGAAAGAGAGAAAGAGAGAAAGAGAGAAAGAGAAAGAAAGAAAGAAAGAAAGAAAGAAAGAAAGAAAGAAAGAAAGAAAGAAAGAAAGAAAGAAAGAAAGAAAGAAAGAAAGAAAAGAAAGAAAAGAAAGAAAAGAAAAGAAAGAAAAGAAAAGAAAGAAAAGGGAGGGGAGGGAGGGAGGGAGGGAGGGGAGAAGGAGAGAAGGAAGGAGAAAGAGAAAGGAAACACGTCTGTCTCTCCTTCCACCCCCCCATGCTCTAACTCTCGCCCCTCCTCCAAGTATTTTATTTCTGCTAAGCAGGTGACTCTAGAAAGTGTCTACTCCTTAGCCTTCTCCTGAAACACTCAGAGTGGGAGAGAAGGAGGGAGGGTAGCCACAGACGAGGGTACCACAGGAGGGTCACACTACATCTGCAAGCCCAAGTTTAAACTGATAAGCAAATGTACTTGTCACTCCAGAAGCCATTCAAACTGTGCTCTGGACCCTTTAAGCGGAGGACACAAGCACCTGGAACTTCACACCTCCAAACAAAGGCTCAGAGCTCAATTCTCACCTCCTCAGGAGCTGGTATAACCCACCCACCATGACAGCCACTTGAACCATTTGATGTTAAACCAACTACTTTCAGAATAATAAAAAGGTCCCTAAGTTAACTGCTTTTTATTCTGAGGAAGAAAGTGGTACACAATTCATTAAGTCATCCTTCCTAAGAGACACACATAAAGAGATTATTTCTTCTGATATCCAAACATATTATATAATTAAAGCATTTTTATTTTTATTTTTTGAGACAGGGTCTCCCGTATAGCCCCAGCTGGCCTGAACTCACTCTGTAGACCAGGCTGGCCTTGAACTCAGAGATCCTCCTGCATCTGCCTCCCGAGTGCTAGGATTAAAGGTGTGCACCATCATGCCCAACTTAAAGACGATTCTTAGTCACCATCTGGGTGCTGGGAATCAAATCCGGATTCTCTGCAAGAGCAGTTGGCGTTCTTAACCACTGAGCATTTTTATTTATTTTTTATATTTTGGTCTTTTCGAGACAGGGTCTCCCTGTAACCACAGCTGTCCTGGAACTCACTCTGTAGACCAGGCTAGCCTTGATCTCACAAAGATCCACCTGCTTCTGCCTCCCGAGTGCTAGGATTAAAGGCGTGCACTACCACGCCCAGCCCTAAAGCATTTTTAAATAAAGACATTAAGATTGGTATTTCCCTAGCCTGTACTTCAGGGCCCGTTTTAGTGAACATAAAAATCTATTTGCTTTCAATATTACTGGAAATCCCAAATTAACTACTATGAAAAATAAGAATAATACAGCATGCTAACCCTGTAGAGTTTGTCAATCTGATGATATTCCAAAAATGTAGCTCAGAGTCAACACACCACTGGCTTCCCTGGGGCTGGCTAACACAGTAGCACAGCCTGTATTCTCATAGTCACTAGTTTTCAAACTGGACAGAGACCTGAGCCACCCTACTAGCCATATTCAAACCAAACCATCTGCAGAAGCGGACACTGTAGGAAAAGCACACAGACCTGGAAGCTTGGCCTCCCTCCCCTCCCAGCACTAATCTTCTCCAGGGTCCTCCTAGAGCTGTGTACCCTGGAACTGCAACAAGGTGTGTCTCACCTATGCCCCTAGCCTCATAATCCCAGCCCACAGGCTTCAAAATAGAGGGTAGTAAACCTTCAATGCCAGATGGGGACTGCTGAGACATCCAGCCTGTGGACTGAGCTACTACTGGGGGTTTCAGCCTCTTCAGAGTATAGACTGCCATTGTTGGACTACCCAGGCTGTATCATGGAGACCAGTACAGGAAGATTAAGATAGGACACTGTGCTTACTGGACCTCATTTGGTGACCATGGGAAGGGAAAACCCCATTGTGGAGCACAAGGGCAGAACTGATGGTGGTTTGGCCTTCCCAAGGAGAAGGCTTCAAACATGACAACTTTCAGCCTAATGAAATGAAAAGAAAAGAAATGAAAAGAAAAGAAAAGAAAAGAAAAGAAAAGAAAAGAAAAGAAAAGAAAAGAAAAGAAAAGAAGAAAAGAAAGAGAAAAAATCATAAGCTGAAGATGCTAAAAGATATATGTGCCAAACTCGGCAGTTTCATTCACGTGGTGCTGGCTTTAGAGGCATGAAGGATGCAAGAGTGAAGGGGTCATCAGTTCTTCCTCAGCGGTTTCAGAGAGCCTCAGAGGCCAGGCAGGGTGCAGCAGGGGCATCCCTGAATAAAGAATGCCCTGATAGGCCACTTCGTGAAGCTGTGAATGTGAAGCCTGGTTGGCAGCAGACACCCCAAGAAGACATTCAAGATGCCAGAGCTGTGAGATATTTGCCAAGGAGAGCTGCATACGGGGAGTGGTACCAGCCTAAGAAAGAGATGTATGTTGCAAGCAAAGCTGGAAGAGCTGAGCCATCTAAGCCCTTTGGAAGTAAAGTCCCAGAAGTCGCACATGGAGCTACTGGACTTGGCGTTTGCCCTGCTGGTTTTCAGTCTTGTTTTGGTCCAGTATTTCCTCACTATGCCTCTATTCCTCCCTTTTGGAATGGGAATGTGTATTCAGTTCCAGTGTATGTTGGGAGTATGTAATTTGTCTTTTGATTTTACAGGAGCTTACAGTTAAGAGATTAGCCTGGGTCTCAGAAGAGACTTTGGACTGCAGACTTTTGAACAGAATTGAGACTGGTAAAGACTATGGGACTTTTAAGGTTGGACTAAAGGCATTTTGCATTTTATATGGTCAGGAGCCTATGGGGGCCAGGGAGTGGAATGTGGTGGTTTGAATGAAATTGTCCCCCATAGGCTTTAAGTATTCAGACATTTTGTCCCCAGTTGGTGGCACTGTTCTGGGAGGTCTTAGAAGGTGTGGCCATGCTGGAGGAAGTATGTCATTGGGGGTGGGCTTAGTGAGTTTAACAAGCCTTGCGGTCTCCAGTACTTATTGCGAGATGTGAACCTCGGCTTTCTGCTCCAGCACCAGCCACCATGCCTCCCAGCACAGTGGACTCTAATTCCCTGGAACCATCAAGGTTCAAATAACCATCAAGCTCAAATAAACTCTTCCTTTTATAAGTTAAAAAAAAAAAAAAGATATATGTTTTTTTTTTTTTTTTGTTTGTGTGTGTGTTTGCACATGGATATATTAAAAACAAACATACAACAACAAAACTGGTGCAATAGAATTGACCTGAAACCTTGTCGATACTTCTTGCTCAAAACAGTAAATTTTTGCACTGAAAATTTTAAGAGACGAGAAAAAGATGAAAAAATCATGTTTGGCAGAATAAAAAAAAAAAAAAAAAAAAAAAAAAAAAAAAAAAAAAAAAAAAAAAAAAAAAAAAAAAAAAAAAAAAAAAAAAAAAAAAAAAAAAAAAAAAAAAAAAAAAAAAAAAAAAAAAAAAAAAAAAAAAAGACAAAAGAAAGAAGAAATAAGGCAATAAAAATAGAGAATTCTAAAAGAATATATAACAACAAGCACATAGCAGGCATTTCCCCAACATCTCTCCAAAGGGAAGCTTACAAGCACTTAAATAGAGGTGCCTACTATGATTTGAGTATGGTCTGTTTCCTCTAAAACTCATGTTGAAATTCAATCCCTATTATGAAATATTAAGAGGTGGCACCAGGTGGGACTTTCAATAGGCGACTCTCAGAGCTCTACCCTTATAAAGGGATATCCATTCATTCGATTAACAGATTAATGAGTGGGTTGGGTATGAAAGCCAGTTTAGCTAGGACTCTAGTACATACACCCCATCTCTCATCACGAGATGTCTTGCATAGTCTTCCATGACTCTCAGGCAAAACAGCTCAGGACCAGATCAGCCTTCCTGAAATTAAGGTCATAAATGATCAATAAAATCAATCTTGGAATGGCAGCGTGGTGGTACACGCCTTAATTCCTAGCATTGGGAGAGGCAGGCAGGCGCGATCTTGTTAGAGTCAAGGCTAGCCTGGTCTACAGGGAGCTCTACGGACAGCTGGGCTTTCAGGCAGCCCTCCGTTCAACACAATACAATAAATAAAAAAAAAGGAATAAAAAAAAAATAATCTTGGGCTGGAGAGATAGCCTAGGGTTTAGAGCGCCCATGCTCTCTTGGCAGAGACTGGCAAGTTCGAATCCCAGCACCCACAGTGGTGCTGAGAACCGTCTGATCAACTCTCCCAATTCCAGGAAGAACCTCCAGTTCCCGCCCAGAAGGGTACTCCTGACCCTTCTTCTGGACCTCCGCGGCATTGCACACACAGGGTTGCACAACCCTACATGCAGACAGGACATCATTACATATCATACACATAAGAAAATAAATAAGATTTATAGCCTGGGATGGTGGTGCATAGCCTTTACTCCTAGCACTCAGGGAGATATGAGCTAGTGCGATCCTCTGTTTGAGTTCAAGGCGCAGCTGGTCTACAGGAGTGAGTTCCAGTTCAGCTGGTGTGCTACTACAAGAATGACCCTTGTGTCTCTTAAAAGACCAAAAAAAAAAGATAGAAATAAATTAAAATTAAAAATAAAATCTCTCTCTCCCTCTCCCTATCTCCTCTTCTTTCCTCTCTCCTTTCTCCCTCTCTCTCTCTCTCTCATATGTGACCAATCTGTGGTACTGTATTATTAGCAATAGGAATAGACCAATAAAATGTCCTCATGGACACTGTCCTTACAATGAATCCCAAGGATGCCCAGCAGGGAACAGCGCTCCATCCAAAAAGGGAACCCATAGATACCAAGCTAAACCCTGCTGTGCAGAGAATACAGACGAGATACGAGATATGCCAGCGAAGGTCAGCACACCAGCAGGAGTCACCATGGGAGACCAGCGGCTCCTGAGCAGGCCATTAGTTCTACACCTCAATTTCAAAACAAAAAGGCTCTTGGATTTTTTGGCCTTCCTCTCAATGATGTGGGCCACCAATACCCCCAGGGGCCTTGTCCCACCCCTGCAAATCATCCCTGACTTCCACTAATACTTCACTGTTCATATCTAACCCGACACCAATTCTATGCTATCTCTCTAAGCCACCTGTTCCTCAATCCCTGTCTTCGCTCCTGAATGTCCCAAGGACACCAATTCCCATTCCTTGAGCACATAGCATGTCACTGTCCAGATCCCTGCATCGCTCTCACTCCTCTCTTTACCTGTCTAGGGTCTGACACTATAACTGTTCTTGGACACACTTGTAGCCCCACTGCCCTCTGGTAAAACAGGGCCCACCCTTGTACTGTGTTACTCAACAGTCACCTTCATCCTGCATCTGGTATAGGGTGACAATCTTCCTTCACTGGCTCCTAGGACTAGCTTTTCCAACCACCCCTAGCTCCCCCTCTGCTGGCCCTTTCCTCCTTAGCAACATCAACCCTTGGTGCCATTACACAGTTCCCCAGCTTTAAGCACATCTTCTCGTTCCTGCCTCAGAGGAAGCAGCTCTAGTCACACTTCCTTAAGTGTCACAATCCCAAATCTATTATTATTATTATTATTATTTTGTCTTTTTGAGACAGGGTCTCCCTGTAGCTCTGGCTGTCCTTTACTCACTATGTAGACCAGGGTGGCTTTGAACTCAAAGATCCACCTGCCTCTGCCTCCCAGGTGTAGGATTAAAGGTGTGTATCACCATGCCCAGCTTAATTTTCTTCCTTTTAAAAAAGATTTATTTAAGGGCTGGAGAGATAGCCTAGCGGTTAAGAGCACCGACTGCTCTTGGAGAGGACCTGGGTTCGATCCCTAGCACCCACATGGCAGGTAAGAACCGTCTGTAACTCTAATTCCAGGAGAACTCCAGTTCCAGGGGAATCCGAGACCCTCTTCTGACCTCCGCGGCATTGCACAACACGGGTGCACAAACCTACATGCAGACAGTACATTCATACACATACAAAAATAAATAAAATTAAATAAAAAAGATTTATTTAGCCAGGTGTGGTGGTGCATGCCTTTAATCCCAGCACTCAGGAGGCAGAGGCAGGCGATCTCTGTGAGTTCAAGGCCAGCCTGGTCTACAGAGCGAGTTCCAGGCCAGCTGGGACTAAAAGGAAGACCCTGTCTCAAAAGAAAAAAAAAAAAAATGGGTTTACTTAAACTTTGTGTATGTGTGTGAATGCTGGTACCCACAGTCAGGAAGACGATGTCAGATACCCTAGAGCTAGATGGAATTATGGGCAGTTATGAGCCTCACAACATGATGCTAGGAACTAGGAACTAAACTTGGGTCCTCTGGAAGAGTAGTATACGCTTATTAATTAATTAATATTAATGTAGGGTCTGCCCTAGCTGATCTGGCTGGAACTGGCTATATAAACCAGACTGGTGGGCCTGGAGAGATGGTTTAGCGGTTAAGAGCACCGACTGCTCTTGCAGAGGACCCGGGTTCAATTCCCGCACCCACATGGCAACTAAGAACCATCTTTAACTCCAGTTCCAGGAGAATCTGATGCCCTCTTCTGACTTCCTCGGCATTGCATGACACGGGTGCACCAACCTACATATAGACAGTACATTCATACACATAAAAAATAAAATAAAATAAAAAAATAATAAACCAGACTGGCTTCAAACTCAGACATCAACCAGCCTCTGCTGGGATTAAAGGCATGTATAACCATACCCAGCCAGTGTGTGCTCTTAAACCCTGAGCATCCCTAAAGCCCCTTAAATTCAATTTTCGATGGGCATAGTGGCACACGGCTTTAATCCCAGCACTCAGAAGGCAGACACAGGTGGATCTCTGTGAGTTTAAGGGCAGCCTAGTCTACACAGCAAGTTCCAGGCCAGCTGGGGCTACAGGGAGACCCTGGTTAAAAAAAAAAAAAAAAAAAAATTCCATTTTCCCAGGCAACACTCCACTTTTGACTCCCCTTATTCTGATCGCTCGTCCTATCTCAGGACTTGTCCACCTCCAGATGCTCAGTAACAGCAGGGGGTTATCACCGCCTCCCCTGCTCTCACGCTCGTCCTATCTCAGGACTCGTCCATCTTCAGGTGCTCAGTAACAGAAGGAGGTTATCACTGCCTCCCCTGCTCTCACACTCATCCTATCTCAGGATTTGCCCATCTCCAGATGCTCAGTAACAGCAGGAGGTTATCACTGCCTCCCCTGCTCTCACGCTCGTCCAGTTCAGCAGCCAACTCTCTAGGGTTGGCTACTTCCCTGCCTCACTAGCACTCTGCTGGAGCAGCATCAGCTCACCTGCCTGTGGAGCCATCTCCTGCCAGATCCCTGCCTCTGCTCTGTACATAGCCCCACTCAGCTCTAGCTGGTGGGTCTGTCTGTCACACACTGTGAAACTGACAAATCCTTCAAGAGATCTGTAAGTACAAGTTTCTCATTGCCACAGTGTTGCCCACTTTTTTCAAACAGATTATGGCCCCTGCTGAAATAGTCTTCGGGGTGGTTGTAAATCTAGGGGATTTAAAAAACATTCTTTCTTTATTTATTTATTTTTGGTTTCACACTTTTTTTGGTATTTTTTGAGACAGGGTCTCCCTTTTAGTACCAGGTGTCCTGGAGCTCACTCTGTAGACCAGGCTGGCCTTGAACCCACAGAGATCTACCTATCTCTGCCTCCCCAGTGCTGGGATTTATTTATTTTTATATGCATGAGTGTTTTGCCTGCATGTATCTAAGTGTACCCATGCAGTTCCCACAGAGGCTAGAAGAGTGTCAGATTCCCTGGAACTGGAGCAAGAACAATTAGTCACCAAGTAGGTGCTGGAAACTGAACCAGGTCCTCTCCAAGAGCAGTCAGTGCTCTTAACTGCTGAGCCATCTCTCCAGCCCTTTTATCTAGGAGATTTTTGATGACTTTAAAACAGGATGGAGAGGGTGGGTAGAGATAGAAGAGAGGTCTCATCATGTTGGGATCAAGTCACCATGGCAACTCTTACACAGTGATTGCTGAGATCCTAGGTGCGTCTTGAATGACTGCCTAAGTTTAGAAGTGTCATCATCAAAAAGCTCTCTGGCTTTTTGACCAGGGTAGATACCCTGATAGGCTGTGCTTTAGAGATACCAAAACAAAATCTGAGAGCAAGGTAGGGAGTAACCTGAGGGTTACTGCTCAGAAGGCATCTGCTGCAATAGTTACCTGACATCCATGGTCGTCCGTCCCTGTCGATGTGTAAACCTTTACAATTAATTCACTCTGCCTTCAAGTAGTCAGTGAGCAAGAAGCAGTGAGGGGACAATTCCAGCATAGCTGAGTGAGCCCTGCAGTAGGCACAGGAGCCCACTCAAGTCCCCTTTTACTGAGTGACCAGTGGATTAGGACAGGGAAACTCGAGGGTCTGGGAAGTACCAAAAGCCAGAACTTAAGGATAGTAAGAATGGAGGTGAGCCTGAAAGAAGAGCCACTGAGGCCGAGAGAAGGAAGTTCAGAGTGCCCAATAGGATTTTATACAGAGGAATCTAATTGGGTGCATCTGGGAAAACCTCACTTCAGAGGGTGGGCTAGATGGAAGATGATGAATTTCATTTGAGTAGGAGATGAAGTGGAAGGAATGTTTTACAATCATGGGCCCCTGTTCTTGTGGAACTGGCCTCCTAATGGAAGGAGAAGACAACGAATACATAAAAAAATACATCGGCCAGGTGTGGTGGCACATGCCTTTAATCCCAGCACTTGGGAGGCAGAGGCAGGTGGCTCTCTGTGAGTTTAAGGCCATCCTGGTCTACAGAGTGAGTTCCAGCCCCAGTTCCTGGGGCTATAGGGAGACCCTGTCTCAAAAAGACAAAATAGGGGGTCAGTTTCCGCCCGGCGTCCCAGGCATCTCTCGCGCCACTGGAGGCAAGATGGAGGAGTACGCGAGGGAGCCTTGCCCCTGGCGAACTGTGGATGACTGTGGTGGGGCCTTCACCATGGGCACCATAGGTGGTGGTGTCTTTCAAGAAATTCTCCAGTGGGAGTAAACCACAGACTACGAGNAAAAAAAAAAAAAAAAAAAAAAAATCAATGTTACCATAGCCAGCAGCCAAGTGTGTGAAAAGAAATAAGACTATGGAATGGGATAGCAAGAAAGAGGATGTAAATCTAGCTGAAAGACCATACAGTACCTTCGGGTCATTCATTAACTTGATTTTTTTCATTTATTTATTTTTATTTTAACTGTATGAATGTTTTGCCTGCATTAAAAGTATACCATGGATGCTCAATGTCTGCAGAGGCCAGAGGAGGGGATCGGATCCCCTGGAACTGGAATTACACACCATTGTTAGCTGCCATGTGGGTGTTTGGAGCTGAACCCAGGTTCTTTGGAAGAGCAGCCAGTGCTCTTAACCACTGAGCCATGTTTCCAGCTTCAATTTGATGTTATTTTTGGCATCAACATTAATGCTTACCAATATGTTTTAGGTAATGTGGGTGTTAGTCAGAGATGGATATAAATATTATAGTATTGCAATGTTGATTTAGCACGAGAGCGGCTAGGTTAAGGATGTTATAATATGGGATTTTTTTTATTCTTATATGTGTATGAATGTACTGTCTGCATGTAGGTTTGTGCACCCATGTCATGCAATGCCACAGAGGTCAGAAGAGGGCATCAGATTCCCCTGGAACTGGAGTTAAAGATGGTTATCAGTCACCATGTGGGTGCTGGGGATCGAACCCAGGTCCTCTGCAAGAGCAGTCAGCGCTCCCAACCACTAGGCTATCTCTCCATCCCCATGATATGGGATTTTAAAACACAGTCTTGAGCTATAAAAATAAGCATTGAAAGGGATTTATCTATCTTTTGTTCTTTTTAATCCTGGGTCCCAGTGAATTCAACACAGCAAGACCCTGGGTCAGAAAGAATAATATACTCATATCAAGCTCTGGCTTATACCCACACTACCAGCTCCCATAGTCCTTGCTGGAACTTCTAGTAAAGACAGACCAGGAAAGCAGTGTTTTGAGGGATATGCTTTCTCAACCATACACTTAAAAAAATATAGCAGTGATAAAGCAGAAAATTGTAAAATAGGTGAGCTCAAAAAGACATGAGAAGCAAGCTGGCAAGACAGTGTGCTCAGTGGTGAGGTGTTTGCTGCCAAGCCTGATGACTTGGATTTGACTCCCAGGACCCACAACGGTGGACAAAGAGAACTGACTTCCAAAAGTTGTCCTCTGACCTTCATGTGAGCCTTGTGGCTAGGGAGGGAGGAAGGGAGGGGAGAGAACACATAATGAAATTTTTTTAATGTAATAATAAACGATTAAGTCATTAATCATCCACAGACCCTTGTTCTTTTTTTTTTTTTTTTTTAATCTTTTTGAGATAGGGTTTCCCTGTAGCTCTAGCTGACCTGAAATTCAATGTGTAGGCCAGGCTAGCCTCAAACTCTCAGAGAACTGCCTGCCTCTGCCTCCAAGTGGTGAGAGTAAAGGCATGTGCCACCATGCCTAACCCTTGTTCTATTTTTTAAAAAAGTCAAAATAAGGGGAAGATACATGAAATTTCAAGGAATACAAAACCAATTAACAATGGCTTGTGAATTTCAGTGTTCACTTTTCTTTTGTTAAAACTGTTATGCGTTTCACACATAATTTTTCAGTCAGTCTTAATTGCCATTATAGCGCTTCTCCCTGACACTCTAGACTATAATGGCAAGGCAATGAATGATAGAGATGTGGGCGAGTGCCTGTCTCTGACATGAACCAGGCTGAGAGTAAAGAGTGTTCTGGCTCTAAGAAAAAGAGAGACTGGGTGTGGTGATGCACGCCTTTAGTCCTAGAGTGTGGAAGGCAGAGGCCGGTGGATCTCTGTGAGTTCAAAGCCAGCCTTGGTCTACAACTGTCCTGAGTTCCAGGACTGTTGGGACTACGGGAAGACCCTGTCTCCAAAAGACCCCCCCAAAAAAGCCCACATTCAATAAGTGAGGCTGGAGAGATGGCTCAGCAGTTAAGAGCACTGGCTGTTCTTACAGAGGACCTGGGTTCAATTTCCAGCATCCACATGGTGACTAATGACTGTCTATAACTCCAGTTCCAGGGGATCTGTTGCCCTCTTCTGATCTCTGTGGGCATTATACAACACCAGTACATTTACATACATGCAGGAACTATACTCATACACATAAAATAAAAATATTAAGTAAAATATATATGTAAAAAAAAAAAAAGCAGCAACACGTGCTCATTCTCTAGAGTTATCCCAGCAGGCGACCCCAGGCAAACTGGAGCAAAGACAGCATCACTTGAGAGGGTGTTGATTTTTCAATGCCTTGATGTTCACTGAAAAAACAAGTTAAAACCTATTCTAGTGCCGGGTGTGGTAGCGTGTAGCATTCCCCTTTAATCCTAGCACTTGGGAGGCAGAGGCAGAGGCAGAGGCAGAGGCAGGCTGATCTTTGTGAGTTCAAGGCCAGCCTGGTCTACAGAGTGAATTCCAGGACAGCTGGGGCTACAGGGAGACCCTGTCTCGAAAAGACAAAACAAAACAAAACAAACCTATTCTATGTTCTGGACAGAACAGAGAAAACAGGAAATACTACTACCGGAAGAGTGAAGAAACTAGGGTTCTTCTCTTCATCTTCGTATTTGCCTTCTGTGGAACTCCCGGCCTCCATCGATTTGGACGTCGTGTTCTTACCAATCCCCATCATGAAGAAAAACAGAGTAGTCTACACAGCTGTGGCTACAGTGAAGGCTTATTCAAGCCAGGAGCTCAAGACCAAAGGCAGGGCTTCTGGGACCGGGAACACTCCAATTCTCACCCAGAGATCAGTTCAATGAGTGTCATGTCACCTGCAAAAAAGTGAAAGAAAATTACCTCAGAGCACAAAAAAACACAGGACCAGGGTGGTCACTGGGTTCTCTGCACAAGATAGAGTACAAGTCACACTCAAACATTTTGAAAATATACCACCACTTTCCAGGAACCCATCCTCTTCATCCACAGCCAACTACCACTTGTAAATTATCTCTTACAGAAAGGAATATTAAACTGACTTTTTAAGAAATGTTATAAACCAGGCATGGTGGCACACACCCTTAATCCCAGCACTTGGGAGGCAGAGGCAGGGGGATCCCTGTGAGTTCAAGGCTAGCCAGATCTACATAGCAAGCTCCAGGCCAGCTGGGGCTACAGGGAGACCCTGTCTCAAAAAGACCAAAACAATAAAAAAAATATCTATCCCAGGCTTGCCTGGAACTCTCAATATAACTGAGGATGACTTTTAATAGATCCTCCTGCCTCCATCCCCATCCCCTCTGGATTACAGGTGTATGCCATCATACCCAGTTTTATGGGCTGTGAGGGATTGAACCCAGGGGTCTGTGCACACTAGACAAGCACTCTACCACTAAGCTACATCCCCAGCTTTCTAACATCATTAGTTCTGCATGGACTGGAATGCCACAGAAAAAGGAACCAAAACATTTAGGATCAACCAAATAACTACATAAACCAAAAAAGGAAACCCAGAACCCCTCCCCTCTCCTGAAAAGGAGGCACCATGGCAAGAGGTGGGAAGAGAGAATCAATACTACTCAACCCAAGACGGACGTGACAAGCCGGAGACTGAGGATGCTGACATGTAATGACAAAATAGCATCATATTCCAAACTAACAAAAAAATAACTAAGAAAACTGAAAAGCAAGAAAATCGATCTTGCAACAATTCTATGCAGCAGCCAAGACTGAATAAAGGGGAAAATTTAAAACAATTTCGAACCACAAAGCATGACCTGGATAGTAGAACTAATCCACCTTGGATTATCAAATATTTGGAGAACTTGTGTTTGAAATGAGAAAGTGCAAAACATGCCACAAGGGCTGGCACACGTACACTAAAACATGCCTAGGTATGCCTGGATCTTATACAGAATAACGAAAGCAGGCAGGGGTAGGAAGGGAGGGTGCCTTCACCACCCCTCCGATTATTAAGGTGACATCAGATCTTACCACAAATTTCTCAACATGGAAAAATCCAACCAAGCTGCCCTGAGAATGGGAAGTAGAAAACTTTCTTCATTTGGACCTTATGAAAAGTAAGCAAATAGATGTCTGCAAAATTTGAGCTGAGTATTCCGAAATCCAGAGAGCAGAAAGGAAGAACAGAAGAAACAGTTGCCAGGACACAAGGGGCATTCCTGAACAGGCCAAACCCACCCTCATCATCTCCATGTATCTCCCAGGGACATGCAGCAATACAGGAGGGATCTGGGGTGACAGCTGGGAGACAGCTTGTACAAGCAGGTTCAGGGCCAGAGCTGCAGAGTTTGGGGGCAGGGCAACCTCTCAGGGACCACAGTGAAAGTGTAAGAACAAGTAGAGACAATGAAGTCCCCAAAGACTGAGCCTTCTACGCTTAAGTATGCAAGGCTCATGGAGACAGCTCAAGGCCAGAAACCACAAGTCAACTTGAGATCACAGGCTTCGCCCATATAGGATGAACTTTCATGGGGGTAAATGCCAAGGTCCAGGGGGAAAATTCAGAAGGTGAAAGGAGGGGGCAAAAGCAGAGAGGAGTCTGGGATCTTATTCAAAGCTATGTTAACACAAAAGAAAATCCAGGGTTCTGGCACAGAAATTTTACTAATCCATAGTGCCCCAAGCTCCTCTTCCTGCTTCTTGCAAAAAGACAGAGAATGAGGTGGGTCACCTGCTGTCTTGTCCCTAACCACTTGACAGAGGGGACGAAGTGGTTGAGGGATGAGTGGTAGTTATTTCTGGCAAGTTGAGTTTAATCTTTTTTTTTTTTTTTTTTTTTTTTAGACAGGGTCTCCCTTTAGTCCCACCTGGCCTGGAGCTCACTATGTAGACAAGGCTGGCCTTGAACTCACAGAGATCCACCTGCCTCTGCCTCCCGAGTGCTGGATTAAAGGCATGTGCTACCACACCTGGCACTAAGACTGTTCTTAGCTGCCATGTGGGTGCTGGAAATCGAACCCGGGTCCTCTGCAAGAGCAGTCAGTCCTCTTACCGCTGACCCATCTCTCGATTTTCCCATTAACACAACAAAAGCAGACTAGAGCTTTCGAGAAATAACCCAAAGGAGACACAGCTACAAACGGTGGTGCAGGATGTAAATGTTGACCAGTATTTCTATCCTGTAAACCAACTCTAAAATAGTACAACCATGTGAATGGTCTTTAAACACTGCAACAAGGTGGTCAGAACAGTAGGCATGGGAGCAACAGGAGGCGAGTTGGGGTGTCCCCTCCTGAGACTAGGAGCTTGAACTACATACATTTCACTCTACAGCCCGTGCTGCCTTCATCCACCATCACGTCTAATCCAACATCAACAGTCACTGTTAAATCACCTTCTTCATCTTCATGGCTCTAAACATTCTGTCTGCTCCAACCTCCTCTCCCAGTCTTGCTTGTCTCCCAGTGTACTGTCCTACGGTTCTTTGAAAGCACATGCACCCCTGAAAGCATGTCCCCAACCCCACCCCGCCAATATCTATACTTTATATGTCTGAGTACAAATAACATGGTTGTAGTATAGCAGGATACCATCCACCTGCCTACCCAGTCACAGCTCAGGAAGCAAGAGACAGATGTGCAGCCTCATTATCAGAGTAGGAGTAGTTCCCAGGGCTGAACCTGGCTTAAAGATTCTCCCAAATTTGCAGAATGAAGTAATGTTCTTTGGGGGGGTGGGAGTTGGGGGGAGAAAGCGTCTCCCTTGTAGCCACAGCTGGCCTGGAACTTACAGTAAGTAGAGGTACCTAACTTGTAACAGTTATGCTTTTTTTTTTTATGCTTTCTTAATCTATTCCTCTTATATACCTGTCTGTGACAGGGCAGGATATTAGTGTGAGAAACAAGGTGGGTTGGCAACATAGTTGCTATCCTCTGTAACAGACAGAGGGAAGGGTTTGAAAGGCAGCAAAGGAATCCTACCAGGTGTGGTGACCTAAGACTAGTATGGTGGCAAATGTTGATAATCCCAGCACTTGAAAGGCAAAATCAAGAGGACAACTGCTATATAGTCAGACCTGTCACAAGCAAACAAGCAAACAAGGGGCTGAAGAGATGGTTCTGTAGTTAAGAGCACTGGCTGCTTTTGTACAGAACTGGGGGAGGAGGGTGTTCCCAGTACCCACATGGCAGCTAACACCTGTCCATAATTCTAGTTACAGAAGATCCCACACCTTCTTCTGGCCTCCACAGGCATTGCAGGACATGGGTGCACTTAAATACTTGCAGGCAAAACACATATATCCATAAAATAAATGAATGAAATTTAAAAAACAGAAAAAAAACTCAACTGTATCAAGAACTCTAAGAAAATCTGCAATTATGTCTAGTTAGAAAACACAGAAGCTGACTGAACCAACAGCTCCCAGGGGCCAGAAAGGAGCAACTGCACCAGAAGCTGGTAAGGGACCAACCGGCCACTTCTGGGTTGGTCTTCAGGTAACAGTGGTTTGGGTTTTGCATTTTTAAAAGGCTAAGAACAAAGCCTAGAAAGATGGCTGAGCAGTTAAAACACTGGCTGTTCTTGAGGATAACACATACACAGTTCCCAGCATCTACATGGAGGCTAATAACCATCTGTAAATCCAACTCCACCAATTCCCTCTTCTGGCCTCTGTGGGCACTGCATGCGTGTGGTGCACCTATATACATGCAGGGGAAACAGTTATACATAAAATTAAAAAATGTTGGGGCTGGAGAGATGGCTCTTGCAAAGGACCGGGGTTCGATTCCCAGCACCCACATGGCGGCTAAGAACGGTCTTTAACTCCAGTTCTAGGGGAATCCAACACCCTCTTCTGACCTCCAAGGCATTGCACGACATGGGTGCACCAACCTACATGCAGACAGTACACTCATACACATTAAATAAATAAATAAATAAAATTTAAAAAATTTAAATGGTTAATGTTTCAGTTTTTTGAGACATGGTCTCCCTGTAGCCCCAACTAGCCTGGAACTTGCTATGTAGACCAGGCTGGCCTCAGAACTCTTCCTGCCTCTGTACCACCATGCCCGGCTTATAAAAAAACTTTAAAGGGCTGTGCCTATCAACAAAGAACATATGGTAGACATCTCTGGGCCCACAAACACCTAAGTAAGGTATCTACAGATCAGTGTACCAACCCCTGGTGACAAGAGAAGAATAGCAATATTTGTTAAATATATATGAATAAAATTTGATAAAATAGGAAGAATGAAGAAAACTCTAAGCTACTCCTAAGAAACATGAAAAAGATTTGAATAACCACTGAAACAGTGTTCCCAGGTGAGAAAGCTACTGCAAGGGTGTTCATTTTCCAACAAATATAATCTGTAAAGTAAATAAATCTCAATATCCCTAAAAATTCCTCTGAAAGACTAGTAACAACAAAGCTGGACAAAGGGATGAAAGTCTTTAATCCCAATACACAAGAGGCCAGGGCAGGAAGATCTCAAGTTTGAGGCCAGCTTGGGCAACACAGGAAGTTCCTATTTAAAAAAAAAAAAAAAAAAAGGGAAAAAAAACATAACAAAACAAAAACCCAAAGGATTCTCTCAGCCACCAACCCTAATAAAAGGCTGCAATTATAGTAAATATGAAAATTGTCAAACTCATAAACCCACAAAACTATGACTCTATGGTACAGTAGCACTTCAAATCATTGGACAGCCGTGGGGTACAGTACACCACAGCGACTGATTGACTACTCATAACATCAAAGAAAGACCCAGAATCTGAAAAGGCCACCATAGGATAATGTATTAGGTTAGGGGCTCTTCTGTTGCTTACCATTACAGATAAAAAGGAAAGAAAGACTGAGAGAAGTTACAATATAAAGACTTCTCGATTTCTGTATGGAGAAAAATCAGATAAAATTAAGGGGTAAAATGCAATAGATATGGGGCTGGAGAGATGGCCTAGCGGTTGAGAGCGCCGACCGCTCTTGCAGAGGACCCGGGTTCGATCCCCAGCACCCACATGGCGGCCGAGAACCGTCTGAAACTCCAATTCCAGGAGAACTCCAGTTCCAGGGGAATCCGAGACCCTCTTCTGACCTCCACGGCATTGCACGACACGGGTGCACACACCTGCACGCAGACGGTACATTCATACACATACCAAAATAAATAAAAATTAAAAAAAAAATGCAATAGATATAAGAGAAACCAGAATCTTAAATGCACAGATCGACGGTACAGTGCTCTTCTGATACTCAGTCCCCTAAATACAAACAGCAAAATTAATGTCTGGGTCCTGTTTGCAGTCAATAAGATGAACAGACACCTTTACAGACATCAGCTATTTTAATACTCCCAATGGAAGAATGATGAAAAAAAATAGACAAACTCACCTACTCCCAATGAAAAATACATCTGTTATTAACAAGAAGCTAATTTGGTTATGTGATCATGAGAGTTAAGAATGTTCACACCCATTTTTGGAGGTGTGGAAATTGAACCTAGGGTCTTACACATAATTATTTTTTATTTTTATTTGTATGAGTGTATTACCTACATGTAGATAAGTGCATCCGTGTCCTACAGTGACCACAGAGGACTGAAGAGGATGTCAGATCCCCTGGAATCAGGAGTTACCCAGCTCCTTTGCAAGAACATCCAGTGCTCTTAACCTCTGAGGCATCTCTTCAGCCCATAAATAAATTTTTCAAAAAGAAAAGAAAAATAAAAAATAGTAATGTACAACCTTATGCTGAATGAAAAAAAGCCAATCACAGAGGGGCAAAAATATTCCGTGTTTCTCCTTTTTTGAACTATCTAAACATTCAGAACCAAATTGTAGGAGAGTAGTTATCAGGTGGGGAAGAAACAGAATTATTCAACAAGTATAAAGTTCCAGGTACACAAGGATGACCATGCCATGCACTTAGCACTCAGATCCGCAGATCTATTGAGTTGAAGCCAGCCTACTCTACATAGTGATACTCTGTCCCCAAACAAAAACAAAAGCTTCAATGCACATCCCATAAGGGCAAGACAATGACTATGGTTTGGATGTCCTGACATGTCCCTGAGAGTCTGTGTTGGAAACTTGATCCTCAGTATGGCAAAAGGGGCACCACCAGTTAAATGCTGGAGCCTAGCAGGAAGACTAACAGTTAAATGCTGGAGCCTAGCAGGAAGACTAACATTTCCCTGAAAGGGGAACCCAGTTAGTTTTAGAAAGAGGGCTGTTACAAATAAGGAAGCCAGAAGACAGTTGCACCAAACTCTGTTTTCCTGTCTTATCATATGATCTCTTCTCTACCCCTAGCAGTGATGTCATGTAGCATGAAGTGATGCAGGCAAGCAAGTCCCTGGCCTGGATCTGACCCTCTACAAGAGTCAGCACCAAGCTGTTTAGACTTCTGATTTCCAAAAGTGTGAGATAAAGTCCTCTTCTTTATAAATTATCCAGTATCAGGTATCTTATAAATCAGTCAAGCAAGTCTGAAAGTCACTGATGTAATTAAAGCTCTGCACTGACGCAAAGGTGTAAAGCCATGTGCCTGAATTAAGTCAGGTTAATTGCTGAGTATAACTAATACTCATAATACTCAAGTAATGTGCCAAAGCGAGAACACAGAGCAAGATGATGGTACCAATAACAAAAAAATCCTCAAAGATGGACGAGTGCCTGTTAGCACAGCTTCAGAGTGGACTTTCCCATGACACTAACAATCCACAATATCCTCATACCCTTGCAGTGAATGAGAGAAGGCTGGAAGGACCCTCTATACTGTGAAGCCCTCTGCCAGAGCTGTCTGTCACTATCTTGGCTTATGGATTTGCTCTCTTAAAAAAAGCATTTGAGGCCAATGAGATTGCCTCAGTGGGGGAAGGAGTTTTTGAGCTGAGATCCATACGGTGGAAAGAGAAAGCTAACTCCAGCAAGTTGTCTTCTGATTTCTGTATGTGTGCAGTGGTAGTGATACACACACGCAGACACACACACACGGACACACATGCTCACACACACACACGCACACATGGGCGCCTATTTGTGCATGCACACACACTAATAAATAAAGAAATGTGTAATAATAAAAAGAAAAGAAAATTTCAAAAGAAGTAGAAAAGGACTGGTTCCTGAAGGAGAACACAAGCTTTAGGACAAGTTCTACCTCAGAAACTCAGTTCCATCTGCAGAGCGCCAGAGGAGCAATCCCCTCTGACACTGCAGTCCAGGGCCTAGGAGTGCCAAAAGAAATGACCACCACTCTACAAGGTGTCAAGACACTGACTCGTGGGGCGTGGTGGCACACACTTTTAATCCTAGGACTCAGGAGACAGAGGCAGGGAGATCTTTGTGAGTTCAAGGCCAGCCTGGTCGACAGAGTGAGTTCCAGGACAGCTGGGGCTACAGGGAGACCCTGTCTCGAAAAGACAAAAAAAGAAGACAATGGCTCACTCTGGCTCAGTTAGGAAGAGACAGAGCTGTGCACAGCAAAACGGAAAAGCTCGTTGTTTACTTCTGGGCTTTAACATGCAAAGTTCATCAGCAATCTATATTTTTATAACCTAATGATTGGTACAGGTATCAGATACTATACTGCGAACTTTGCCTGGAATCTTCCACCAGAAATCTCTTCCCAAACACCATCTAAAGAAAATTCTAAGACCCCCTTCAGCCTCCTCATTCTGAACACTGCTCTCAGCTCTGGCTCCCATCTACACTGACCCTGCTGATCTCTTAGTTCCCAGCTCCGGCTCCCATCTACACTGACCCTGCTGATATCTTAGTTCCCAGCTCCGGCTCCCATCTACACCGACCCTGCTGATCTCTTAGTTCCCAGCTCCGGCTCCCATCTACGCCGACCCTGCTGATCTCTTAGTTCCCAGCTCCGGCTCCCATCTACACTGACCCTGCTGATATCTTAGTTCCCAGCTCCGGCTCCCATCTACACCGACCCTGCTGATCTCTTAGTTCCCAGCTCCGGCTCCCATCTACACTGACCTTGCTGATCTCTTAGTTCCCATCTACGCCGACCCTGCTGATCTCTTAGTTCCCAGCTCCGGCTCCCACCTACGCCGACCCTGCTGATATCTTAGTTCCCAGCTCCAGCTCCCATCTACGCCGACCTTGCTGATATCTTAGTTCCCAGCTCCGGCTCCCATCTACGCCGACCCTGCTGATATCTCAGTTCCCAGCTCCAGCTCCCATCTACGCCGACCGTGCTGATCTCTTAGTTCCCAGCTCCGGCTCCCATCTACACCGACGACCGTGCTGATCTCTTAGTTCCCAGCTCCGGCTCCCATCTACACTGACCATGCTGATCTCTTAGTTCCCAGATCTGAGCTCAAGGGGCTGCCTCCTCCAAGGAGTTGCTGTCCCTCTTCCACATTTCCAGCTTCCCCAACAGGCAGACACTGAGACACAGGACCTAGTACAAATAATGCATTCACACTGTTCGGGGAAATGTAATGAGCCAGCTGGTCACTCACAGGAACATGTAACTGCTGTCCTCCAGACTTATTCAGGGAAACATGGCTGGAACATGAAAGGGGAAGAGAAATAGGGCCAGAATTAAAATATAAATGACAGGCCTGGGCGCAGCTGTGTGGGAAAGTGTTTGCTCTTCACATTCAAGCTCTGGGTTCCATCCCCAGCATGCACAAAACAAGCCAACAATGTCAGTCAGCAGTCATCACAGAAGCCCCCCAAAGTTAACTGCGTCTGAGTATGGTGGTATGTGGTATGCAGTTATGTGTGGTGTGTGATTATGGGTGGTGTGTGCTTGGGCATATGTATGCACGTGCATGTAGAGGCCAGAGGTCAACCTCGTGTTGTTCCTTGGGTGCTCTCCACCTGGATTTTTAAAAAATAGTTTATTATTTTAATTTTTTTATGTGTGTGATGAGTGTGTGTGAGCCTGCATGTATGTAGTTGCACCTATGTCATACAATGCCCATGGAGGACGGAAGAGGTCATTTGATCCCCTGGAACTGGAATTACAGACAGCTGTTAGGCACTCTGTGGGTGCTGGGAACCAAACTGGTGTCTTCTGCAAAAACAGCCAATGCCCTTAACCACTGAACCATCCATATCTCTCCAGTCCCTCCACCTGGATTTTTAAGTGTTCGTTGGCTCCCCGGAGCTCCCTGAGTAGGCTAGGCTGACCGGCCTGTCTCCATACCCAGAGCACAGAGACTTCAAACACGCTCAAGCTTGTTTTACACACATGTCAAGCTCAGGCCTCACATGTGTGCAAGCGCTTCAGCAGCAGAGCCATCTCCCTAAACCACCTGAAAAGCTAATTTTATATGGAATTTTAATGACAAGATAAAAACAAAGGCATAATAGATTACCACATCCCAGATACAAACATGATTTCCCTAACCTCCTAAAACTCTGGTAGGGGTTGTTGTCCCCATTCAAGAGCAACTGAGGAACAGAGGCCAGTTTGTCCCAGAGTAAAAAGGCTAGGCGAGGAGTCTAAGGACATGACGGGCCTTGTATTCTCTCACAGACTGCCAACAGAACAAGACTTCTTGAGGACCTGAGTTAGGTTCCCGCACTCCAATGACATAGCTCACAACCAGTTCCAGGAGTCCAACCCTCTCTTCTGGCCTCCACAAGCACTGTACTCAGTGTACAAGTACCCCACAAACATGCACAAGTTTTAAAAAATTAAGATTTTATTTATTT
Organism: Rhizomys pruinosus; assembly: GCA_009823505.1. NCBI lineage: Eukaryota > Metazoa > Chordata > Mammalia > Rodentia > Spalacidae > Rhizomys > Rhizomys pruinosus. Next base: position 3,469,488 of record VZQC01013236.1, on the reverse strand, counting down.
CATGTGTTTGAGTGTTTTGCCTGCAGATGTGTAAGTGTACCTCATGTGTGTGTCTGGTACCCTCAGAGACAAGAAGAGGGCATTGGCTCCCCTAGAACTAAAATTAAGAATGGGTGTGAGCCACCATGTGGGTGCTGGGAACCAACGCGGGTCCTCTAGAGGAAAGGTACTCTTAACCAATAAGCTGTGTCACCACCTCCCTTTTAACGCTTTAAAAGAGAAAAAATAAAAAGCCAGATGTGGTGGCACACTTTTAATCCCAGCACTAAGGAGGCAGAGACAGGTGGGTCTCTGTGAGATCAAGGCCAGCCTGGTCTACATAGTGAGTTCCAGGTCGGCTGGAGCTACAGGGAGACTCTGTCTCAAAAAGACCAAAAAAATAAGACAGACAGAAAAAGGGCATTTGGAGACATGGAAGAAGAGAGCTGTCCTCTTCTCCTCCTCCTTCCTTCTTTTCCTCTCCTCCTCCTTCAACAAGGGTCTCACTATGTAGAAGAGGCTGGCCTCAACCTCACAAGAGACATTACTCTATCTCTAGAGTGCTGGCATTAAAGACATGTACCATGATGCCTAGTCTGTCAATGCTTCCTGACAGGAAGCTAGGAATTTAGGGCTTTTTTTTGGCTTCCTCCAAAATGACCTTCACAGTGACCTCTTCAGGCCTTTCCTGGATGATAGTCTCCAGAGCTTTGTTTTTCTTTTCTCTCTCTCTCTCTCTTTAGATAGGGTCTCCCTGTAGCCCCAGCTGGCCTGGAACTCACTATGTAGACCAGACTGGCCTGGAACTCACTGTGTAGACCAGGCTGGCCTTGATCCACCTGCATCTGCCTCCGCCTCCCAAGTGCTGGGATTAAAGGTGTGCACCACCATGCCCAGTTCACCCTTTGTCATTCTAATACAAAGACAACTTGGTAGCCAAGGTAACTTCCAGAGGCTTTTCCCTTTACCCTGCCCTAAACTGCCCCTATCTGCTCTCCAGAGGAAAGTACCAGTGGACTCTGGGTCACCTGTGACTACTGCTTCCCCCTGCTGGGAGGAGCCACTAGTGCTGGGAGAAGCATTTATTTCCAGGACTGTCCTTTCTGTTGCCTCAAGCTCTGTGAACGTAACAGCTCTCTCTGAATTACTCTTCAGAATGTTCTCCTTCCTTCCTTCCTTCCTCTCTCTCTCTATTTATTTATTTATTTATTTATTTATATTTATTTATTTTTCCTTTTGGTTCTTTTTGAGACAGGGTTTCCTTTTAGTCCCAGCTGGCCTGGAACTCACCTGTAGACCAAGCTGGCCTTGAACTCACAGAGATCCACCTGCCTCTGCCTCCCAGTGCTAAGGTTAAAGGAGTGCGCCACCACGCCCGGCCTCATATTTTCTTTTAACCTAGAAGCCTAGCTCCACTTACCTACCTACTTTCGCTTCACTTTGACATACTTAATTTTCTTAACCACCTGCTTCTCACTCCATCTCCAAATCTCTCATATCCTTTTTTTGCCCACACCCCAAGACTGTCTTTTACTAGAAGTACTGCCTCCTACCTACAGAGTCTCCCTAGATAAGGAAAGGGGAATTCACCCAGGGAACATGACCTGCTGGCTCAGAGATGGGTTTAGTTAAATTACACTGCGATTAGTTAGGCTAGGGTGCTACAGTCCTTCCCCAGATTAAAATCAACTACACAGCAACTGAAAAAGCAAAAGAAGCCTATAAGCATGTTGCACTTTTCACCCCTACAAGGGAGGTTCCTCCTAAGAAATTCATTGAAATTTTTTTTTGCTAGTGGCACACACTAATCTCAACATAAGAGCTTGAGGCAGGAGGATTGCAAATTCCAGGCCAGACTGGACAAGATTATGAGATCCTATCTCAAAAAAATAAAAACAAGGCATGAGCCTTTAATCCCAGCACTCCTTTAAGGAAGGCAGAGGCAGGCAGACTTCCATGAGTTTAAGGCCAGTCTGGTCTACATAGTGATGCTGTCTCAAAAAAGACAAAAAAAAAAAAAAAATATATATATATATATATATAGCTAGGTTATATCTATCTATCTATCTATCTATCTATCTATCATCTATCTAAAACAAAATAAAGCCCACTAAATGTAGAATCTGCAATCAGTTAGACCTGCATGCACAGAGATAATGCTTTTCTCTGGTATCTGGACCTGATATTCTTATAAGGACTTTAAAAAAAAAAAATGTATAAGAGAACCCGGCTCTTTATGAAATGTTTTACCGATTTTCCCCTTTTATTTAAATACTTGTTTTTCTTCAAGGTCCTAAAAATGCTGACCCAAGGAAAACAAAAAAAACTTTGTCAGTCCCAAGTTGTATTTGCCTAAGAAAATCGAGCAAATGTGCACATGGAGGATGCACTCTGAGCTTCAACTGCAACAGAAAGGGATATTATTGTTGCTCTTTCACACATGTGTAATGAAGGGCTATCGCCTAAGAGTTGACAGTTTATTTAATGTCTGAAAACACAAAGACTGGACTGGACATTTTCTAGTAATATAGCTTGATGAACTCGAAACACACACACACACAGCAGGGGGAGGGGGAGAAAGGAAAGGAAGAGAGGAAGAAGGAGAGAGAGAGAGAGAGAGAGAGGCAGGCAGAAACAGGTGTGTGTGCATAGAAAACCAGGCATATGGTCACAATCACACACGGGTGTATAAATATTCATAGATGCAGACAAAACACACACACACACACACACACACACACACACACACACAGAGCAAAACAAACACACAGATAGGGATCAGCCCAGGAAACCTCAGAACTCATCCCCTAAAGCAGTTTTCTTTTTTGTTTTTTGGTCTTTTAGAGACAGGGTCTCCCTGTAGCCCCAGCTGTCCTGGAACTCACTCTGTAGACCAGGCTGGCCTTGAACTCACAAAGATCCACTTGCCTCTGGCTCCCGAGTGCTAGGATTAAAGGCATGCACCACCACGCCCCGCTCTCATAAAGCAGTTTTTAAGCAAAGCAATGGCCATACCTTCAGTTCACAACAGCATCCTGGGATCAGTGCACCACCCACCAGGCCTGGGCCGTGCTGTGATTGTCCTGGGGTTTAGCAGGAACCGCTTTCAGGTGCTGAAGCAATTTCAGCTTTTATAACCCACAGAGGCTGGCCAAAATTGTATAACCAACCACACCACCTCATCAGAAATGCTATTTGCATTACACAACAGCCACCGCCTGGTTACAAACAGTTACTGCAGCCTCTGTTCCTGTCTTGAAATCCATCTTGCTTTTCTACAGGACAGTCTGGATATTCTACTATTGAACGCCAGCAAGATTACTGGGCTTGTATTTCACAAACTCAAAGAAGATAAGTTTAGCTGGTATGAGAAGCCTGCCTTTAGTCCCAGCACTCAGGATACAGAGGCAGACACAGGTGAATCTCTGTAAGATCAAGGCCAGCCTGGTCTACATAGTGAGTTCCAAGCCAGCCAGCTGGGGATGCATGGAGACCCTGTCTCAAAAAGATGAGGAGGAGGAGGAGGAGGAGGGAGGAGTTGAAACCTATCTTTCAAAAAAGTTCAGATGAGCCAATCCACTGCCAGGAAAAAGGAGGATTAATTCTGCTCCCTGGCGATTTTCCTTTTCCCCGGGCAAGAGCCTAAGGATACCTGATTGCAAGTTTCAAAGAACTTCAGTGATTCCAAGATAGGACTCTTTCATTAAAATAACAAAGTAAAGTCAATGCATAACTATAACAATGAAGAGTGGACTGCTGGAGCCCAAGTGCCCATGGTGTCTGGTAGGCAGGTTCCTACTATACCACTCCTCAAGAGCAGTGCCTGGGAAGACAGAAAAGGCTAAGCTACACTGACAACCAATGTCAGCACAGGAGAAAAAGCTGCCAGACTAGACTGTCCTTCAGCCAGCAGGATAGCCTTTAATCCCAGCTCTGGAAATCAGAGGTAGGTAGATCTGTGAATGTGAGGCCAGTCAGGGTTACATTGCTAAAACCCTCAAGAAAAAGGAGGAAAGCCAGGCATGGTGGCGCATGCCTTTAATCCCAGCATTCCGGAGGCAGAGACAGGTGGATCTTTGTGAGTTCAAGGCCAGCCTGGTCTACAGAGCCAGTTCCAGAATAGCTAACTGGGGGTACAGGGAGACCCTGTCTCAAAAAGACAAAAAAAAAAAAAAAAAAAAAAGGAATGGAACTAGAAAACATATTAAGTAGGCAAGATAAAGACAGCCAGTCCTGTCACATGTATGCCCCAGCTTTTAATGTTTACACACGTATTTATGTGACACGCATGAGTATATGCAGAGGGCAGGCAACTAGTAAGGGGCACAAGAGAGGAAAAAAAAAGAGGCGATAAGGAGGAGGGGTGTGGAGGGTAAAAAAAAAACATGTTATATGAAAATGAAAACAGAATACTGGGGGACGAGTGTGAAGATGGGACAAGAGAAGGCAGAGTGGAATGATCGACCGAAACCAAGTACGGACGAAAATGCCACAGGAAACATGCTGCTCTGCAGTTAAATAGTAAATTAAAAAAAATAGTAAACTCTTCCACATTTTCAAATAATTACTATACACTGACGTTTCAGTACCCCTACTCCTGTAAAACAGGACAACATAAGAGATATAGGATTATCAGTTGAACAAAAACTACCTTGACTCTTTAATAATACAACCTATGGGGAGTAGACGATCCAGAAATCCTGCAAGCAAAGCAAACAGTGCCCTCTAGTGGTACAATACTTAACTGGCCTTGGATAAAGGTTAAAATTTTTCATTCATTTCTGACCTCTAGTTAAAAAAAAAAAAAAAATTTCATGAACGATACAGCTCAGTAGTTCACTGCTTGCCTAGCACATGCAAAAGCCAAGGCCTGGGTTTGACCCCCATAACTGAAAAGAAATTATCAAATTCTATTGTAGAAATTTTCCAAAAATACAGAAAAGCAGAATTAAAATATACTTTCATTTTGTACCCATTTTTTCTGTAATTATTAACTCATGTAGCAATTTCTGTTTTATTAACAGTTGATCATTACCTCTTCAATTAATAATTCAACTAATAAAAGTTGTGATGGGGAAGGCTAGGTGCAGTGGTACATACCTCTAATCCCACAGTGAGACCCTGCCTCAGAAAAAATTTTTTAAATCTTGAATTTTCAGGGGCTGGAGAGATGGCTCAGTGGTTAATAGCACTGGCTGCTCTTGCAGAAGACCCAGGTTTGATTCCCAGCACCCACATGGCAGCTAAGAACTATCTATCTGTAACTCCAGTTCCAGGGGAATCCAATTCCCTCTTCTGACCTCCTGGGGCACTGCATAACATGAGTGTACATGCATGCAGACAATACACTCACACACACTTTAAAAAAAAATTAAATCTTGAATTTTATGCTGAGCATGGCAACTACACAAGCCAAACTGTTCCCAATCTTCCAACAAAATGTATCCAGTTCTGCCAATGGGACTCACAAGGTAAGAAATCATGCCCTCCCTTATTTCTGCAGGAATTTCCCAGTGCTAAAGAATTAACAGTAAGCAGCTGGAGAGATGGGTCAGTGGTTAAGAGTACTGGCTGATCCTGAAGAGAACCGGGGTACAGCCCCTAGCACCCAGTTCCTGGGAACCAGATGCCCTCTTCTCACCCCTGTGGGTACCAGAAAAAGTTCTTGGAATATATACCTACATGCAAGCAAACACCCATACACACAAAATAAACCATTAAAAAAAAAAAAGGAAGCTGGGTATGGTGACATGTGCCCTTAATCGTAGCACACAGGAGGATCTCTGCATGATTGAGGCCAACCTTTTAGACATAGTGAATTCCAGGCCAGCCAGGGCTACATAGTGAGACCCTGTCTTAAAAACAAACAAGGGCTGGAGAGATGGCTCAGTGGTTAAGAGCACTGGCTGCTCTTACAGAGGACCTGGGTTCCGTTCCCAGCACCCACATGGAAGCTAATAACCATCTCTATCTCCAATTCCAGGGGATCCAACGCCCTCTCCAGATCTCCTCAGACATTGCATGTTGGGTCCACTTACACACGTGCAGGCAATACACTCATACACATAAACTAAAAATAATAAAATATACTAAAAAATAAACAAAAAAAGGAAATACAAAACAGGGATCCAACTATGTAAAAAAGGATGTTTTCAGTTTCATTATTTGGGTATATTAAATAACCAAAATTATAACAGAGAGGGAGAGAAAGAATGAGAGAGAAAAGAGGAAGAAAGAAAGAGAAATAGATGAAAGATTTTAAAAATGTGAGAGCTGGGGTGTAGCTCAGTGGCTGCCTCCCATATATGTAGGGCCACAGGTTTAATCCCAACATTGCAAAAACAAAGAAATCTGATAATTTTCAAAAATACCCTTACCCCGCCTTTGGCAGTGCTAGGGATCCAACCCAGGGGTCCTAGCACACGAGACAAGCAGCTAAGCAAGCACTCCAAAGCTAAGCTATGCCCCCAGCCCGGTATCACTGGATACGTAAGGAAACTATAATGTTCAGAAACAAAAAAAATTCTAGCATTTAAAATAAATGCAGAGACAAAATGTGAAAGAGCAATGGTACAATAACAGATCTGGAATAACCTGTTACCAACTAGAAGTACACCTGGAATAACCCGTTACCAACAGGAAGTACATCAGCACATATTTCAAACCTGGGGGTACTTTGGGGAAGGGCTGAAATTCTTTTCCTTCAGAGAGACCAAATGGAAGGGTCACAATAAAGAGTAAGTGTCTGGGTGAGATGAATAATTTCATTGTTCACCTTGGCCATACACTTATTAAACTGGCATTTTTGGCAAGCACTTAAAAGCTGGACACTGAACTGTTATCTCAAGGTATGACTGTGAACGTATGCTGGCAAGCACCTGCCAGGACTCCAGCACAGAGGGAAAAACAAAGTTCACCCAACTCTCAGAGTAAACCCAAACTGAACAGCCTCCTTCCACGCCAGGACTCATCACGGTGTGCCCTAGTGGGGATGGGCATGAAGACATGGGGTCAGCAGAAATCAGCACTGCACTTGGGGTCCCTCCCCACAGAGCACGCAGGCTGGGTGACTGCAGTCCAGGGGGCAGAAAATAGCTTGCTCTCTGTCAGGCTCCTGGAGGAGACTTGCTTTCTCTGTGTCAGTCACACTCTAGTGTTAATAAGTTAACTCTTATTCAAAGTCTTGCAAGGGAGGAAGGGATAACCCACGCAGATGGCTAGTGTGGCTGAAATCACTTGAAATCAAGTCACTCTAAAGTTTTAATATAAGTTTTTGAGAAATAAAACCAAAAAAGGTCCAAATCATAAAACAATCCAATAATTCCATGAACTGAACTCTCAGCAACATTAATGTTTATGAAATTTTCTAGTCTGAAAAATTATGTTGTACTGTGCTTTATTTCATTACTGTAACGTAATGGTCTTATTTTGAATTTAAAAATCAAGGCCAGCCTGTTAACAAGTTCCAGGCCAGCAGGGGCTATAAGGAGACCCTGTCTCGAACAATCTGCGGAAGAGGGGGCGTGGTAGAATGTAAGGGCTGCGATTGGGGTGAATGGTGAAACTACAGCAATGTAGTCTGGACACTCATTTGATCAACTTGATTGAACAAACAACCCGTCTCCCCCCACTGGATGATGGGGCTGTGGGGATTTGGGCACAACAGCCTGCAGATTGGTTTTTGCACGAAGGATGCTTATACTCATGGATTATCACTTATAAAAAAAAAAAAAAAAAAAAAACAGAGAAAGATGCAGGACAGTTATGGCAGAATGCATGATCTGGGATGGGGTGAGGGTGGTGGGGAAGGGAAAGGGAAATGTGCCTGAACTGAATTGGAAAATAATGTATGAAATGCACAAAGCATCAATAAAAATTAAAAAAAAAAAAAAGGAGACCCTTTCTCAAAAACAAAAACAAAATAAGATGATTCAGTTGGCATGGTGTCACACACCTGTAAACCCAGCCTGGAGGAAGCTGAGGCAGGAGACTCAAGAATTCAAGACTATATTAACAAATTCCAGGCAACATGGACTACATAGCACAGTGGGGGGCGGGGGGGGTACCTGGAAGGGTAGCTCAGTGGTTAAGAACATTGGGTGCTCTTGCAGAGGACCTACATTTGGTTCCTAGCATCCACAGGGCAGCTAATAACTGTCTGTTAACTCCAGTTCCAGGGGATCATATGCCTTCTTCTGACTTCTACAGGCATTGGTAAACTTACATATGTGCAGGCAAAACATTCATATACTAAGTAAGTAAATAAATACCTTTTTTTTAGAAAGTAGTCTGCTTGGTTGTAAGAATTCCCAAGGTTGAAACTGGGGAGATAGTGGTTAAGGGCATTAGCTGCTCTGGCAGAGAATCTGAGTTCAGTTACAAACACCCAGATAGCAGCTAACTAACAACTGCTCATAATTCCAGTTCCAGGGGATCTGACACCCTCTTCTGCCCTCCATGGACACTGCACGACATGGGTGCAGTTAATGTACACTCAGAAATACACTCATACACATAAAATTAAAATAATAAAATATTTTTTAAAAAAGGTTGTGAGGTTGTGGAGGCTCCTTATTTATATTAATGAAATTCTCACTGGACTGAGGGGAATATAACTACATAGAATTCTTATAAAAGCATGAAATTTAAGTCGGGTGTGGTGACACAGGCCTTTAATCCCAGCACTCAGGAGAGAAAAGCAGGTGGATCTCTGTGAGTTCAAGGCCAGCTTGATGTACATAGTAAGTTCCAGGCCAGCTGGGGCTTCAGGGAGACCCTATCTCAAAAAAAAAAAGAATAAATAAATAATTTTTTAAAACAGAGGGCTGGAGAAATGGCTCAGCAGTTATGAACACTTGCTGTTCTTACAGAGGACCTGGTTTGGTTCCCACCGCCTACGTAGTAGGTAATACTCCAGTTCCAGGGACAAGATGCCCTCTTGTGGCCACTGTGGGCACGGCACACATGTGGTGCACTTACATGCAGGCAAGACACTCATACACACCAAATTTTAAAGAAATAATAAATTAGGGGCTGGAGAGATAGATCAGCAGTTAGGAGCACTGGCTGCTCTTGCAGAGGACCGGGGCTGGAGTCCCAGTAATGACACAGAGGTGACAACTGTCTGTAGCACCAGTTCCAGGGGATCTGATGCACTTTTCTGACCTCCTGGGCATTATATGATGCAGGTGCACTTACATACATGCTGGTGATACACTCACATGCACAAAATAAAAATAAAATATTTTTTTAAAAAGAAATAAATTTTAAAAACACTCATACATGTAAGATACAAATAAAAATTTTAAATGAACCTGGTGTGTAGAACATGCTTTAATCTTAGCACTCAGAAGACAGAGGCAGGCAGATCTCTGTGAGTTCTGGGACAACCTGATCTACAAGGCGAGCTCCAGGCCAGCTAGAGGGAGACCCTGTCTCAAAAAGACAAAAAAAAAAAAAAAAACTCTAAATTCAGCAAGAAAACAGTAGGAAAAGGAAAGAGACATCACTGAGCTGGAGAGTGGACTACTCCACAGCGCCTGAAACTGAGGGGCTTACATTATACATGGTCTGAAATACCAAAACTTAGAAGCTAAAACATGTATTATCCAGCGGTAGATTCCACAGTGTAGATTAATGGCTCTAATTTGACATATTTTATTTTACTTAATTAAATGCAGCTATTAGAAACTTTCTGTAACTTCTATTATAATTGTATTGGACAGCATTTGTCTCAAGAAAGTAAATGTTACAAAATGCTAGTTCAGAGCTCACAATCACATCAGACTACTTGCTGAAGAGTATAAGCTTCTGATACCTTGAGTTTACATATGTATGCATCCATGCATACACAACCATGTCCAAAATAAACCCTATAACTGATACCTACACAATCAGGGCCGGTCTGTGTGGAGGTAGTAGATACAACAATCTAAGTTTTCACACAGAGAACNAAAATAACAGATCAAACCTTTAGCAATCTAAATTTTATAGGCCATAAAGGTATATCAAATGAATTTTTATTTTAATAATTAGAAATGGAAATGGGACTCTAGAAGGAGTGATTGCTTAATAAAATATAAATATTGCTTTATTATTTTTAAGCTGGCTAATTGTAATACAAAAGAAACCTTAAATGCTCATTTAATCAGGGAACATCATTACTCAAATCTATAAAATATGCATATTGTTGTTATTAGAGATTTATGTCTTATATAACTTGGATAAGAATTAATCCAAATATTTGGGAATCTCTAGAGAGATAATAGGGTTGCAGTTAATATGCTCAAAATTGGAATATGGAAGCTTTTAATCTAGTTGGTCGACATATATATATATATATATATATATATTTGAAAAAAGGATTATATTAAGAAGACTGGGAGACATTACTGGAGGCATTTTTTTTTTTTTGCATTTTCCATATCACATAGAAAGGCAGCAAACGACTCAGACAATTCATAAACAGTTGCTCTTAATCCAGTATTAACTTGCTGATATATACATGTCCAATTGAAAAGGTCAAGGGCTTAATGATCTGTGAATCTCTTTCATGGTAACCATTACACAACCATCCATCTTTTCTCTTTCCATCTTACGCAAGTCACCAGTGTTTACACAGATTCTTTAAACTGCTCAATTTCTCTGGTAAATATTTAACTCTCTTGTTGCTACGAAATCAAACCATAAACAATACATTTTTATATAACAGTGTTTGGTAGTGAGAAAGTAAGATGGTGACGTCAACAGCACAGACTCTATAAACCCAAATTACCAGAATTACTAGACACAGGATGATCTCTTGGAAACAGTCACCAATGAAATAAGAATTTCTGCTTACTGCTGAGAGTGGCTGGAGTTTATATCCATGTCCCTCTGCATCTGTGTAGTCCTAGCCACTTCTAAGACATTCCTGACCCCTCTTCCTGGCCTGAATACTGCAGGTATTCTCAGCTAAGAAAGTCAAGGACTGAGCTGTCACTGCATTTCTTGATAACAATGATGAAAGGTCTCTTCTCAGTTTAGGAAGTTTGCTATTTATTTTAAGATCTGAAGCAAATGGAATGAGGTGAACCATTCAACTAGCCTTCCGACTGTGACCATGGTCTAAGCACCAATCTGGAAATGGAGCACACCTGAAGCAGTTCCTATCGAACTGGACATGGACGGTCCTAGGCAACGAGAGAGGAAGAGAAGCAAATCCATGTAAGCTGAGCTGCACGTGAGGTCTCAGGGAGACACAACTCCAGGCTTAAAACTGTCAGAAACTTGTCCCCAAAATGGGCCTGGGAGCCAGCCTACAATCTTGAGAAAGGTCCTTGTGAAGGTCCAGAGGTAGGCAGGGGGTGTGTTGAACGTCCAGGCATGGAAAACACCAGCCTAGCCACAGCACATAGAGCAAAGTAAAGGAAGAAAACTCTCCAGAGTTTAAAAAAAAAAAGAACCATCAGTAGATACAGCAAAGCTTTGGGAAATAGGAGCTTCAGAGCAGGTGATGAGAACATAATTCACCACGGGGAAGATCATGAGGACACAGTGATATCTACATATGGGTGTCCCTTGGAATCCAATGGGGACTGCTTTTCTAGGACATCCCCCAACCAAAACACAAGAGATAAGTCCTTACATAAGTAGTGTAGTATTAGCATGTTATATGCACATTGCCAATGAACAGTCTCTTCAGTATTACCTAAATTCCCTAACACAGTGTAAGTGCTATGTAAACACTATACTATCATGTTTAGGGAATAAAAACAAGAAAATCAAGTCTCCATATTTTCAGGTACAGGTACAACTTTTTTCTTCCAAATATTTTTTATCTCTTGTTGGCCAAAATGGCAGATGTAAAAGCTACAGACACTGAGGGCCAAGTAGAGAAGAACCTTGGCAACTGGGAAGTAGCCAAACACAAAGATGAATAGAAGAAATGACTTCAAAGAAAACAAATGAAGATTTTGTAACAATGATGACCTTTAAAAAGAGAACAAGGAACCAGACATGGTGGAAGATGCCTTCTTTACCAGCAGAGAGAGACCTCTATGAGTTCAAGGCCAGTCTGGTCTATGTAGTGACTTCCAGGCCAGGTGAAAATATAGGGAAATTCTGTCTCAAAAACATGAAAAAAAGGGGGCTGGAGAGATGGCCTGGCAGTTGAGAGCTCCGACTGCTCTTGCAGAGGACCCGGGTTCGATCCCCAGCACCCACATGGCAGCTGAGAACCATCTTTAACTCCAGTTCCAGGGGAGTCCGAAGCCCTTTTCTGCATGACATGGGTGCCAAACCTGCAAGCAGACAGTACAGTCATGCACATAACAAAAATAAAAAAAAAAAAAAAAAAAAAAACCACGAACGATTAAAAAAAAAAAAAAAGGCACCTGGCAGCTAACAACTGTCCATGACTCCAATTCCAAGGGGTATGACGGCCTCTTCTGGCCTCTCCAGGCACTGCACATATGGATGCACTTATATAAAACACTCATAGACCTAATAAAAAATATTTAAACATTTAAAAAGAGAATATAGAAAGAAAGGCAGCCAGTGATGGAATATTTGCCTATCATGCAAGAGGCCTTGGGTTTGCTATCCACAATTAGACAAGAAAAAACAATAACAAAATCCAGAACAGAAATAAAGGAAATGCATCTGATGAGAAAAATCCAAGAAGGGATGTATATGTGCTGGAGCTGCTGAAACATTTGACAAGTGCCCACCAAATAACACCAAATATTAGAAAAATCCCAATAAGCAAGAACAGAAAAGAGACTTGTGACATGGAACATGAGCGCAGAAGCCAGATAAACTCCAAGCGTTGGGTAAACATTAATTTTGCAGTATCCTCACACAGTCCGCACTTCCTTTTGCCTCCATCATCAATAAATGCTATTATGAGGACTATAACACATGAACTTTAATGACATAGCTTAAGGGGAAAAAAACAGTACACAGTAAATAGTGTAGAAAGAAATATACTGCCGGGCACAGTGGCACACGCTTTTAATCCCAGCACTTGGGAGGCAGAGGCAGGCAGATCTCTGTGAGTCCAAGGCCAGCCTGCTCTACATAGTAAGTTCCAGGACAGGTCTACAGGAAGACCCTATCTCAAAAAATGAAAATAAATAAATGAAGTAACATCATAGTGGTAGGATCAAGGATACTTTCTTCTTAATCTTTGTAAATGTGCCTTTGAGTTTTTTTTTTTTTAATAGTCACCACTCTTTATTTTTTTTTTGTAATCAAATCTAGACCCATGTCCCCCACCCTATCCTCCCACCCCACCGAGCTCATGCATTCTGCAAACATGCATTTTCATCTCTTTCTTCAGTTCTTTCTCAATATTCTCCAAATGGTGGAATTTGACTGTTTTTGAGTAGAAAAAAAAAAGTTTTTTCACTTTCTTTTTCAGTCCAGTTCTTCTTCGATGGACTCCTTTCTGTTGTTGTTCTTCTTGTTTGTTTGTTTCCAATATGCATCACTCCCAACGCTTGAACAAAGGCTCAAGGGGCCGTGAGCAAGAAATACTTACAACTAGGTAATTGGGCAAATAGCATCCACAGATAAGGGATACCATTTCGTATTTGTTTTTTCTGGGACTGTGTTACTTCAGCTCAGCATGGGTCCCTCCTAAAAAAAAGCCTCCAGCCATTTTTTCCTTCCTGCAAAAGCTTTCATGATGTCATCTTTTTTTACTGCTGCATAGAAACTCCATTTGTGTAGATGTACACATTTTCTTGATCCACTCATAAGTTAAAGGGGCATTTGGGTTGGTTCCATGTCCTTGCTATTGTGAAGAAGAGCTGAAATAAACATGGCCCGTGCATGTATTTCTGTAGTGGGGTGAGTCTTAAGGGTATATATGCCTAGGAGTGGTATGGCTGGGGTTGGCAAGTTCATTCCAAAGTCTTCCAAGGGGTTCTCCATCACTGCTTTCCATAAAGTGGGCTGTATGAGTTTACATTACCAACCAGCAAGTGGATGAGTGTTCATCCCCCTTTCCCCACTCCTCTCCAGCCCACTTGGTATCATTTGTTTTCCTTGATCCTAGCCAGTATTAATTGCGAGTAGGATGATATCTTAAGTGGTTTTGATTTGCCATTCCTTAATTTGATTAATGATGTTGAACCACTTCTTAAGGTGTTTCTCAGACATCCTCTTAATTCCTCATTTATGAAGTCTCTGTTCAGCTCTTTGCTCCATCTATTGAGTGGGTCCATTTGTTTCTTTGTTTTTTGCAAGTAGTTTTAATATAACTCTGGAAATCAATGCTTTTGTCAATGTTTCTGGTGAAGGTTTCTCCCACTCCTGTTGGGATTTTCTCTTACTTCCTTGATTATTTCTTTTTGAATGGTACAGAAACTTTTGAGTTTATGAGGTCCATTTGTCAATTTTCAAACCTATTCTTGCACAGCTACTGTCCGATTTAGAAAGCCTTTACCTATGCCTTACATCTCTCGTGTCCTGCTGCCAAGTTTTTCTTATATCGCCTTCAGAGTTTGTGTTTCATGTTGAGGTCTTTGATCCATCTGGGTTGGAACTTTTTTTTTTTTTATTAATTTTTAATTTATTTCTGTATGTGTATGAATGTACTGTCTGCATGCAGTCTGTGCACCCGTGTCGTGCAACGCCGCGAGTTCAAGAAGAATGGGTCTCCGGATTCCCCCTGGACTGGAGTTTCTCCTGGATTGGAGTTTCAGACGGTTTCTCAGCCGCCATGTGGTTTTTAGCCTCCATGTGGTTGCTGGTGATCGAACCCCGGGTCCTCTGTTAAGAGCGGTCGGCGCGCTCCTTAAAAACCGCTGGCTATCTCTCCAGCCCTGGAGTTGACTTTTGTACAGGGCTAGAGGTAGGGGTTTAATTTCATTGCTTCTACAAGTGGTGAATCCAGTTTTTGCCAACACTCCTTGCTGAAGATGCTGTATTTTCTCCATTGAGGCTTCTCGACCCCCTTGTCCAAATATGAGATGGCTGAAAATTTATGTGGCCTCAGGTTTTGATCTTCGGTTTGTTCCATTGGTCAACAAGGTCTGTTTTTGTGCCAGTACCAGGCTGTTTTATGACTATAGCCCTGTAGTATAGTTTGAAGTCTGGTGTGGAGATCCCACCTGTATAGTTCTTTTCGCTCAAGGGTTGCTTTGGCTATTTCGGGGTCTTTTGTTTTCAAGACTTTAAGGATGTTTTTTTCCCAAGCCTGTGGAAGAAACTCTTGGGGACTTTGATTAATGATTGCATAAATCTTACAAGAGTTTTGGTAGAATGGACATTTTTTTTTTTTTTTTAATTTTTTTCCCATCCATGAGCATGGGAGGTTTTTTCCAATCTTTGAAAAAAAATGTCTTCTTCAATTTTCTTTCTTTTAAATGGGTTTAAAATTTTTGTTGAGAGATCTTTGTGTCCTTTGTTAGGTTTGTTACTAGGCATTTTCAATTATTGTATTTGGGGCTATTTGTGAGTGGGAAGGTCTCTTGGATTCTTTCTCCAGTTGCTTTGTTGTTGGTTAAAGAAAGGCCATTGATTTTTTTTTTTTTTTTTTTTTTTTTTTTGGGTCTTTTCGAGAACAGGGTCCCTCCTTGTAGTCCCAGCTGTCCTGGAAAACTAACTCTGTAAGACGCAGGCCTGGCCCTTGAACCTCACAAAGTGATCCCCCTGCCTCTGCTCCCGAGGTGCTAGGATTTTAAAGGCTTGTGTCACCACGCCCAGCTAGGCCATTGATTTTTTTAGGTTAATTTTTTATCCTCCCCACTTTGCTAAGCTGTTAATCATTTCTAGGAGTTTTCTGGTGGAGTTTTTAGCTCCCTCTAAGTAAACAATCTATCATCAGCAAATTAGGGATAGCTTGCCTTCCTCTTTTCCAATTAGTACTCCTTTAATTTCCTTTTCTTGCCTTATGCTCAGCAAGTGAATGCAAGTCACTATATGAAAAAAGGAGTAGTGCCAGGGGGGGGGCAGCTTGCTGAGTTCCTACCTTTAAAGGGAATGTTTTCTGTATTTCTCCCATTTAGGATGATATTGGCTGTGGTTTCCCTGTATATGGCTTGATTACATTGAGGAATGATCCCTCCAACCAATTCTTCTAGGAATTTAAAGCTAACATGAAGGGATGCTGAATTTTTGTCAAAGGCTTTTTTTTTCTGGCTCAATTGGTGATGTAACATGTGGGTGTGGTTTTTTCTTTCATGTCCATTTTGTGTTTGATGATGTTTATGATTTTTCATATGTTGAGCCATCCCTGCATCTCTGTATGAATTCCAACTTGGTCATGATGATCTTCTTGATTGTGGGTCCTGTACTGCAATTTGCCAAGTATCCTGTTTAGAATTTTGGCATCTGTGTTCATTTAGGGAGATGGGTCTTAGATTCTCCTTTTTAGTTGTATCTTTGGCCTGGTTTGGGGTAATCAGAGTGATGCGGCTTCATAGGAGGAATTTGGGAAGAATTCCCTGTTTGTATCCTTCTAAACAATTCGTTCAGTAATAATGTTTGTAAGTCCTTTTGAAATTTTTATAGAATTCTGCATGTAGAAACCAATCTGGGCCTTGGCTTTTTTACGTTGGAGGTTTATTTTACATCTTCAATTTCTTAATATCATGGTGTCTGTTTAAGCTGTCGATATCTTCTTGGGGAAAAATCAAGCTGGTGATTCCCCGGATTTTCAGATTATTCATCCATTTTCTTCTAGGTTTTCAAATTTGGTTAGAGTATAGTTTTTGAAGTAATCTCCTGTATGATTTCTGGAAAATCTTTTCCTTGTCTGTTGTGTATTTCCCCTTTCATCATGATTGTAATTGATTTGGAGTTGTTCCTGTCTTTTCTTTTGGGTTTAACTGGGCTAGACGTCTAGTCCTTCTTTATTCTTTTCAAAGAACCAATCTTTTAGGATTCATTGTACTTTGTATTGTTTTCCTTTGTTTTCTATTTCATTGATTTTTTTGCTCTGATTTTTTGTTATTTCTTCCTGTTCGTTTAGGGTTTAGTCATGTTGTTTGCTCTCACGTGCTTTTAGCTGTAGCGTTAGATCATTCACTTGTGTCTTCGTTTTCTTATGTAGGCAAACCATGGCTATTAAACTTCCCTCTTAGGGCTGTTTTAAGGAATCCGCATAGGTTTTGTTGCGTTGTATTTGTCATTGTCATTCCAGTTCCAGGGAATGCTTTTTCTTTTCTTATCCTCTTCCTTGACCAATCATTATTCAAGTCTGTGTTGTTTAGTCTCGCATGTGTTCTTGTAGGCAGGACAGCTTATCTCTGTTGATTTGAGCTTTATTGCACTGTGGGTCTGATGAATGCATGAAATTATTTCAATCTTTTTGTATTTGTAGAAGTTTTCGCTGTGTCCCAGTGGTGATTTTGGAGAAATTTCCATGGGGTGCTGAGTAGAAAGGTATTTCTGGTATTAGGTGGAAATATCTCTGGTTAGCAGGTCTATGAGTCCATTTTGTGTGTTCAGTCATCTTGTTCAGTTCAGATGTCTTTTTATTCTTTATCCTGTTGACCCTGTCCAAAGCGACCTCAGTAGGGTTATTTGAAGTCCCTACTATGAGTGTACTGGGGTTAGTGTGTGACTTTGTGGTCCTGGAGAATTGTCTTTATAAGTTTGTGCACCAGAGTTTGGTGGCATATTATATTCATATGTGAAATCGTTCTTGGTGAAGTGTTCCTTTGCTGAAAAAATGTATGGCCTTTCTTTGTCTCTTCTGATTTCTTTTTACTTTGAAGTCTATTTTGTCCCATATTAAATATGCAACACTCCTGCTTTCTTTTTGGTACCATTTTCTTGGAATATTTTTTTCCCATCTTCACTTTAAGGTCGGTGCCTCCTTGAAGGTAAGAGTGGTGTTTCTGTAGACAAGCATATCGATGGGATTCTGTTTCCTAATCCAAATATCGCAGTCTATGTCTTTTGATTGGGGAATTTAGTCCATTAATATTTAAGGTTAGACTGATAGTGTTTGTGTTGTTCGTTTGCCTTATTCCTTATTATCCATTTGTGGTTTGTGTTTAGGTTTCTTACTTGCTGCAGTTTGACTTTTATGATTTCTTTTTTATGCTGGGGGATGGTCGCTCCTTTCTTCTGTCTTTGAATTTGTTTCAAGTTTCTCTGAAGGGTTGGTTTTCGGAACATTGTATTCTTTCCAATCTTGTTATGTCATGGAAGGTGTTTCTCTCTCCTTCAACTACTATATCAACATCTTTGCTGGGTATAGTAATCCTGGGTTGGCATCTATTGTCCTTTAACACTTGGGAATGTTTTTGCTCCTGTCTCTTCTGCTTTCATAGTTTGTGTTGAGAAGAAGATTCTGATAGGTCTCCCCTTATAGGTCACTGTTTTTTCTCTTGTGGCCCCCCTTTTAAGGATGTTGTATTTGTTTTTGTCAGTGTCTAGCATTTATAACTCATGGAATCTGTGGCGTGGAGAGTTTTCTTTTCTGATCTTGTCTATTTGAGTTCTATGTTGATTCTTGTATTCGGTAGTTGGTTTTCTTTTTTTTAGTTGCGGAAGTTTTATCTATTATTCTGTTGAAAGATCTGTCAATACACTTCTTTGAAGATTCTTCTCCTTTATCTATCCTCTGATGGTGAAGGTTTGAGTCTTTTATAGTGTCCCACAGTTCCTGGTTGTTCCACTTTTGTGTATTTTTAAAAATTTTTCATAATCTTACTTGAGGTTTTTAGTTGTTCTGTGTTATCTTCCGGTTCTAATATTCTTTTTTCTGGCTTCTCCATTCTGCTTCTGAGGCTTTTTCCATTCCTTTCCTCTTTGATTGGATGAAGTGTTTGATTTCCTTTTTTTTTTTTTTTTTTTTTTTTGTTTTTTTTTGTGGTCTTTTGAGACAGGGTCTCCCTGTCGCCCCAGCTGTCCTGGAAAACTCAGGTCTATAGACCAGCCCTGCCTTGAACTCATAGATCGCCTGCCTTGCCTCCCAAGTGCTAGGATTAAAGGCTCTTCACTATCTTTGAGTATTTCTACATCTTTTTGGAGTTTTCTCATCTCTTCCTGTAGCTCTTTGCTTCGCTGGTTGTTCCTTATCTTTTTCAGCATCGGATCTTTTCAGTGTCTCTTCCTCCGAGTTTTTTTCTCTCCGAATTTTTTTGCATTTTAGGTTCTCTCAGTTCTTATTCTTTTTCTTAGTTCTTTGGATTTGCTCTTTATATTTTGTAGTTCTTTAATAATGTTTACCCAATTCATGTTTCTGATATCTGTGTCGCTGGGCCATCCCCAAGGGGGATCCCACTGTAAGGAATCTTCCATAGGGTTGGTAGAGCTTGGGTGCAGGATTTATCCTGCCCCTTTTCCTGTGTTTGTCTCTTCTTCGTGTTCTTGGTTCTGGATGTGCGCTTCTCCTTGCTGTATTCACATGTGCGTCCCCAAATGCCTCTTCACTTGTTGAAGGCTTGCTTTGCTTGCCTCCTTCAGATGCCTATTGTAATTCCAGTTGGGGAGGAGGGCTCTTTACCTGTTGTTAGCTGGTCTTGGGAGATCTCAGCTCTCAAGACTCACACAAACCCTACCTTTTATACCAGCTGGGAGGATTACTCTCTGTCCCACAGCCACAAAAAGCCAATTAAACACAAGACAACTGGATTAACAAATTAAGTCAAATCGGACTGAATCGCCTTGCTTGAAGCACCAAGTTCCTACCTCCTCCTGGGCTGTTGGTTTTTAATAGTGGGCAATAGACTTCTTTCTACTTGCAACTGAAAATAATTTTTTCGAGGAAAGGATTAGGCCCACAAGATGACTTAGTGTGGTGCTTGCCACCAAGCCCGATGACATTGAGTTTAATCCTTGGAATCCACATAGTATATGGATTCTACCATAGATTCCAAAGCTCACTCACAAAGGTTCTTTTGACCTCCACATGTCTGCTATGGCCATGTGCACATGCACCAGCAGTTGAATACACATGGTAAACAAATGAAAATGTTGGGATTAAAATGTGTGCTACTGTGTACAAATAGGCTTTTTAATAGATGTTCTAAAGTATTGTCTTACAAAACATTTTGTGCAACAGATGGAGAGCTGTGTTTTGGGTTTTGGTGGTACTGGAATTTGAACATGCTAGGAAGCAATCTGTCACTGAAATGCTATGTATCCCATAGAACTTCTATTTTTTTTTTTTTCCTTTTTTTTTTTTTTTTTTTTTTTTGGTCTTTTTGAGACAAGGGATCTTCTGTTGCTGGATAGCTTTAGTGTCAACTGACACACTGGGGTTGAGGGGAGCCTCAATTGGGGTAATTGCCTCCATTGGAATGACCTGTGGCCACATCTGTGGTGTATTGTCTTGATTGTTGAGCAGTGACAGTATAAGAAGGCAGGCTGGGCATGAGCCAGAGAGCAAGCCAGGAGCAAGCCAGGAGCAAGCCAGTGGACAGCATTCCTCCATGGCCTGTGCTTCAGCTCCTGCCTCCAGGTTCCTGCCCTGAGTTCTTACCTTGGGCTCCCTGAATGATCAACTGTGACCCAGGAGATGTAAGCTGAATAAACCCTTTCCTCCCCAAGTTGGTTTTGGTCAGAGTGTTTTGTCACAGCAATGGAAGACAAACTGGGACAGTCTCCCTGTAGCCCCAGCTGTCCTGGAACTCACTCTGTAGAACAGGCTGGCCTTAAACTCGCAAAGATCCGCCTGCCTCTGCCTCCCAAGTGCTAGGATTAAAGGCGTGCGCCACCATGCCTGGCTTTTTTTCCTTTTTTTAAGAGTGTCTTCTTGAGTTGCCAAGACTAGCCTTGAATTCATTATTTACTCCAGGCTCACCTCAGATCCACTCTATATCTCAGGCAGGCCTTGAAATTATAATCCTCCTCCTTTAGTCTTCCAAGTAGTTGGATTATAGGCCTAAACCACCACAACTGTCTCAGAGGAGGAATGTTTTAAGGAATGAAGGTGCAGTTTGTGAGCAAACTTGGATTGGGCTGGAGCCTTGGAGTTGGTCCACAACAGTAAGGAAGCCGCAGAGAGGGGTGTGGTGCCATGCACTTTTAATCCCAGGACTGGGGAGGCAGAGGCAGGTGGATCTCTGTGAGTTCAAGGCCAGCATGGTCTACACAGTGAGTTCCAGTCCAGATGGAGCTACAGTTGAGACCCTGTCTCAAAAACACCAAAAAAAAGAAAAAAAAAAAAGGAAGCCACAGAGCCTGGTTTGGGACCAGCCATGGCTGAACGGGGACCATTCCTGCAGAGAGGCCTTCTGCTGGGCTGATAATCACACCCCCCATCTGCTTTTCTCTAGCTAGGATTTGACTCTGCTAACCAGGACTTCCCTGTAGCTCTGAGCTTGGACTTCAACATGCAAGACATAGTTCAGTGCCTTATACTAGAGAGTGTGGACTGGTCTGTAGCACATTTGGGTGCTTCTGAAACCCCATCACCAGCTCTGTGTCTCTGAACTATGCTGACAGCCCTTTATGCATCAACCAATTTGTGCTAGGCCGGGTCTCTGCACAGGTCAGGCACAGTCTAAACGGGCAACTTGGAGTGCTGAGAGCTAACGCTGCGGTGCAAGCTTCTGTAGCCAGATTCCATGTGAGCAGATTAAAGCAGAAAATAAGCAGGCACAGTCTTGCCACTTACTAATTACAAGGTAGGAGGCAAATATTTTTGTTTGGCTTTCTGTATTATTTGTTTTAATTATTAGCAAACCTTTGCTGAGTGCCCTTGGCTGTTGGAGCATTCAGTCCATCAGTGAGGACTCTGGGGGTGAAGGAATTTTAAGAACTGTTCCCTCACCCTTTCCTAGCATTCTGCAATTTAATTAATGGTATTAAGCAATTCCATATTACTAAGGAGCATTATCCCCCAACCCCCTTTTCCTAAAGTTTGATGGACAATGCAGTGTTCTGTTTTGTTTCTGTTCTGTGAACCAAACCCAGACCCTGTGCATGTTAGGCAAATGCTTAACCATCAAGCTATGTCCACAGCAACCCCCTTCCTTTTTTTTTTTCCCCCCCAGACAGGGTTTCCCTGTAGCTCTGGCTGTCCTGGAACTCACTTTGTAGACCAGGCTGGACTTGAACTCAGAGATCCACCTGCCTCTGCCTCCCAACTGCTAGGATTAAAGGCGTGCACCACCATGCCCAGCACCCCCTTCCTTTTTAACTTAAAACCCAAATAACGGGCTGGAGAGATGGCCTAGAGGTTAAGAGCGCCGACTGCTCTTGCAGAGGATCTAGGTTCGAGCCCCAGCACCCACATGGTGGCTGAGAACCGTCTTTAACTCCAGTTTCAGGGGAATCTGATGCCCTCTTCCGACCTCCGAGGCATTGCACGACACGGGCGCACAAACCTACATGCAGACAGTACATTCGGTTAAGAGCGCCAACCGCTCTTACGGAGGACCCAGGTTTGATCCCCAGCACCCACATGGTGGCCAAGAACCGTCTGAAACTCCAATTCCAGGAGAACTCCAGTTCCAGGGGAGTCTGACACCCTCTTCTGACCTCCGAGGCATTGCACAACATGGGTGCACAAACTTGCATGCAGACACTACATTCATACACATAAAAAATTAAAAATTAAAAACAAAAACCATCAACTGGGGCAAGGTTTTGTAAGTTGGCCAGACAGGCCTTCAGCCACCGTGTGCCCAGGGTGCTTCAACTCGCAGTGCTCCTTCTCGGCCTCCCAGGTAGCTATGGTTACAAACTTCCATCACCAGGCTGAGTTTGATGGGCAATTTTGGTTAATTTTGCTATTCTAACAATACAATATTACAAAAATATTCCTTATGAGGGAGAATAACCTGTGGTAAGATTGTTGTTATCTTTTCTTGAGATGGGTATCTCTGTAGCCCCAGCTGTCCTTTGTGTGTAGGCCAGGCTGGCCTTGAACTCACAGAGATCCACCTGCCTCTGCCTCCCGAGTGCTGGGATTAAAAGCCTGCAACACTGCCCAGCTAGGTCTTTTTTAAAGTGACTCAAAGTTATTAGAATACACTGTTGCTAGGGGCACTGGCTCTTACTACGCCTCTATCAAACTTTAGCATGTGTATGTGAATAGGAAAGAACACAGCACACCAGAGCTCAGTGCTATATGATTTCAGCCTTTCTTAGTTCTATGTGCCCATTTTTCTTCACAATCTGCAGAAGCCTGGTCCACACTACAGAAGTAAAGAAACCCAAAAATATGAGGTTTCCTGGTCCAAGTCACAGAGCTCATAGTGATAGAATAGGATTAGAACCCCCTGGGACTACAACCAAATCCCTGCAATTAACCACTGTTCTGTATTACCTAAATAGTACCACAAAAAATAACAAGAAAATTGAGATTTAATAATTCATTGGACAGTGCTTCTCAAAAAGCTGGTCACATTCTGTTTCTGATGCTGAATTTTAGGTACACAGATGTTCCTTTCATAATTCATTAGGTGAGTATGTTTCATACACTCTTATACCTGTACATACATTTTTCCAATAAAAACAGCCAGATCCAGACTCAGTGGCTATCTTGGGAAGACCGACCACAGCCCCAGTCAATAGCCTGGCTTTCCAAAGTACAGAAAGATGCATGAGACAGCTGAGACAGCCAAAATTCTAGCCAAACAGACTCTGACTAGAAAGTACTTATGCTGAGAAGCTTTCAACTCTTACCAACTAGTTGTTCTTGAGTGAGTTAATTTAGCATCATCTGTCACTAGTGACCTAGAGGTGAATAAGCACAGAATTACTGTAAGACTTATATCAGTCCAATCCTCAATAAGATCAGTCCACCCTCAATAAGCCAGAGACTTTTCCAATTTCAGAAACTAAATACTAGTCTTTGATGGATGAATGAGTGATGAGTGGATGAAGAGAATAAAGGAAAGGAGGGAAGAAGGGAGGCTAGCAGGCACTGAGGGATCAAAATAGGGATGAAGAACTCTGTTTCCCTTTCCATAACATATATCACATGCAAGGCAAAAAAATTATTTACCAAAATAAAATTTTTATAACATCTCTATTTTTTTTTATTTTTTATCTCTATTTTTTAATAGCTTATTTATTTTTATTTTATGCGTAGGAGTTTATTGTCTGCATGTCATGCAATGCCCCCAGAGGTCAGAAGAGGGCATCTGATCCCCTGGAACTGGAGTTACAGATGGTTGTTAGCCACAGTGTGGGTGCTAGGAATTGAACCCAGGTCCTCTGCAAAAGCAGCCAGTGCTCTTAACCACTGAGCCATCTTTCCAGCCCCATACCATAACTCTATTTGGGGGGGGGGGTGTCTTTTTGAAACTGGGTCTCCCTGTAGCCCCAGCTAGCCTAGAACTCACTATGTAGACCACGCTGAACTTGAACTTGATATATAGATCAGTTAGGCCTTGAACTCAAGAAATCTGCCTGCCTCTGCCTCTCCAGTGTTGAAATTAAAGGTGCCAGCCACAACTCTACTTGAAGCTGTTAAGTGAGAATCTGCAAAATCAGAAGGGATTGTGACAATTATTAATGAAAATTAATTGGTAAAAAGGTATAATCTATAGAATATGAAAAAAATAAGACTCCTTTTAGAAATGGCTTACCCACACTTAAGTTGTAATGCGAACTTTGAAAAAATGCAGGATATACAATATATGATCTCACATCTAGTGAGAAATATTAATCACATGTACATATTTTACCCACAGAGAAGGATTGATAAAGGCTGCTTTTAAGTTGGGGAGGAACATAAGAGAAAGGGACACCTTTCTACTTCACACAATTCTGAAGGGTTAGAATTACTTTCTAACATGTATATGCATCTTTTGTGACATCTTTTAAAAAAACTAAAAATTTGCTGGGTGTGATAGTGCATGCCTTTAATCCCAGCACTTGGGAGGCAGAGGCAGGTGGATCTCTGTGAGTTCAAGGCCAGCCTGGCCCACATAATGAGCTCCAAACCAGCTGGGACTAAAGGGAGACCCTGTCTCAAAAAGACCAAATGCTTCCCCCAAAAAACAAAACAAAACAAAAAACTAAAAATTCATTGGGAAAGGTGGCTTGAGGATCCAGAGCCCGGGCTACAGGAGACCTTTCATCAAAAGCCAACTAAGGCCAGGTGTGGTGGCTCATGCCTTTAGTCCCAGCACTCAGGAGGCAGAGGCAGGAGAATTTCTGTGAGTTCAATGCCAGCCTGGACTACATATGGAGTTTCAGGCTAGCTGGGGCTACTGGGAGACCATGTCTCAAAAGAAGACCCCCCTCCAAAAAAAAAGAAAAAAAACAAAAGAATGTATATGATGATAGGAACATGAATGGAGTGGGGTATAGGAGGGGGAACAGAGAGGGAAGGAGTCTAAACATGACCAAAGCCCTGTATAAAGTCTGCAAAAATTTAACCAAAAAGAGAAATATTTACAAAAAGAAAACTAAAAATATTTTTTAAAAAGGTTCCATGAAGCCGGGCGTGGTGGTGCACGCCTTTAATCCTAGCACTTGGGAGGCAGAGGCAGGCAGATCTTTGTGAGTTCAAGGCCAGCCTGGTCTACAGAGTGAGTTCCAGGACAGCTGGGGCTACAGGGAGACCCTGTCTCAAAAAGGTTTTTTTTTTTGGGGGGGGGGGGGGTCCATTAGGGCAAAATTTACAAATTATGGGAGTCATTTTACCCTAGAAATTACAGGAAAATCCTGAATGGGCAAGTCAAAGAACTACACCTTAAAGATTTATTTTGGAAGTGGGTTTTTTTTTTTTTTTTTTGGTCTTTTTGAGACAGGGTTTCCCTGTAGCCCCAGCTAGCCTGGAACTCAATACGTAGACCAGGCGAGCCTTGAACTCACAGAGATCCACCTGCTTCTGTCTCCTGGGATTAAATGTGTATGCCAGTTACACCAACTGGAAAGATGATTGTTCAGAAGATGTGGCTGTCTGCTCCATTGGCCAAGGATCTGAGACTAAGCCACAGAGCTGGGCCACAGGTTCTAACACTGGAAAATGCACTTTTGCGAAAGGAATGTTACAAGAAAAGAGTTAAACTGAAGGACCACTCTTCAAACAAAAATAAACAGATTATCAGTAAGCATCCTTGACCTTCTAGCCAGAGCCTCATCACACTCTGGGAACAAGAAAACTTGCCCTTCAACAAGGCCACACACATGACCAAGACAAACATCCCAGGTTGCTGCAGGCCAGAGGACCATCACTGGAGAAGTCCAACTTCCCCAGAAAGGCCTGTTCCTTCCTAACAGGTTTCTAAAGAACTGCAAGGCTAAGCATCCCTAAATCAAAAACCCCAAATCTGATAACATAATTGGAAAATTCTACACCATGAAACTGTTTAATACATAAAATTTTATCACTGTATAAAATTATCTTAAGGTTATATATAAGAAGTAAACGTAACATTTCATATTTAGAATTGGGTCTTATCCCAATATAAACTCAAACACTCAGGAAAACAAACAACTCAAACACTTCTAGTCCTAACCACTCAACTTGTACACATTATAGTTTCCAAACTTGATTTCACACAGAAAATACCTAACGCAAAGTCACCAAGAGGGAAGGAAATAATACTGAAGTCTCCTTGGGTATGGCACAACATCTTTGATCTCAGCACTGGGGAGGAAGAGCAGGCAGATGGATTCCTGTCAGATGGAGGCCAGCCTGGTCTACATGTGAGTTCCAAGCCTGCTGGAACTAAAGAGAGACCCTGTCTCAAAAACCAAACAAACAACAATAAAAAATAAAAACGGAGTTTTCAACTTGGTATTTTCCCAGTTTTACAACCATCACTGACTCTTCCCCTCACTTCTTTAAAAAAGGACATTAACTACCAACTGTTCAGAAACAGGGGGAGGAGAACCTAGGACCAGTACCTTCCACAAGCCACATCTCTAAGCTGCCATATCATAGTGTCCGTTAAAACAATAGCCCCTGCATCTAAAAACACAGCCCGTCCATCTAAAACATAAAAAAAAAAGTTCTCAATGCAGATTAAAACTATTTCTTGGGTATGTCAAAGAGTGCCCTCTGCAAACAGCACACTGCTGACTCAGCATGCTTTTACATTTAGCTACATATTCCTACCTGGTGCCCACCAGGGGCAGTGAAGAACACAGGAGAGGGTGGGCCCAGATCTTCCTGCAGGTAGCTCACTAGCAGTTCCAGGAAACAGAACCCAGACCAGTCTGTCCCTTTCTCAGTCAGAGAAATGCTAAAGTCTGCACACCAGGGACCCTTGGCAAAGTTCATTGTCAAGTTGAATACCTGAAGGCCACAAACAACCTCATGGAGTCAGAAAGACTGATGAGCCCTAAACCCAGTAAAGATGCTTCCAGAAACCTGGAATGCAAAACAAAGCTGGTTTTTAAATAAAAGGCCTGATGGAGTCAATGGCTTATAAAATTAAAAAAAAAAAAAAAGGACATGAAGTTGGGGGTGGGGAGGTAAGAGTGGATGGGGAGAGTCAATGGGAGGGGCCGGGGCTGAACGTGATCAAAATGTAGTACACGAGCCAGGCGTGGTGGCGCACGCCTTTAATTCTAGCACTTGGGAGGCAGAGGCAGGAGGATCTTTGTGAGTTCAAGGCCAGCCTGGTCTACAGATCGAGCTCCAGGACAGCTGGGACTAAAGGGAGAGCCTGTCTCGAAAATACCAAAAAAAAAAAAAGAAAAGATTTGTTTGGGCTGGAGAGATGGCCTAGCGGTTTTAAGAGCACTCTTCTCTTGCCAGAGGACTCTGGGTTCAATCCCCCAGCACCACATGGCGGCTGAGAACCGTCTTTAATCTCAGTTCTAGGGGGAATCCGACCACCCTCTTCTGACCTCCAATCGGCATTGCACGACACAGGTGCCCAAACCTACATGCAGGACTAGTACATTTCATACACATTAAATAAATTTTTTTTTTTTTTTTTTTGTCTTTTGAGACAGGGTCTCCTTGAGTCCCAGATGGACCTGGAGCTCACTAGTAGACCAGGGCTGGCCTTGAACTCACAGAGATCCGCCTGCCTCTTGCCTCCCAAGTGCTGGGATTAAAGGCAGTGCGCTAAATTTTTTTAAAATAAGTTTTAAAGTAGTTGGGGGGCGGAGAGGGCTCCACATTTTAATGCAGAAAAGGACCGTTCTGGGTCAATCCAGCACTCACATGGTGACTAAACTGGCTCGAACTCCCGTTCCGGGGGATCCAACACCTTCTGGACCTTGCTAGCATGCACATACATGATGTGCGTAACACACATGCAGACAATAAATCATCGTAAAAAGTAATAATTATTTTTAAAAATGATTCAGCATTGGGGCTGGAGATGGCCTAGTGGTTAAGAGTGCCAACTGCTCTTGCAGAGAACCCGGGTTCTATCCCCAGCACCCAGCATGCGGCTGAAACTGTCTGTAACTCCAGTTCCCGGGGAATCTGACCCCCTCTTCTGACCTCCCGTGGCATTGCACAACACAGGGGGCACAAACCTACATGCAGACAGTACATTCATTTACACTAAAAATACTATAAATAAAAATAAAAAATTTACAAAATTAAAAAAAAGATTCAGTACAAATAAGCTGTTTAAAAAATAGGTTTGCTAGGCCTGGTGGTGTACACCTTTAATCCAGCACTGTGAGATGAAGAGCAGGTGGATCTCTTTTAGTTCGACGTCTCTACATACATAGTGAGTTCCAGGCCAGCGTGGGGCTACAGGGAGACCCTTGTCTCCAAAGGACAAAAAAAAAAAAAAAAAAAAAATAAAGGTTTTAAAGATTTCATGATTTAGTCCAATTCCTAAGACATAATGCTAAGTTTTATTTTTAAGTTTTTATGACATTTTAACTTATTAGGAGGAAGGCATGCACTCCATGGTATCCATGTGGAGATCAGAGGACATTTGTGGAGTTGTTTTCACCTTTCACCTTGTCATAGATTCTGGAATCTGAACTCAGTCATCAGCCGGCAAGCACCTCTTACCCACTGAGCCTCTTGGCGGTCCCCTAAGGTTCTAACAGCCCGCACATCATCTCTATTTTGGAATAAACTGGTGCTTTTTCACATTGTACACACCCAGAAAACTTGCTTTCTCTTATAACTTGGAAAAAAATACGCAGTGTGGGCTGGAGAGATGACCTAGCGGTTAAGAGCGCCGACCGCTCTTGCAGAGGACCCGGGTTCGATCCCCAGCACCCACATGGCGGCCGAGCCGTCTGAAACTCCAATTCCAGGAGAACTCCAGTTCCAGGGGAGTCCGACACCCTCTTCTGACCTCCGCGGCGTTGCACGTCACGGGTGCACAGACTTGCATGCAGACAATACATTCATACACATACGGAAATAAATAAAAAATAAAAAATAAAATACGCAGTGAGTAAAATAAGCTACTTTATGTGTTATAGAGTTTCACCATAATCCTACTATTTCTAAATATTATGAAAAGGAGCTGGAGACATGGTTCAGTGATTAAGAGCACACAGTACTCTTCCAGAAGACCTAAGTTCAGTTCTCAAGTCAGGCAGCTCATAATTGCCTGTGTAATCAGCTCAAGAGTAATCTGCAGCCACCAGCATGTACATGTATACACACAACCGGGAGTGGTGACACACGCCTATAATCCCAGCACTGGGAGGCAGAGGCAGGCGGATCTCTGTGAGTTCAAGGCCAGCCTGGTCTACAGAGTGAGCTCCAGGACAGCTGGGACTAAAGGAAAAACCCTGTCTCAAAAATACCAAAAAAAAATGCTAGCTTCGGCAGCACATATACTAAAATTGGAACGATACAGAGAAGATTAGCATGGCCCCTGCGCAATGATGACACGCAAATTCGTGAAGCATTCCATATTTTTGAAAAAATAAATAAATAAATAAATAAATAAATAAATAAATAAATAAATAAATCTTGGCCAGGTGTGGTGGCTCATACCTTTAATCCCAGCATTCAGGAGGCAGAGGCAGGCAGATCTCTTAGGAGTTCAAGGCCAGCCTGGTCTACATGGGGAGTTCTAGGCCAGCTGGGTCTACAGGGGAGACCCTGTCTCAAAAAAAAAAAAAAAAAAAAAAAAAACAAACAGCAACACTTGAGAGAGGATGTTTCCAGATATTTCTCCCATACTTTCTATATGACAATTCCCAAAAGGCTGTGAATTTCTTGTATATTTTTCTCATTCCTCTTCTGATCATAAAAAAAGCAAAAGACAGAAATTCATGAGAATGGTCAATCTCTGTCTCCTGGGACTCTGCTCTGTCTGTGCTCTTTACAAAGACCAATAGGAACGGCTCCACATGCCCATGGGAAGTCTATTGCAAAACCATTTGATTTATCAGAACAAACTCAGCAATACCAGGGATAACACCAAATTAAGGACAGCACACAAAACAGACATCTAATCATTCATTAGAGACAGATCTACAGTTAGCACTACTGTGTGTGTCCCTTCCATCCTGGGTTCAGTCAACTATGCAAAGGCTTGGAAAGCAGACGTGTCAGAGTTTTAATTACTTACTGCACCGGTTCTCAACCCTAACTGCACAGTGAAATTGCCTGGAAGATTTTGGTTTGGTTTGGTTTTTGAGACAGGGTTTCCCCCGTAGCCCCAGCTGACCAGGAACTGGCTATAT
This sequence comes from Rhizomys pruinosus, assembly GCA_009823505.1. NCBI lineage: Eukaryota > Metazoa > Chordata > Mammalia > Rodentia > Spalacidae > Rhizomys > Rhizomys pruinosus. The sequence goes on along the minus strand of VZQC01013236.1, from coordinate 3,439,029 downwards.
AGACCAGGATAGCCCTGAAGACACCTGGAAGGTTGTGGGGTTTTTTTTTGTTTTGTTTTGTTGTCTTTTCGAGACAGGGTCTCCCTGTACCCCAGCTGTCCTGGAACTCACTCTGTAGACCAGGCCGGCCTGGAACTAGCAAAGATCCACCTGCCTCCCAAGTGCTAGGTTAAAGGCGTGCTCCACCACGCCCGGCTTGGAAGGATTTTTTGAACTCCAAAAACTCAAATATTCTGGATGAGTCCTGATAAATGCTTCTCTGGCCTCACGGTGAAACCAGAAACCAGGCCTTTCAAAGTTCCCTTGGGTGATTCCTGTCTGCTTCAAGCAAATGGCCCAAGAGATTGAACAGAAAAATCATTCAATGGCCCCAGCAAGTTTTTTTTTTTTTAATTTACTTCTGTATGTGTATGAATGTACTGTCTGCATGCAGGTTTCTGCACCTGAGTAGTGCAATGCCTCGGAGGTCAGAAGAGGGTGTCGGATTCCCCTGGAACTGGAGTTCCCCTGGAACTGGAGTTTCAGACGGTTTTCGGCTGCCATGTGGGTGCTGGGGATTGAACTCGGGTCCTCTGTAAGAGCGGTCGGCGCTCTCAACCGCTAGGCCATCTCTCCAGCCCCAGCCCCAGCAAGTTTTTAACTTAAAAAATGAACTACATTAGGCTAGTAGAAAATTGCCCCTAGTGCACATAAATGCTGTTTCATGAAAATTTTCAGTTAAAAGCATGTAACTGTTAGCACACAAGGCTCCTGGATCTGATCCCTAGCATTTTGGGAAGGGGGAATATTTTTGAGTAGGGGTCTCTCCCTATAGCCCCAGCTGGTGGCCTGGAGCTTGCTATGTAGACCAGGATAGTCTTGATCTCACAGATCTGCCCGTTTCTGCTATGTAGACCAGGCTGGTCTTGATCTCACAGATCTGCCCATTTCTGCTATGTAGACCAGGCTGGTCTTGATCTCACAGATCTGCCTGTTTCTGCTATGTAGACCAGGCTGGTCTTGATCTCACAGATCTGCCTGTTTCTGCTATGTAGACCAGGCTGGTCTTGATCTCACAGATCTGCCCATTTCTGCCTCCACACCTGGCTCATCCCTAATATCTTTAAAAAAAAAAAAATAACTCTTTCTGGGCATGGTGGTGCATGCCTTTAATCCCAGCACCCAGGAGGCAGAGGCGGGTGGATCTCTGGGAGTTAAAAGGCCAACCTGTTCTACATAGTGAGTGCCAGGGCAGCTGAGGCTACAGAGAGACTCGGTTTCAAAAAAAAAAAATCCTGGTACTATTATACCTAGCTCATCCCTAGCATCCTAAAAACATTTTTTTTTTGCTAAATAATTCTTGGTACTATGACCAAAACTGACTGATCTACCAACTAAATGCAATCACTATCAAAATCCAATCTGCCTTTTTGGCAAAACATTGACAAACTAATCCTGAAATTATATAAAAATACAGGGAGCCGAGGAGATAGCTCAGCATTTACTGCTCCTGCCTAGAGTCTGGTTTCTAAGGGGGGGGGGCTCACAACCAGTTGTAATTCCAGTGCAGGGGGATCCAGTGCCTCTGGACTCCTCAGTACTGTACTCATGTGTACACACACACAGAATTTAAAACAATAAAAATAAAATCTTGTTTTTTTTTTTTGAGACAGGGTCTCCCTTTAGTCCCAGCTATCCTCGAGCTCGCTCTGTAGACCAGGCTGGCCTCAAACTCACAGAGATCCGCCTGCCTCTGCCTCCCAAGTGCTAGGATTAAACGTGTGCGCCACCACGCCTGGCAATAAAATCTTTTTAAGAATACACAGGTCTACCATTGAGAAACTTGAAGGGGAAAGGGTCACCAAGTAAAAGCGTCGCTTCAGTTCTGCCTCCTCCTCCTCCAGGAGGGGGTTCTGGTTGCCCATCTGGTGGAGAAAAAAAAAATACACAGCTCCAATAATAGCAAACAATCTTGAAAAAGAACAAAACAGGAGGCTTGTTTTTTCCAGCTTCTAAACTTAACAGGGAGCTATGGTAATTAAGACAGTGTGATATAAGGACACAAGCACACAGTCACAAACATACATATATACACTCACACACATACAGACTGGAATATGGACATACATATAGAGTAATGGAATAGGGGCTGGAGAGATGGCTCAGCAGTTAAGAGCACCGACTGCTCTTGCAGAGGACCGGGTTCAATTCCCAGCACCCACATGGCGGCTAAGAACCGTCTTTAACTCAAGTTGTGGGGGAATCTGACAACTTCTTCTGACCTCCGCAGCTTTGCACGACACGGGTGCACCTACCTACATGCAGACAGTACACTCATACACATAAAAAAATTAAAAATAAATAAATAAAAATTAAAAATAGATTAATGGAATATAAAAATTGAAACACAGAAATCAATCTTAACATACAATTCAACATGGTAAGAGTGGTCTTTCCATCAAGTATTGCTCGGATAACTTGTAGGAGAGTAATAGAACCTCTACCCCACAACATCTATAAACATGATAAAACTATAAAATCCCCAAAAGAAAATGAGGGACAAATCTTTATGACCTTGGATGGAACATGGTTTTTTTGGTTGGTTTTTTTTTTTTTTTTTTTGGTCTCTTTGAGACGGGGTCTCTCTCTAGTTCCAGCTGGCCTGGAGCTTGCTCTGTAGACCAGGCTGGCCTTGAACTCACAGAGATCCACCTGCCTCTGCCTCCCAAGAGCTAGGATTAAAGGTGTGTGCCACCATGCCCGGCTGGAACATGGTTTTCTTATATAGGGCACCAAAAAAGTACAAGCAACAAAAAGAATAAATGGGACTTGATCAAAATTTAAAACTTTTGTGCTTCAAATGAAGCAGCAGCAAAATAAAAAGAGCAGGAGAAAAGTCTGCAAACTACATCTCAGGAAAGACAAGAGTGTCTGCAAACTACACTTCACATAGGACGGAGTGTCGGCAAACTATACCTTGCACAGGAGATTCGTGTTCAGAATGTTGGAACTAAGTCCTTTTTTTGCGGGGGGGGGGTCTTTTTGAGTCAGGGTCTCCCTGCAGCCCCAGCTGGTCTAGAACTCACAGTGTAGACCAGGCTGGCCTTGAACTCAAAGATCTTACTGTCTCTGCCTCCTGAGTGCTGGGATTAAAGGCGTGGGCCACCACAGCCCATGCCCTGCCTGGAACTAAGTTCTTTTAAAGTTTTTTTTTTTCATTTATTTTTATTTATGTGTGTATCTTGCCTGCATGTATGTAAATGCACTACGTGTGTGTAATGCCCACACATTAAGCCAAAATAGAGCATTAGATCCCCAAGAACTGGAGTTACTACGGATGGTTGTTAGCCATCAAGTTGATTCTGGGAACCAAACTAGTGCTCTTAGAAACTGAGCCATCTCTTTAGCCTCAAAACTGAGTTCTTAATTCTACTCAGAAATCTTATAGCTCAACAACAACAACAACAACAAAAAACACAATCCCAATTTAAAAGCAGACAAAGGTCTCTGAATAGACATTTCTCCAAAAAAAAAAAAAAAAAAGCATTCAAATGGCCAAAAAGCACATGAAAAGGTACTTAATATCATCTGTCATTATTGGGGAAATAAAATCAAAACCACTGCACACCCTTGGGTTAGCGGTAATAAAAATGACAGACAATAATTAGCCCTGGGCAGAATGTAGAGGTTCATGTCCTGCTGGTAAACCTGACTCAGACAACAATATTCCTCTAAATGTAAACATGAACTTCCAGATAGAAAACTGAAAACAAGCTCACACAAAAATCTGTCTGCAAATGTTCATGGTGGCATTATCTATCTCAGCCAAAATGTGAAAATAAACCAGATGTCCACTGAGATGGAAAAGCAAATGGTGGTAATTATGAACAAAACCCTGAAAACACCCTTCCAGTGAAGAAGCCAATCGTGCTGAGTGTGGAGCAAAGCCTCTAATCTCAGCAACCTGGGTGGAAGCGGGAGGACTAAGTTTGAGGCCAGCCTGGGCTAATAGTAATAGTAAGAGACTATTTCCTTTTCAAAAGGAAAAAGCCAACCACTAAAGATCACACATTGTATGATCTCATATATATTTTCTTTTTTTTTTAATTTTTTTTTTATTAATTTTATTTTTGTATGTGTACGAGTGTACTGTCTGCATGTAGGTCTGTGCACCCGTGTCGTGCAGTGCCGCGGAGGTCAGAAGAGGGTGTCAGATTCCCCTGGAACTGGAGTTCTCCTTGAATTGGAGTTTCAGACGGTTCTCGGCCGCCATGTGGGTGCTGGGGATCGAACCTGGGTCCTCTGTAAGAGCGGTCGGCGCTCTTAACCGCTAGGCTACCTCTCCAGCCCAATATTTTCAAAATAGACAAATCTATACAAGCAGCAGACTGTACATGAGTTTGCTAATATGTAACAGGGTTTCTTTTTTTTTTTTTTCGGTCTTTTTGACACAGGGTCTCCCTGTAGCTCTGGCTGTTCTGGAACTCACTCTAGACCAGGCTGGCCTCAAACTCACAGAGATCCACGTGCCTCTGCCTCCCAAGTGCTAGGATTAAAGGCATGCGCCACCACGCCCGGCACTTTTTTATTTATGTGTATCAATGTACTGTCTGCATGCAAGTTTGTGCACCCATGTCGTGCAATGCCGCGGAGGTCAGAGGAGGGTGTCGGATTACCCTGGAACTGGAGTTCTCCTGGAATTGGAGTTTCAGATGGTTCTCGGCCACCATGTGGGTGCTGGGGACCGAACCCGGGTCCTCTGTAAGATCGGTCGGCACTCTTAACCACTAGGCCATCTCTCCAGCCCCAGGGTTTCTTTTTAAGTGGTAAAAAATGCTCTGGGCCAGGCACGGTGACACACACTTTTAATCCCAGAGAAGATTAGGAGGTAGAGGCAGGCAGATCTCCAGGTCAGGATGGTCTATAAAGTGAGTTCCAGGGCAGCTGGGGCTACATACTAAGATCCTGTCTTTAAAAGGGCATGGTGGCACATGCCTTTAATCCCAGCACTTGGGAGGCAGAGGCAGGCGTATCTCTGGGAGTTCAAAGCCAGCCTGGTCTACATATACATAGTGAGTTCCAGGAAGGCTGGGGCTAGAGGGAGACCCTGTCTCAAAAAGAAAGAAAAAAAAAAAGGTCTGAAATCACCGGGTATAGTGGCTTATGCCTTTAATCTCAGCACTGGGAGGCAGAGGGAGGCGGATCTCTGGGAGTTCAAGGCTAGCCTGGTCTACATAGTGAGCTCCAGGCCAGCTTGGACTAAAGCGAGACCCTGCCTCAAAAAGTCCAAAAAAACAAAAAAAAAGTTCTGAAATCAAATAGTAATCATAAAACTTGGTGAATATGCTAAACAACTGAAATATGGTGTGAGTGTGTGTGTGTGTGTGTGTGTGTGTGCGGTCTCCATAGGCTTCATTTTTAGTGTTCTAAACGTAAGAAGCCCCCTGCCACTCCCAGGGAGCCTCACAGAACTCTTTTTCCATATCTTCCAAACTCAAAAGACTGCAGTCACATGTTCCATGACCTGGTCATGAAATCAATTTAGGGCATCATAGCTAACTATGCTTTCCATGAAACGATAGAAAATAATCATAAAACACAGCATTTAATATGATGTGGTTCTGTGAAACTTTTGTTCATGTTACAAATATAGCCCTGAAAATACCTGATCACATGAGATCCACACATTGAGATTATATAAATCTTGATGAAAAGTGGGTCAGTCAAAACAAAATCTGGAAAATGTATTTTAAGAATTGATGGACACCTAAAAACAGTGAAATCACACATTAAAGCAGAAATTTAAAAAAACTGAAGGCACTTCAGTCATCAACCTAAGTAAGCACTGATCTAAAACACTGAAAAAGAAACTCAACTTTTTAATCTTTTAACTGTCCATGTATATATTAAAAACAGGTTCCCTGGCCAGTCCACCTCCTGCTCCCCAGAAGGGGGCTGGGTGGGAAGAGAAGACACAACACTGGCAGTGACTGGAAAGTGGTGGGTGGATGCAGATCACAGTGTGGGAAGCAGGAACTCACAGTGGTGTCCAAAGATGCACAGAGAACCTGGCGCGCGCGCGGGGGGGGGGGGGGGGGGGGG
>VZQC01013236.1:3369445-3429225 GCA_009823505.1 Rhizomys pruinosus | reverse complement strand
ATCAGAAGACAACTGAGTAGAATGTATGCATTTCACCCTCAAAGCTAAGACTGAAACTAAGACCTGTCCTCCGGTCATAACACCAAGAACTCAGGCAAAATGTTGACCCAGTATGAAAATGCTTATTCAAATTTAATTAAGTGACTGAAGTCAGTGGTATATATGAATTTTACTTACTTGAGCAAAGAGAAGTCATTGCTTTTTTTTTTTTGTTTTTTTTTGGTGGGTCTTTTTGAGACTGGGTCTTCCTGTAGCCCCAGCTGGCCTAGAACTCTCTATGTAGACCACGCTGGCCTGGCCTTGAACTCACTGAGATCCCCTTCCCTCTGCCTCCCAAGTGCTGGGATTAAAGGCGTGTGCCATTGTTTCATTTTTTATTGTGTGAGTGTTTAGGGCGGTGGATTCATGAATGATCCCTACAGGGACAGAAGGAAGCACTAACAAAGAGTCCAGCCCAAAACAAAAGGAAACAGTATAGACAGAAAGGAAGCCTAAACTTAAGGAGGAAAGAGAAGGGTCTTGCTGCAGCCTCTTCCCAGTGCACTCTCTGCTCACCCTCGAGTCCTCTAGAATGCACATCTGAACATGGTATCCCTTCGGGCCATCGCCTAGCCTTCTACCAAGATAGTTTCAAGGCCCTTTTGGCCTCACATCCATCACACCCTTGGCTGCTCTGCAACCAGTCCAGATCAGTGGTCCCTCCCACAGTCCTCACCACCTTTATTAACCCTTTGCTCATCAGGACCCCTCCACCAGGGATATTATGCCGACCCTTCCGGTCCAACCCTACCCTGCCTTCAACCCCAAATCCTGAAGAATGTCCTGGAATAAAAAGGCAGAGCAGCTAAGGTTGAGCCTGGCAACTGCCAGCCTAGAGTGAAATGCCGACTCTGCTACTCACTGTCACTAAGACACTGAACAAGGAGCTACACCCTCCAAACCTCAGCAGCCTCTGCTGTACAATGGGAATTTGTGTACAGGGTAGCTATGACTAGATCACAGAGGTGACTCAGGAAGTGCTGTGGAAAGCACCAGCCCACACAACTAGCTGCTGGCTTCTCTGCCTTCTTCCACACCACCAAGAACTCAGAAAACCTTCAAACGGGATCTGGGAATAGATTTCTACCACTAAGGGTCCGGGGATGCCAGAAACAATTTGAGAATTCAAACCCAGGAGTTAGCTGTGGATAAGAGGCAAACCAGAACCACCCTAACTGTCAGTTGCTATGCTGATCCAAGTGCCAGTACACAATCTATACCCATCAGAACCAGCATTATTCCAGCCTTTCTAAGGTCCCTAGTTGCTTTCAACTTCAAGGATGGGAGGACTCAACTCTATAAGATTCACACACATATAAAGGAAATGGCTGGGTTAGGAAGGAGCTCAATCAGTCAAATGTTTGTCTTTCAAGCAAAAGGACCTGAGTTCAACCCCTAGTAATCCATCCCAGAGCTGGGATGATGGGGCAAGGTGGGGACAGGTGGATCTGGGGGCTCCATAGCCAGCCAATCTAGCCTATTAGATAGACAAGTTCCAGGTCAGTGAGAAGATGTCTCAATAAAAAATATATATTAAATTTGAAAAAAAAGTGAACAGCATCTGAGGTTACCCTCTGGCCTACACACATGTCTATGTGCACACAGATGGTCACTTACAAGGTGACCTTCACCAGTACTTAATGAGACACCCTGGAGCAACAGATACAATGAAGTCCAGCAATCAGCTGCTTTGAGCAACAGCTATGGAAAGAGCCTGTGAATAAAGGAAGCCTTCCTGACCAGGGCCTAGGAGAAGCCATCCTCCTTCGTGGAGTCAATTTCCTAACTGCATTAGAGGCCACCTAGACCAAGCTAGAAAATTAAGACAAAGAATGTTTCTAAGACTTACATTTCCAGAGAGGAGGAAATTCTAGAAATATCAAGCCTCCTTTCCACACTTGGGTGTGCCAGGTTGGCATGACAACTTCACACACCCAGGACTTGCTCCTCAGGCACCTCTGATTGCCATTTCCAGGTGCTCAGACTAGGAACCTTCTCTGTGCGTCTGTCTGTCCTCTCCCCTTTTCATTCCTGTCTCTCTCATCAGTAAACCTTAGCCCTCCCTCAGAATCCAACCACTTCTGTCTTCTCACAATTCAGTCCTGCCATCCATTCTCACAGTGGCCTAAATATCCATGATACACGCTAAATCAGGGCTGGGGGAGGGCTCTGTGGTAAAACACCTGCTTAACATGCTCAGACCAGGGGTTCAATCCCTAGCATAGAAAGAATAAAAAGGCTAAATCCATACATGTTCTGTGCTATGAACTGAATTGTGTTACCCTCCCAACCATAATCTAGGAAGACCGAACCTCACAAGATTGGTGGCTCATACAAAAGGGGCTGGCAGATAACTCAGTTCAGCATGTGCTGTAGGTTTAATTCCCAACACAGGGGGAGCGTGAGGGAGAGAGGAAGGGGAGGAAGACATGGCATTGGGAAAAGGTCAGGAGATTGAGCACTCAGTAAGAACTGCTGCCTTGAATATAAGCCAGACAGAAAGCTCCCATCAGAAACCAAACAGGCATCATAGTCCTTTAATATCCGCACTTAGGAGACAGCGGCAGGCAGATCTCTGTAAAATTGAGGCCAGCCTGGTTTACATACCAAGTTCCAGGCCAGACAGGGATAAACAAAGAGACCCAGACTCAAAATAAAAACAGGAAGGAAGGAAGGAAGGAAGGAAGGAAGGAAGGAAGGGAGGGAGGGAGGGAGGGAGGGAGGGAGGGAGGGAGGGAGGGAGGGAGGGAGGGAGGGAGGGAGGGAGGGAGGGAGGAAGGGAGGGAGGCTGGGAGGGAGGCTGGGAGGGAGGCTGGGAGGGAGGCTGGGAGGGAGGCTGGGAGGGAGGCTGGGAGGGAAGAAGAAAGAGAAGTGGCCAGAACCACCCAGTCTCCACAACTATACAGAGATAAATTATTGTTTTAAAACCTTCCAAACTAGCCAGGCACAGTGATACTTGCCTTTAATCCCAACACTTGGGAAGCAGAGGCAGGCAGACCTCTGTGAGATCAAGGCCAGCTTGGTCTACCTGTGGAGTTTTTTTGTTTTTTTTTTTTTGAGACAGGGTCTCCCTGTAGTCCCAGCTGACCTGAAACTTACTCTGTAGACCAGGCTGGCCCTGAACTCACAGAGATCCGCCTGCTTCTGCCTCCGAGTGCTAGGATTAAAGGCGTGCGCCACCGGGCCCAGCTTAGCTGCCATGTGGGTGCTGGGAATCGAGCCCGGGTCCTCTACAAGAGTCGTCCGTGCTCTTAACCGCTGAGCTATCTCTCCAGCCCCTTACCTGTGGAGCTCTAAAGCACAGGAGACGCTATCTCAAAAAGATCCCCCTTCCCCCCTTGTATTAAATGCCTGAAAGGCTGGTCAGAGTGGTCAAGCTACTTGGAAACTATGATGGAAGGAATCACCTAAACCCAGGAGATTGAGGCCACCCTGAAAAACATAGCTACTCAGTGTCTAAATAAATAAATATTTCAAAAGGCTCATGAAAGGTAAAAACCCAAAGCAGACCTTGATTGTGAATGAAAGAGCCAACAACCTAGAATCTTTGACAAAGGCTAGAAATAGCAAAGCCAGGAAGAAAATGAGAAAAGAACTACCGAGGGCCTGAAGGGCTCCTTTAAACCATGTAAACTTAACCTGTAGCAAGAAAGAGAAGAAAGCCAAGACCCTCTACATTCAGAGGGAACTAGACAAACCACAGGATGCAAAACTGAATTAATGTGGTTACCAGGCTTTAAAGCCAAAGGACTGGTTGTTATGTCAGCTTTCCCCAAGTAAAGCCAGGAAATTGGTCCGACAAGGACTGGTCAGAAGAGGGCTCTAACATTTTTTTAAATTGTAAAAGCCTGAGATTAAGTAAGAATAAGGTTTTCAGATGCTGTATTTACAAGTACAATGGACCATATAATTGCAAATTATTATTGATGACTCTGAATTTCCTTTTTTGAGACTGGGTCTCCCAAGTAGACCCAGCTGGCCAGGAACTCCCTATCTAGACCAAGTTGACCTTGAACTCAGAGATCCACCTGCCTATGCCTCCCCCTGGTGCTGGGATTAAAGGTGTATGCCACCATGCCCCATGCCTGGCTAACTCTGAATTTTCTTAGCCAAAAATGATAAAATTGCTTAAGCTACCAGTGGCATCTGATATAGACCCCCACCAGACAGAGGGAGCCCAGGTTTGTCTTTAGAATCACTGAAGAGTACGCACGACAAGAGCCCATTCAGTACTTCCAACAATTGACAACTAAACCTTGGATTCCATGTATGCAAAACCCTAGGCTTAATTCAACAATGTTTTGTTGAAAAGTGCTTGGCACCGGGGCTAGAGAGATAGCCTAGCGGTTAAGAACGCCGACTGCTCTTGCAGAGGACGGGGGTTTGAACCCTAGCATCCACATGGTGGCTGAGAACCATCTTTGATTCCAGTTCCAGGGGAACCTGACACCCTCTTCTGACCTCCGTGGCATTGCACGACGCGATGCACAAACCTACATGCAGACAGTATATTCATACACGTACAAGAATAAATAAAAATTTAAAAAATATTTTTTTTAAAAGTACTTGGCACCTAATTAATGGGAGGATGGAGACAAGGCTGGATGGATGGATCAGTGGCAGGTCCCAGGCTACACAATTTTCCTGGACACAAAAATCTCATTTCTGCAATGCTAAAGTCTATTATACTTTGCTATACAAATGAGACAGACAAAATGGCACAAAACTAAACTACCCACAGTATTTTAACAAGTATTTTCATAAGCATTTTTAAAACTTTTTTGTTTGTTTTACTTTTCCGAGGTTAGGACTTGCCTGGTATGGAAGACTGACCTGAACTTGTTATCTTCTACTATCTCTACTACCAAGACTGGGTGCAGAGGTTGGTTACAGGCTTACACCACCACACCCAGCTTAATTGTTTGGATAGATGCTTAATCTCAACCTAAGGAGCCACATTCAGAAAATCGAGAAAAAAAAAAAAAAAAACTGGCACAACCAAAAGTTCCTCTAATACCTACTCTTACAAAAATCACTTCACACTCGACGCAAAACCAGAGAGAATGCTTTGGGGTTTTTTGTTTTTTTGTCTTTTCGAGACAGGGTCTCCCTGTAGCCCCAGCTGTCCTGGAACTCACTCTGTAGACCAGGCTGGCTTTAAACTCACAAAGATCCGCCTGCCTCTGCCTCCTAAGTGCTAGGATTAAAGGTGTGCGCCACCACGCCGGCTGAGAATGCTTTGGTTTAAAAAGAAGCCGGGTGACCCTGGCAAAGGAAACAGTCTAGAGAGCAGACGCTAATGACCAGGTATACTGGCTGGGTACTCAGTGTCTTCCTTCAGCGAATTAGGCTAAAAGGCTAACTAAGACCGCACAGCCTTGAGTGCCCAAAGCTATTAACTTTTGGATAAGTTAAGGGTGAATGAACTTCTACATTCCAAAGTGACTCTGATAAGGTCAACTCTAACCCAGTACAGGATGAATTTCTAAGTTTTTCAAAAGGCCTTCCACAAACTTCACTTGCAAAGTCATGTGCAAAGAAAAGCCGATGCGTTTAAATAGAACAGGTGAGACCTGAACCCCCCCCCCAAAAAAAAGGCTTCCTAGATTCTAGCCTTTCCTTTAGTGAGAAGAAAATTGCCTGAGGGAGGTCACATGGCCAATTAATGACAGCTCAAACCAGACAGTCTCCGGACTCGGGTCCCACATCCTCACACCTCCCCCAGCTGCCACCATTCACAGATAACCCAAACCCAAACCTCAGCAGGGACAGCATCTTCCCCGTTGCGACTCCTAGCGTTGCAAAAAGAAGGCTAAAAGCTACGGCAAATGCCCGAAAAGCCCGTGGGGGTAACTTTCTTCCTCCCGAGCCTGCCCTCATTTACCCTGCGCTCTGACGACCAAGAATTTCCCAGCAGCTTAAACACCTTCAGCCCGAATGAAGGCCGAGTTCCCATCAGCTGTCCATCTAATGGGACACCCACGGTCCGACGAAGAAAATTCTTCGCCTTAAATCAGTCGCACTCCAATGTCAATTTCTCTGTCAAGAACCGTGGCAAGAAGGGGACCCGGGTCCCCGGAGGGACGGGCCAGCAAGAAAGGTCGCGAGGTCGGAGCAGCGGCTTCTAAAATTACTTGGTGCAGCCTTTGTGGGGAGGGACGGCAGACCCGGGCAGAGCGTTCCCAGCCCTGCTCCCCTCCCGCCAGCCCTGGATCCCGAGCGCGCGGGGATGCCGCGCAGCACCAGGGGAGGGGCGCGAACCCAGCACGCGCCACGCAGTGCCCGAGCTGGCGGCCGTCCCGGGGACCGTCGCTCCCCGCCGCGAGGCCTGACCCGAGCGCCCGGCCCCGCCAGCCCGATGCGGCAGCCGCGACTGTGGTCGCTCGGCATCCCGGGCCGCGGACCCCACGAGAGCCGGCGTGGGCGCGCAGGCCGCGCCGCGCGTGGGTGACAGCGCTCGGCGGCTGCGCCAGGCTGGCTTCGCGTGCGCGGAGGGCAGCTCCGGCCGCGGGCAGGTGCGGTGCTGGGCCGGGCGTGGGGCTCGGCGGCCCGGCTCTCACCTGCCAGCAGCTCGCCGGGCTCGCGTCCTGCCTCCGCCTCGCGCCGCAGAGAAGCCGTCGCCCTGGCTCCCCGCGTCAGCAGCCTGCAAAATGGCGCCGCGGAGGGGCGGGCCGGGGGCGGGAGCCGCGCAGATGCCCGCCCCGCGCGCCGCCGGCCCCTCCCCGCCCGACCCCCGGCTCCGCCCGCCGTGCCCGCTGGGCCCCGCGGGCTACGCGGTATCCCGGGAGCGCGGCCCCGCATCCTGACCGCTCACTCCCGCCCCGCCCCGCCCCGTCCGCTACGCCCGGAGCGCCGCCCCTCCTCCCCGATCGCTGCCCGCATCCCGGCAGCTCGCTCCCGGGATCCACGGATCCCCGCGCCCGCCCAGCTCGGCCCCGAGCGCATCCCCGCACCCGGCAGCGCTCCCCGCATCCCGGCGGCTCACTCCCGCCCGGATCTCTGGGCCCATCTTGTCCTGGAGCGCTGTCTGGTATCTTCCCAGGAACCCGCCCCCGCCCTCTTCTCGACTCTTCCCCACACACCTGCCCCACCACCAGCACCACCTGAGATGCAGTGCGTTCTCCCGTTACTCAGTCCTCCAGACCCCCTTTTTATCCAGCCAGACCTCGAGCCCTGCCATGGCTGCAAGGTGACGACGAGGAACGTGTGCGGTGCACAGGGCTTCTGGGTGCAGGGTTCGAGAGTAAGTCCCCCTCTTATCCACAGAGATCCTCCTTGCATTGCAGACATGGTAGTAGACACGCGGCTTGGATTCTCAGGGGCTTGTGTTAGGGGCAGATTCTGACAGAGTGAGTTTTGAGAGCATTCCGCGCCGCGCAGCCTTGCTTTAAGACTCACTGGCTGGGTACCACCTCCAGCGATGTTGGTTCTGAGACTGAGGCTGAGGCTGAGGCTGGGAATTTGGAGTGTTACTTCGTAATTTTCATTTCCAGCAAGTTCCCAGGTGATGCTGCTGCTTCTGGTCTACAATACCAACTGTCAGCCTCTGCTAAAACTGTCTTCTACTTATCACAGCCTCACCACCAACACACACACACACACACACACACACACACACACACACACCAAAGTAAGCACATGAACAACTACTAATTAGCTTTCTTCCATCTGCCATCTTGAAACCACTATCTTGGTTGGTTTTACTAACTAAATAAAAAATGCCTTACGCCGGGCGTGGTGGCGCACGCCTTTAATCCCAGCACTTGGGAGGCAGAGGCATGTGGATCTCTGTGAGTTCCAGGCCAGCCTGGTCTACAGAGTGAGCTCCAGGACAGCAGGGACTAACGGGAGACCCTGTCTCAAAAATAACCAAAAAAAAGCCTTACATCTTCAACTCCTAAGAGCTGTAAAGAATGGTGGACCATGTCTGACATCACCTGTGAAAAAGCAGATTTTATTACTGAATTGTTTGAGTGTTGGCAGTTTTTTTGTTTTGGTTTTGTTTGGGTTTTTTTCGTTGTTGTTTTTTGGTCTTTTTGAGAAATGGTTTCCCTGTAGCCCCAGCTGTCCTGGAACTCACTATGTAGACCAGGATGTCTTTGAACTCACAGAGATCTGCCTGCCTCTGCCTCCCAAGTGCTGGGATTATAGGCGTGCACCACCATGCCAGCCAACTCTTGGCAGTTTTGAATACTAACAGCCAGCACCAGAGGGGCATTTTATAAAGTAGGCAAATAATGAGCTATATCTCTGAGAATCTTTGTGTGACCTCATGTAATTCTCTAAATCTTTTCTTATTATATTATAAGCGGTGAGCCAGGGATGGTGGTACACACCTATAATCCCAGCATTCTGCAGGCTGAATTACAAGAAATGTGGATTTGAGCCGGGCGTGGTGGCGCACGCCTTTAATCCTAGCACTCGGGAGGCAGAGGCAGGTGAATCTTTGTGAGTTCAAGGCCAGCCTGGTCTACAGAGTGAGTTCCAGGACAGCTGGGGCTACAGGAAGACCCTGTCTCAAAAAGACCAAAAAAAAAAAGAAATGTGGATTTGAGTTTAGTCTGGACTACTTAAGTGAGACCTCCCCCCCACCCCAGTCTTAAAAAAACAAAAGACAAAAGTTGTGTTGTAGCCTGGCATGGTGGTACACCCCTTTAATCCCAGTACTCAGGAGACAGAAGCAGGTAGATTTCTATGAGTTCAAGGCCAGCTGGTCTACTAGTGAGTTCCCAGTCACATGGGACTACAGGGAGACCCTGTCTCAAAAACAAGGACAACAACAAAAGTTGTATTGTAAAATTTGGTAAACCCTGGCCAGATACTTCATCTTAACTGAAGGCGGAGGCCGTAAGTGGTGATTTTCTGGCCCAGCATTGGAGGAAAACTCAGGTACTGCCCAATAACCGTCTTTCTACACCAGTTTCCAGCAAGCTCAAAAAAGTAGTAACAGTGTGTGTTCTGCTGGGCAAATGGTGTGGAACCTTCAGATTATAAGGGGAGTTCCTAGATCTAAAATCCCTGCTCTTTTCAGTTTATCCCCTTTCTGGTTTTTTATTCCATTAATTAAAAAGTTTTTCTCTGTCCTCCTCAGTGGCAGGCTCCCCACCTTCCTGCCCTCTTCCTCCTCCACCCTCATTCTCAGCCCAAAGCACCATCACTCAGAGCCTTCGCTCTCCCGCTTTTTCAAACGTCATCTGTGACCTTCTAAGTGCCAAATCTACTTGCCTGTTTACAGTCCTTTTCTTCTTCTGGAGCTCAGTAACATTCCATTGACTTATTCCTCCTGGAAACGCTTTTCTTGTGATAATACCACCCAGTCTTGCTTATTGTCCCATACTCCTCCATCCCATTAATGCTCTAAGAGGGGCTCAGACTCAACTCTAGAAATGTTGGTTTCCCTGATACTTCTTTTGTCCCCATCTTTTCACTTCCTCTGTCCTTCTCAAAGCCCTCTTCTTCCCAGACCTCTCTCTCCAGTCATTCTGAATTTCCAGACTCTGTTTCCACAGGGTCTACATCTGCATATTAAACAACTGTGGATCAGAAATTTCCAGGGGGCATTGGAGAGCTGGCTCAGCAGTTAAGAGCATTGGCTGCTCCTGCACAGGATCCAGGTTTGTTTCCCAGCACCCACTTGGCTACACTGTCCATAACTCCAGTTCCATCCAGGGGATCCAACATCCCTTTCTGCCATTTACATGCAAGAAAAGCACTCATATGCATAAAATAAAAATAAACATTTTTTTTTTTTGGTCTTTCGAGACAGGGTCTCCCTGTAGCCCCAGCTGTCCTGGAACTCACTCTGTAGACCAGGCTGGCCTTGAGCTCACAAAGATCTGCCTGCCTCTGCCTCCCAAGTACTAGGATTAAATGCATGCGCCACCACACCCAGCAAGAAACATTTTTAAAAATTAAAAATTTCCAGGGAGAGCCAGACATAGTGTGTGTGTCTTTTTGAGACAGGGTCTCCCTGTAGTCCCAGCTGGCCCAGAACTTGCTATATAGACCGGGCTGGCCTTGAACTCACAGAGATCTGTCAACACTTGTGAGCCAGAAGCAAGAAAATCTCTGTGAGTTTGAGGCCAGCCTGGTCTACATAAAGAGTTTCAGCCAGGGATAACTAGTGAGACCTTGCCTAAAAAAAAAGTGAAGTGTGTACACCTGTACTGAACATACACAGAACTTTCCTGTCCCTATACAGTACACCATAACAACAATTTGCATAGCATTTGCATTGCAGTAGGAATTATGGGCAATCTAGAGATAATTTAATGCATAGGAGAAGATTATGTCTATGTCATTCTACACAAACACTGGCGTTTATGTAAAGATGAGTAACTGAGGATTTTAGTACCCTGGGAAAAGAGGTCCTGAATCCAGTGCCCTGGATACTGAAGGATGACTGAGCCACTTCAACCATGAGACTCATTCTTCCACAAGCTGTTATTTTATCTGGGTTTACATTTTTCCACCAGAAACTTTGAAATGGTTTTTGACTCCTTTTCCCTAACCCACATGTCCAGTCTGTCACCTGCCATCAGCTTGAACAGGGAAGTATTTAGTAACAATAAAGGCACAGGTTCTCCCTTGTTCTTCCCTGGACTGTGGGAAAACAAAACAAATACAACTCTCTGGCCTCTGGACTTATCTTAAAACCATCCTTGTTATCATCTCAAAACACAGCTGACCACCTTACATCCTCTCTGAGAGTCCTTCGGGGTCCCCCAGTCTCAAGAATGACCCAGCAAAAAGAAACAGAAGATAGGCCCCTCCCAGGAATAACATTCAGATCCTTGACCTTCTAATATTACACTTCTTTTTTTCTTTCTTTTTTTTTCTTAGATAAAATACTACATTTCACTGTGGGCCACCTGAGGTTGATATCAGGGGACACCCTGACCTCAGCTTTCCGTGTTCTGATGAGGGACCCATGAGATCATTCATAAAAATGTCTATTCATCCTGGAACACATAGGTGTTCTGTGTCATTGTTATATATGAGCATTTTAATTTAATTTTATGTATGAGTGTTGTGCCTGCTAAACAGTGCCCACAGATGCCAGAAGAGGGCATCAGATCCCCCCTGGAATTTGAGTTAAGAATGTTGTTAGTAGCCATGTGGTGGTAGGATCCCAACCCTGGCCCTCTGCAGGGGCAGCCAGTACTCTTAACTGCTGAGCCATCTCTGTGCTGTGACCTCTGTAAGCCTTTTTTTTTTTTTAGACAGGGTCTCCCTGTAGCCCCCGCTGGCCTGGAACTCACTCTGTAGAATTCACAGAGATCCACCTGCCTGTACTAGGATTAAAGTTGTGCACCACCATGCTTGCTCAGCTTAAAGATGGTTCTTAGCTGCCTTGTGGGTGCTGGGAATCGAACCCCGGTCCTCTGCGAGAGCAGTTGGTGCTCTTAACCGCTGAGCCATCTCCCAGCCCCCATGTAAGCATTTTTATCATCATCATTAATTCAAAACAGACATGAACATTTTCTTCTTTGATTCTTTTTTCTTTTCCTCTTTTTTTAAGATTTATTTTTTATTTATGTGTATGCCTGTGCATATTTGTGTATGCCAGAAAAGCATATCCCATCTGCAGGAGCTGGGGATACAGGAAGTTTAATCGACCCACTGTAGATGCTGAGAACTGAACCTTGGTCCTCTGGAAGGGCAGCAAGTGCTCTTAACCAGTGAGTCACCTCCAGCCTCCCATTTTCCTTTCTCACTGCAACTAATACAAACAAGATCCTCCAACCTCATTAACTTCTCTTAACTAAAATCTGCAGAATATATCAAGAGTGTTTTATGACCTAGTTAATTTGATTGAAATTTCCATCATATCCAGGCTGTGTTATTTTTGAGAAGTAATTGTGGCTTGCAGCTAGCCTATCTTCATACAGTACTTTTCAGAATTATTTCCAACATCCTCTGGAGTTTAGGCCAGGGCAAACTTTTTCTGAAAAAAAAAGTGTTTTGAGTTTTGTGAGCCAAATGGGGTGAAAAAAATGCTATTATGTACATTACTTAAATGATGAGAGAAAACAAGTTTCTGTAGGTAAAGTTTTTCTTTCCCTTTTTTTGGTGAGTTGGGGTGTGATAGGGAGTGGAGCCTGCGGCCTTGCACAGGCTAAGCAAGTGAAAGTACACTACCCCTGAGCCACATCTGAGCCCCGGAGTACAGTATTTTGATAAGATTTGGCTTAACTTGGGGTAGGTATTGCTAGCTAGTACAAAAGCAAATAGTTGTTCCTCCATCTGCTGAGTCCCCACCTGGGTCCTAACTTCCCCCGACTCGGTTAGTTCCAGGGTAATTCAGGACATACAGCTTTCATTTTGAAGAGAGATCAGATTGATAAGAAAAGGAAGAGTTTCTCAAGGTCCCTTCACCAAACTCTGGGCAAGTACTTGAAGCAGAGCAAGAGTTCACGAACTCATCGGTGTCAGCAGAACTCACTCTGCAACCTGGGCAGCACATCTAGGGGAAGGAAGACTTCAGAAAATGCTTTCTTTCTATTTTGAGATAGGGTCTTACTAGGTAGCCCTGGCTGGCCCGGAGCTCACTATGTAGACCAGACTGGCCTTAAACTGAAGAGCTCTGCCTATCTCTACTTCCGTGTGTTGCCAGGCCAAGAGATTTTGTTTCCATGTTCAGTAGTAGTATTCATTTGCAGCATTGCAGCAGTATTTATTGTTTTGTTTTGTTGTGTTTGTTTGTTTGTTAGGTTGTTTGACATAGGGTCTCCCTTAGCCTCAATTGGCTGGAAAAACTCTCTCCATAGATCAAGCTGGTCTCTACCTCACAAATCCTGGGATTCAAGGTGTATGCTACCACACCTGGTTTAACTGCAACAGTATTTTAAATTTATTTTTGTATGTGTATGAATGTACTGTCTGCATGTAGGTCTGTGCACCCGTGCTGTGCAATGCCGAGGAGGTCAGAAGAGGGCATTGGATTCCCCTGGAACTGGAGTTAAAGACAGTTCTCAGCCTCCATGTGGGTGCTGGGGATCGAACCCGGGTCTTCTGCAAGAGCAGTCAGCGCTCTTAACTGCTAGGCCATCTCTCCTGCCCCCTCTAATCATTTTTAACAGTAATCACTAGCCTCAAGTGCATTCATATTGTATTGTAACCATCAACCCCATCCATCTCCAGAGCTTTTTCATTGCTAAAAACTGAAACTGTACTGACTAAAACCAGTAATTCTATATCTCCTTTCCCCTTCCTGTTAACTACCATTTTACTTTCTCCAGGAATGTGCCTGTTTTCAGTGAAATCAGACAATATTGGTTCTTTTCAGACTTCTTTCACTTAGAATAATATTTTCTTTTTATTTTTTGAAGTCAATGATTTTTATTATCAGTTACATGCTTTGTAGAAAGAGGTGTTGACAGATGGGTCAGGGTAGTAGAAAAAAAAAAAAAATCAAGGTTGTACACATCACTCTATTTACACGTGGTCTCGGGGATGAGCCCACATTAGGCGCAGCAGGTGCACTTGTCAGAAGCCTCTTTTTTGCAGACACAGCCCTGGGCGCACTTTGCACAGCCCACAGGACAGCAGGCACAGCAGCTCTTCTTGCAGGAGGTACATTTGCACTCTTTGCACTTGCAGGAGTCAGCGCAGGCACAGGATCCATCTGTGGCGCAGGAGCAGTTGGGGTCCATGGTGAATCGAGCCAGGCAATAGGAGCTGCTACACAGCTTCAGGTAGACCAGCTAGGATGAGGCATGATCATTTAGTATAATATTTTCAAGAATTATCCCGGGCTGGAGAGATAGCCTAGTGGTTAAGAGCACCGACTGCTCTTGCAGAGGACCGGGGTTTGATCCCCAGCACCCCATGGCGGCTAAGAACTGTCTGTAACTCCAATTCCAGGAGAACTCCAGTTCCAGGGGAATCCGAGACCCTCTTCTGACCTCCGCGGCATTGTACGACACGGGTGCACAGACCTACATGCAGACAGTACCTTCATACACATACAAAAATAAATAAAAAAAATTAAAAAAAAGAATTGTCCCTATTTTAGCATGTATCAGAATTTTACCCCAAGCTGGCCTGGAACTCACTATGTAGACCAGGCTGGCCTTGAACTCACAGAGATCAGCCTGCCTCTGCCTCCCGAGTGCTGCAATTAAACGCATGTACCACCATGCCCAGCTCCTTTCTTTTTTTTTAAACTTTTAAAGGCATGTCTTTGTAGCCCAGGCTTGCCTTGAACTTGCAGTAATCCTCTTGTTGCACCTTCCCAAGTGCTAAGATGACAGGCGTGTGCCACCACAACCTGCTTCTTCTGGGTTTGTTTGCTTTTAATTATGTGTAGATGTTTGTGACTGCATGTAGGCATGTGTACATGAGTGCAGGTGCCATGGGGGCCAGAAGAATTGACTCCCGTGGAGCTAGAGATACAGTGGTTGTTAAGTACCTGATATGGGTGCTGAGAACTGGGTCCTCTGTAATAGCAGTACACACTCTCTAAAAACTATTACACTCTTTAGGTAGGCTGTGAAATGACATCTCACCATCAGGCTATCTACAGGGAGGACAAATCTATATCCAGGAGCCAGGAGCCAGGGTCCTCACAGTACCCACAGTGGGTAGGAGTTTAGGTGAGAAGTCTCCATGGAAAAGCCAACCATGGGGGCTGGAGAGATGGCCTAGCGGTTAAGAGCACCCACCGCTCTTACAGAGGACCCGGGTTCGATCCCCAGCACCCACATGGTGGCTGAGAACTGTCTGAAACTCCAAATCCAGGAGAACTCCAGTTCCAGGGGAATCTGAAACCCTCTTCTGACTTCCGAGGCATTGCACGACACGGGTGCACAGACATGCACGCAGACAGTACATTCACACATACGGAAATAAATAAAATAAAATTAAAAATTAAAAAAAAAAAAGAAAAGCCAACCATGCACGAGATAAGGATGCTGAACAGGGGGACAAGTGTAGAGATGGGACTGTTTCTATCCAGACAAGTCCAGGCTTCTGGTAAGCTGACCTGGAGGGACAGTGGTTGATCATTACACAATGAGATCCAGCCCTTTCTAAGGAGTGATGGCTCTCTCCTGGAAGAAGGAAAAAAAAATACTAGTAATTAATATAATTTGTCACATATTAGATGGGCAGAGATTAATTGCACCCATTACTGGTGAATGAAAAGGGAAATGGACTCACTCATTAGAATGAGTTGGAATTATCTATCTGTCAAAGTTTAACTCGGAACATGTGTTCTGAGAATCTGTCCACTAGCACACATTGCTGGGCACAAAGTTTATGCACCAGGGAGCTCAAAGAAGCATAGTTTGTGAATCGTTGTCCTTTAGTCTCTTCCATACCCTTACCTTAGTGATACCCACAGTGGCTCACTCAGAGTCTGCTGTGGAGACCTGAGCCATAACACAGAAGGCATAGTGCATGAGTTCCCCAACTGTGTATTCCTCAGCTTTTCATTTGTCTTTCACAAGTGACCTTTCCTACCTGCACTTAACCTCAAATTCCATAGCTAACCATTTCCCTACTCCTGGCAAGTAACATTGCTTCTTGCTTTCTAGTGACAGGTCAGAAGAGCTCCATTACTTTGCCACCACGCCACATACACTTTCCCCTGAAGTTCCCTTTAACCAACTGGCTGTTGAAGGCCCTCAAGATTCCAGTCACCTTCTTAGCATTTCAACCCTAACCATCCTCTTCTCTGTAAAACCTGTGCTCTCTCATCCCTGTAACCAGTTACCTTTCTCGGCCCAACTTCTGGAATGAGCTACCTTGAATATCTCCCTCCTGTCATTAACCAGTGGTAATCTGGCTTTTATTCCTGTTCTCCTCTGAAACTGCCCATATGAATTAGATGTGCCCTCCAAATTACATAATCTGGGGATCTTTTCTTTACTGGAACTTTCTGGAGGCATTTGTCACAAAGGTTTCCATCCTCTCATTTTCTCCTGCTGCTTCTACTTTACCAAGTTGTGGGGTTTTTTTTTTTTGGGGGGGTGGGTTTTTTTTTTTTTAATGTATATGAGTATAATGCCTGCCTGTATGTAAGTGCACTCCTGTAGTGCACTGTCCAGGAGGAGGTAAAAAAAAAAAGAGCTCTCCAGCCTCAACTGCACCAAGTTTTAAAAAACTTTCTCCTCAGTCTCTTATTCCTCTTGCCCTCATCTAACATTGGTGTTGGTTCTTTTTTTGGCAGTGGGTGAGGGGTCTCTCTGTATCCTCAGCTGGTCTGGACTTCACTGTGTAGACCAGGCTGGCCCTGAACTCCCAGAGATCCGCCTGCCTCTGCCCCCGACAAGTAGTGGGATTAAAGACATCTGCCACCACACCTGNTGCCTGCCATGCCTATCTAGTACCTTCCAGTACCTACCGCATAACAGGATCCCGGCAGCTCATCTGAAAGACAATCTTGCATAAAGACAAAACCAAAACAAAGAAAACCACCACCACCACAACAAAACGGAACCTGGTCATGTAAATAGTTCGAGGCGCAAGTAGAGAAACAGGGGCATCCGCATTTAAAAAAACCAAAACAGAACAAAATAAAAGACGGGTAAATGATCATTCAATAATAAGTTAGTTCCATAGAGCCCAAATTGGAAAAATAATCTAATATCCATTGACTCAAAGAGTGAGCTAATTGACCGGGGTGTGGTGGGCACACCTTTGATCCCAGCATTTGGGAGGGATGCTCAACTAGGCAGGAGGACTGTGATTGGGGCCATCTTGGACTGTGGTAGTGAGATGAACCTATGTCTCAAAACAACAAAAAGTGAAAAGAATGCCTCTCAGCAGTAGGAAGGAGCGAACAGTAGGAAGGAGCAAACAGTGGTGTGTGCAGCAGTATGCATAGGCCTCAAAGACATTTGCTGAGTGGAAGAAAAAGCCAAGTACAATATGGCAAAAGTAATTTATAGTGGGGGGAAGGCAGAAAAATGACCTCTGGGGAGGATTCTAAATAGAGAAGAGTCTAGGGATTTGAAATGAGTCTAGCAATGGGAGCTTACCCTGTGTGGAAGGAGAAGGTTACGTGGGTGCGTGCAGGGACAGCTCATTCAAAAGCAAACTTAAGAGCTGAAATGTTTTTTCCAGAGTGTAATACTATGTCAAGAAAAAAAAAGAACATCAAAATTGTTTCCGGGGCTTTGACTATAGTTAATGTCTTAAATGGCTTAAGGCCCCCAAATCCTACATGAGGTACAGTCACACTCAGGGAGATAGCTGCCCAGCAGGGTTTTAATACAGTTTATAATCCGGCAGAATGTGGCTATGTTGCCTTCAGATCTGGGCGAGGGCTGGCCTTCCCAGGCTCTGAGCTGTTATTTATTCAGTGATCCTCTAACTGCAAGGAAGAAGGAAGAACCAACGATTTAGAGCTGGAGCGAAGGTTTGGATATATCTCTGTGGTGAACATAAGGCCTTACTTCAACAGAGGGACAGAGGCCCCAACACTCAATCCCCAAATTCAAACAACAAAAGACCACCATCAAAACAAAACAATCCTTTCTTCCAATCCTCTCTTCCCTCTATTCACATCTTTCCTTCTTATTTCTTTCTTTGTTTTGTTTTGCGGTGTCTTGTTCTAAGATGAGATCTCACTATGTAGCTACATCTGCTTGAACGTGCTATGTAGACCAGGCTGGCCTTGAATTGGAGACCCACCTGTCCTTTGCCTCCTGAGTTCTGGTATTATTGGTATGTGTCAACTCGCCTGACCAATACTGATTTTTTTTGTTTTTTTCATTGATTTTTAATTTAATTTATTCTTGTATGTGTATTAAGGTACTGTCTGCATGTAGGTTTGTGCACCCGTGTCGTTCAATGCCATGAGGCAGAAGAGGGCATTTGGATTCCCTGGAAATGGAGTTAAGAGTTTCTCAGCTGCCATGTAGGTGCCCCGGATGAACCCGGGTCCTCTGCGAAGAACAATCGGCACTCTTAACTACTAGCCATCTCTCCCAGCCCCCCATTTGATTCGATAAGGATCCATGCCATTTAAAATCTGCATTTAAGGGCCTGAGCCACCACAACAAGCCCAAGATTTTTTTTATTTGAAATATACCATATTTATTAGATAATTTAAGTTATTAAGTAATTGGAAAATATTAGCCTCAGTCTCATAGAGATCGGCCTGCCTTTGCCTCCTGAGTGCTGGATCACAGTGCATCAACTGGCTTAAATACAGATTTATTGACAGTGGAAGTTAAATTTTCTTTATATTATTTATAATAATTTGTGTAAAATCAAATCTAGACCCGTGTCACCCACCTATCCCCCCACCCCACCAGCTCATGCATTCTGCCAAACATACTTTTTCATCTTCCATCTCTTTCGCAGTCTTTCTCAATAAATTAATTAGGTCCTTTTCGAGACAGGTCTCCCTGTAGCCTCCAAGCTGTCCGGGAAACCTTCACGCTGTAGACCGGCTGGCCTTGAAACTCACAAAGATCTGCCTGCGCTCTGCCTCTTCCTCCCAATGCTAGGAGTAAAGCGTGCGCCACCATGCCCAGCAATTTAATTTTATGTGTTTGAGTAGTTTCCCTTCATGTATGTATATATGGGTACCACAGGTGAGCCTGGCCTTCTCAGGTCAGAAATGGGTGTTGGATTCCCTGGAAACTGGAGTTACAGTTGTGAGCTGACTGTGTGCTGGGAACGAGCCCTGTTCTTTTGTAGAGTAGCAGGACTCGTAACACTGACGTGTAGAATTTATGTGTGGGTATTATGCCACATGTGGGTGCAGGTGCTATCAGAGACCAGAAGAGGGCTTGAGACACCCTGGTGCTGAAGTTGCAGGTGGTAGTGAATCACTCCTTGTCTGGGTGCTAGGAACCAAACTTGGGTCTTCAGGAAGAGCAGCAACCACTCCAGGGTTCCCTATCTAGAGTTTTTTGTTTTATTTTTTTATTTATTTTTCCTTTTTGAGATAGAATGTGCTCCAGTTGGACCTCTGTGAGTTTGAGTCCAGTTTGGTCTACATAGCGTGTTCCAGGCCAGCAAGGGCTAGCAAGGTGAAACTCTCTCTCAAAAAAACAAAAAGAACCAAAACCAGTGGGGCCATGGTGGTGCACACCTTAAACGGCTAGCACTCCAGAGGCAGAGGCATGGGGACCTCTGTGAGTTCAAAGGCCCAGCCTAGTTTACACAGAAGGGGGTGAGTTCCAGGAACAGCTGGGACTAAAGAGACCCGTCTCAAAAGACCAAAAAAACACTAACCAAACCAAACCAAACCAAACCAAAACAAACCAACCAACCAAAACAAACAAAACAAAACAAAACAAAACAAAACAAACAAAACAAAAAACCCAAACAAACAAAACAGAGCCCAACATTTTTCAGCCTGGGGGGGCTGTAAACTCAGGTGTTAAAGTCCTCTAGATGCATGATTTTTGATTTCCAGCACTACATAAATTAGTAGCTCATACCTAAAACCTAGTACTGGGAGAGGAGGTAGGAAAATCAGGTGTTCAAGGTTAACCTTGCTTAGAGAAATGAGCTCAAGGCCAGCCTATCTGCATAAATAAAGAAACCTGCATAAAACACTTCTTACTAGTTTTTTGTTTAGCACTCTAGGTAGTACATAGGTTAATGGAACTGCTCATGTATACATATTAGGAAACCCTTGATATCATTTTTTTTTTAAGTTCCCCAGGAAAATGGAGGGTAGAGCAATGACTCTGAGTCTCTTCTCCCAAGCCCTACATGAATTGTATAACTATTGGAGAACCAGTCATGGTGACAGACACTGTAATCCCAGGTCTTAGGTGCTAAGTATGGAGGATCAAAAGTTTGAGACTAGACTGGTCTGCACAGGGAGAGAAAAAAGAGCTGGGGGCTTGTTGGCGCATATCTTTAATCCTGCAACTAGGGAGGCAGAGGTGGATCAGTCTACATAGCAAGTTCCAATAGTGAGGGGGGTTACAGGAAGACCCTGGGCTCAAAAAGAACCAAAAAAGTAAATAATAATAATAATAATAAATACAACAAAAAAAATAAATTCAGGTTTGATCCCAGCACTGCAAAAAGAAAAATAACAGTATGGTAGATCGAGGCATATACAATTCTACTGCCTAAGGCACACATTCCTGGAGATAAAGCTTGGATCAGTTCTCCTCTGGTTCTTCTGTTCTTTCTGCCCTAAACTTATCCGGAGAGATGGAATGGACCATGTTAATTAAGCAGATCTGCTAACGTATGTATTTTTTTTTTTTTTGCTAATTTTAATTCTAGTTACTTGATACTTTTTTGTAGTATCTCTGCTGAAGAATGGCGGTAATCATGAAGCTTAATGAAATCTCTCTGATCATATGTATATACTTTATGCCTAACACTCATCAACACGTGGAGCTGGTCAGTGGCTCAGAAGGTCTCTGTTTTGACATAGTCACTGTTAACCACAGAGTGACAGCATCTGGACGTCCAACAGCTTACTTTTATCCCCTTTCCATTTTATTCTACCTTACTGATAGAATTTTCTTCTACCCTCTCCACGACTAACTTTGTCAAAGGAGGTCTAGATTCAAATAATTCTCTTGTGAAATAAAGCCCAGTTTGTCTGTCTGCACAGGATTGTTAGCCATTGGTTAGAAAAATGGTTCATTGCATATATTCATTTACATGTACTCTGTTTATGGTAAATTTTTTGTCTGTTTGAGACTGATCCCTTCCTGTATCACCAGGTAACGTTTTAATGTTTATTTTAAATTTTAGTTAAAAATTAAATTCTGGGCGGGAGAGATGGCACTGAAGATGGGCTGATCTTGCAGAGGATCGGGGTTTGGTTCCCAGCACACAAGGCCGGATTAATAAGCATCTCTAAACTCCTAGTTTCAAGGCATCCAGCAGCCTCTCCTGGCTCCCTCGGGCCATTACAATGACACAAATTCACTTCATATATGCAAGCCAAAACACTCATATATAGGCTGAGAGAGATGGCTCAGCGGTTAAAGCACCGACTTGCTCTTTGCAGAGGATGAGATTGATTCCGCACCCACATGGCAGCTAAAAGGCAGGTAGATCTCGGTGAAGTTCAAGGCCAGCCTGGGGCTACAGAGTGATTCACAGGCGAGCTGGTGCTATAGTGAGACCTTCTCAAAAAAAAAACCAAAAAAAAAAAAAAAAAAAAACCAAAACAAAACAAAACAAAACAAAAAAAAAAACACAACAAACTCAGATACGTAAAATATAAATAAGTGAATGTATTCTAAACCCAGCCTTGGGAGCAGAAACCAGGCAGATCTGTGAGTACAAGGCCAGCCTGGTTCTACAAAGCAAGTGCCAACGAGCTGGAGCTACAGAAAAAAAACAGAAAACTATTTCATGTTTGTGTGGGGCACATGTGGAGGCTGGAGGCAGCTCTGTGGTGCTGGTTTTCTCTTTCCACCTTCCTGCGTATTCCAGCAATCCAACTCAAGCCCTCAGGCTTTCAAGTCTTTTTACTATTACTTGCTGACCCAGCCTGTCACCCCCACTTTTAAAATCTTAAAAGCAGTTTGTTGTACATATTCATTATATGCGGTACTGTATTACAGGAGGATTTTCAAGCACGTGTGTGCTGTGCATGGAGCATAAGCAATGCCCCCCTCCCGCCAGTATCTCTCTTTTTTTTTTTTTTTTTTTTTGTTTTTTTTTGGTCTTTTTGAGAAAGGGTCCTCCCTGTAGGCCCCAGCTGTCCTGGAACTCACTCTGTATACCAGGCTGCCTTGACTCACAGAGATCCTCCTGGCTCTGCCCTCCCAAGTGCTAGGATTAAAGGCGGTGCGCCATCCCACGCCCGGCTCCCAGATCTCTCTACACTCTAAACCCACCTCTTTCTCCACCTTCCCTCCAACTAGTCCCCTTGATCATTCTTTTTGTGAAGCTTTTTCTTTACCCCCTCATGGGAGCCGTTCCATGTTTTGCCTCAAGCCTGTTTTGGGCCTGGCTTCTGTGTGCTTAATTTTAGGTATCAACTTGACTGGGATAAGAGATGCAAGGATAGCATTAAAATACTATTCTGGGTGAGGCTGTGTCTGTGAAGTTGTTTACAAAAAAGATTAGCATTTGAATCAGTAGACTGAGCAAACACATCTGACCTCATCAAATGGGCAGGCATCATCCAGTCTAGGGAGGTTACAGGTAGCACAAAAAGTCTGAGAAAAGGCCAAGGCCTCTGCTGTGCTGTCTGGAGCTGGCACATCCCTCTTCTGCTGCCCTCAGTTATGAGAAGTCTGGGTTCCCAGACCTTCAGACTCAGGATTGTTACACCCCCAGCTTTCCTCATTCACCAGACTACAAGGCAGTAGGAGTTTTTGATGCCATAATTGGGTTGATCTAATTCACATACTAAATGCCTGTTTTGTTTTTTTTTTTTTGAGACAGGGTCTCCCTTTAGTCCCAGCTGGCCTGGAGCTCACTCTCTGTAGGAACCAGGCTGGCCTTGAACGCACAGAGATTAATCCCACCATCCTCTGTCTCCCAAGTGCTGGGATAAAGTGCCTGGCCTCAAGCCCATCACCGCCTAAGACAGTTGCTTTGAGCTGCCGAACTTGGGTGGCTGGGAATCGAACCGGGGGCCTCTGCAAGAGCGTTCAGTGTTCTTAAACCGGCTAAGCCATCTCGACAGCCCCTAAATGCCTTCTTACATATCTGTATGACTCTATATCCTAATGATTCTGTTTCTCTGGAGAAGCCTGACCAAATCAGTTTCCAATTTCTCCAGGAAACTTGGAGAGTTAATTCTCAATCCTTTTTTTTTATTTTTTTTTTAACACTATAATTTAAAGTAAAACAAAATGGGAATTTTTAAATTTATTTATTCTCTGTAGTGTTTTATGAATGTACTGTTCTGCAATGTAGGTTTGTGCACCCATGCTCAGGTGCAATGCCCGCGGAGGGTCAAAAGAGGGCCAGTATTCCCCTGGAACTGGAGTTATCTGGAATTGAGTTTCAGCGCCGTCCGGTTGACCTGTGGTGACTGGCGGATCGCCGAACCCAGGTCCTCTGCAGAGTCAGTCGGCGCTTTTAAACCGGTAGCCATGCTCCTAGCCCTCAGATCCTTTTTAACCCCCTTTGTATTTCATCTCATCTGTTTATTTTTTATAGCAGAAGTTACCATACACATACTGTAGACTCTGGTGGGTGCTGTGTAAAGACAGCATATAGAACTACACAAATCAAGAGCTCTGCCTTGGAGGAGTGACAGCGTCAGGCATAGGAAACCAAGTCAGTTCAGCACGATTTCATTCTAAACGCTGGGAGGGGTGGTCAGGGTTCGCTCAACCAACCTGTGGACTGGATAGTTTCCAAGAGAGGCTAAGGCGAGACTTCATGGGAAAGAATGCTCCAGGCAAGGGTTAAGGTTGGACTCATCGGAACTCTTTGTCCTCCAACTCACCAAGTGTGCTCACGCGCACAATAATGAGTTTTTTTTGGTCTTTTCACGGTTCCTTGCCACGTCCGAGACATTGTGTGCACTGCTTGTCAAGTCGCCGCTTTCAATTGCAGTAAGCTACAGCCCCAATGTTTTTTTTGGTCTTGCAGTCCCCTGTTGGCCCCAGCTGTTCAGGACAACTCACTATGTTAGACCAGGACTTAGCCTTGACATCCCGAGATCTGCCTGCCTCTGCCTCCCAGGCTGGCGAGTTAAAGACATTGCCACCACACCCTGCAATTTTAATTTTTTTTTTAATTTTTTAAGAATTTTTTTTTTTAAGAGTTATAAAATGGGACTGCTGGTGTGGTGCCTCTTTTAATCCCACACTCTGGGAAGCAAGGGCAGGGTGATCTCTTACGTAGACTTAGGCTAGCCTGGATTACGTATGTGAGTTCTAGCCACAGGACCCTAAAAAACAAAGCAACAAAACACACACACACCCACAGCAAACACACACACACACAAGCACACACACAACGATTCAGAGTAAAAGTTACTTTGAAAATAAAATAGAAAAGACTTCGCTTTTTTTTTGGTTTTTTGAGACAGGTTCTCCCTATAGCCCCAGCTCGCCTGGAACTCACTCTGTAGACCAGGCTGGCCTTGAACTCACAGAGATCTACCTGCCTTTTTAGCTGCCATGTGGGTGCTGGAATCAAATCCTCATCCTCTGCAAGAGCAGTCGGTGCTCTTAACCGCTGAGCCATCTCTCTAGCCCTATATATGAGTGTTTTGCTTGCATGTATGAAAGTGAATTTGTGTCATGTAATGCCCGAGGATGCCAGGAGAGGATGCTGGATGCCCTGGAACTAGAGTTAGAGATGATTATTAGCTGCCATGTGAGTGCTGGGAACCAAACCCAGATCCTCTGCAAGATCAGCCATCTTCAGTGCCATCTCTCCAGCCCCAGAATTTAATTTTTAACTAAAATTTTAAAATAAAAAATTAAAAGTTTACCTGGGGCTACAGGAAGACTCTGTCTCAAAAAGACAAAAAAATTTACATAACAGAGTACCATGTAAAATGAATATATGCAATGAACCATTTTTCTAAACAATGGCTAACAATCCTGTGCAGACAGACAAACTGGGCTTTATTTCACAAGAGAATTATTTGAATCTAGACCTCCTTTGACAAAGTTAGTCGTGGAGAGGGTAGAAGAAAATTCTATCAGTAAGGTAGAATAAAATGGAAAGGGGAAAAAAGTAAGCTGTTGGACGTCCAGATGCTGTCACTCTGTGGTTAACAGTGACTATGTCAAAACAGAGACCTTCTGAGCCACTGACCAGCTCCACGTGTTGATGAGTGTTAGGCATAAAGTATATACATATGATCAGAGAGATTTCATTAAGCTTCATGATTACCGCCATTCTTCAGCAGAGATACTACAAAAAAGTATCAAGTAACTAGAATTAAAATTAGCAAAAAAAAAAAAAAATCCTGTTAGCAGATCTGCTTTAAGTAACATGGTCCATCCATCTCTCAGGATAAGTTTAGGGCAGAAGAACCAGAGGAGAACTGATCCAAGCTTTATCTCCAGGAATGTGTGCCTTAGGCAGTAGAATTGTATATGCTAGATATAAATACTTGCTTATTTTTCTTTTTGCAGTGCTGGGATCAAACCTGAATTTATTTTTTATTGTTATTATTTATTTATTTATTTATTATTTATTTTTGGTCTTTTTGAGCCAGGGTCTTCCTGTAACCCCCATCACTCTGGAACTTGCTATGTAGACTGATCCACCTCTGCCTCCCTAGTGCAGGGTTTAAAGATATGCGCCACCACGCCCAGCTCCTTTTTTCTCTCCCTGTGCAGACCAGTCTAGTCTCAAACTTTTGATCCTCCATACTTAGCACCTAAGACCTGGGATTACAGTGTCTGTCACCATGACTGGTTCTCCAATAGTTATACAATTCATGTAGGGCTTGGGAGAAGAGACTCAGAGTCATTGCTCTACCCTCCATTTTCCTGGGGAACTTAAAAAAAAAATGATATCAAGGGTTTCCTAATATGTATACATGAGCAGTTCCATTAACCTATGTACTACCTAGAGTGCTAAACAAAAAACTAGTAAGAAGTGTTTTATGCAGGTTTCTTTATTTATGCAGATAGGCTGGCCTTGAGCTCACTTTCTAAGCAAGGTTAACCTTGAACACCTGATTTTCCTACCTCCTCTCCCAGTACTAGGTTTTAGGTATGAGCTACTAATTTATGTAGTGCTGGAAATCAAATCATGCATTCTAGGCAAGGACTTTAACAACTGAGTTACAGCCCCAGGCCTGAAAATGTTGGGCTGTTTTGTTTTGTTTGGGTTTTTTTGTTTTGTTTTGTTTTGTTTTGTTTTGTTTTGTTTTGTTTTGTTTTGGTTTGGTTTGGTTTGTTTTGGTTTGGTTTGGTTTGGTTTGGTTTGAGGGTTTTTTTGGTCTTTTTGAGACAGGGTATCTCTGTAGTCCCAGCTGTCCTGGAACTCACTGTGTAGACCAGGCTGGCCTTGAACTCACAGAGGTCCCCATGCCTCTGCCTCTGGAGTGCTAGGTTTAAAGGTGTGCACCACCATGCCCCACTGGTTTTTGTTTTTGTTTTTTTGAGAGAGAGTCTCACCTTGTAGCCCTGGCTGGCCTGGAACACGCTATGTAGACCAAGCTACCCTCAAACTCACAGAGGTCCAACTGGAGCTACATTCTATCTCAAAAAGGCAAAAATAAATAAAAAATAAAAAAACAATCTAGGCATAGGAACTGGAGAGGTGGCTCTTCCTGAAGACCCAAGTTTGGTTCCTAGCACCCAGACAAGGAGTGATTCACTACCACCTGCAACTTCAGCACCAGGGTGTCTCAAGCCCTCTTCTGGTCTTCTCCAGCACCTACACACATGTGGCATACATACACACACATAAATTTACAGCTCAGTGCTTAAGAGTCCTTGCTACTCCTACAAAGAACCAGGGCTCAGTTCCCAGCACCCACAGTCAGCTCACAACTGTAACTCCAGTTCCAGGGAATCCAACACCATCTTCTGGCCTCTGAGAAGGCCAGGCTCACCTGTGGTACCCATATATACATACATGAAGGGAAAATACTCAAACACATAAAAATAAATTGCTGGGCATGGTGGCGCACGCCTTTAATCCTAGCACTTGGGAGGCAGAGGCAGAGGCAGGCAGATCTTTGTGAGTTCAAGGCCAGCCTGGTCTACAGAGTGAGTTCCAGGACAGCTGAGGCTACAGGGAGACCCTGTCTCGAAAAGACCTAATTAATATTGAGAAAGACTGAGAAAGAGATGAAAAGTATGTTTGGCAGAATGCATGAGCTCTGGTGGGGTGGGGGGATAGGGTGGGGGACATGGGTCTAGATTTGATAAAAAATATATATAAATAAATAAAAGAAATTTAACTTCCCACTGTCAATAAATCTGTATTTAAGCCAGTGTGATGGCACATGTTTAATCCCAGCACTCAGGAGGCAAAGGCAGGCAGAGCTCTATGAGACTGAGGCTAATATTTTCCAATTACTTAATAACTTAAATTATCTAATAAATATGGTATATTTCAAATAAAAAAAATCTTGGGCTTGTTGTGGTGGCTCAGGCCCTTAAATGCAGATTTTAAATGGCATGGATCCTTAAGAATCAACATGGGGGGCTGGAGAGATGGCCTAGTAGTTAAGAGTGCCGATTGTTCTTGCAGAGGACCCGGGTTCAATCCCCGGCACCTACATGGCAGCTGAGAACTCTTTAACTCCAGTTCCAGGGAATCCAATGCCCTCTTCTGACCTCCATGGCATTGCACGACACGGGTGCACAAACCTACATGCAGACAGTACATTCATACACATACAAGAATAAATTAAATTAAAAAATAAAGGAAAAAAAAGAATCAGTATTGGTCAGGCGAGTTGACACATACCAATAATACCAGAACTCAGAAGGCAAAGACAGGTGGGTCTCCAATTCAAGGCCAGCCTGGTCTACATAGCAAGTTCATAGCAGATGTAGCTACATAGTGAGATCTCATCTTAGAACAAGACACCGCAAAACAAAACAAAGAAATAAGAAGGAAAGAGTGAAAGAGGCAAGAGAGAGGATTGGAAAGGATTGTTTTGTTTTGATGGTGGTCTTTTGTTGTTTGAATTTGGGGATTGAGTGTTGGGGCCTCTGTCCCTCTGTTGAAGTAGGCCTATGTTCTACCACAGAGATATATCCAACCTTCCCTCCAGCTCTAAATCGTGGTTCTTCCCTTCTTCCTGCAGTTAGAGCATCACTGAATAACAGCTCAGAGCCTGGGAAGGCCAGCCCTCGCCCAGATCTGAAGGCAACATAGCCACATTCTGCCGGATTATAAACTGTATTAAAACCCTGCTGGGCAGCTATCTCCCTGAGTGTGACTGTACCTCATGTAGGATTTGGGGGCCTTAAGCCATTAAGACATTACCTATAGATCAAAGCCCAGGAACAATTTTTGATGTCTTTTTTTTTTCTTGACATATGATTTACATCTGGAAAAACATTCAGCTCTTAAGTTTGCTTTTGAATGAGCTGTCCCTGCACGCACCCACGTAACCTTCTCCTTCCACACAGGGTAAGCTCCCATTGCTAGACTCATTTCAAATCCCTAGACTCTTCTCTATTTAGAATCCTCCCCAGAGGTCATTTTTCTGCCTTCCCCCCACTATAAATTACTTTTGCCATATTGTACTTGGCTTTTTCTTCCACTCAGCAAATGTCTTTGAGGCCTATGCATACTGCTGCACACACCACTGTTTGCTCCTTCCTACTGTTCGCTCCTTCCTACTGCTGAGAGGCATTCTTTTCACTTTTTGTTGTTGTTTTGAGATAGGTCTCACTCACTACACAGTCCAAGCTGGCCGCCAACTCACAGTCCTCCTGCCTTAGCTGGCTTAGTGCTAGGACCAAAGGTGTGCCCCACCACACCCAGGTCAATTAGCTCACTCTTTGAGTCAATGGATATTTAGGATTATTTTTCCAATTTTGGGCTCTTGGAACTAACATTATTATGAATGCTCATTTACCAGTCTTTTTATTTTGTTCTGTTTTGGTTTTTTAAATGGGATGTCCCTGTATCTCTACTTGGCCTAGAACTATCTACATAGACCAGGTCAGTTTTGTTGGTGGTGGTGGTTCTTTTTTGTTTTGTTTTTGTCTTTATGCAAGATTGTCTTTCAGATGAGCTGCCGGGATCCTGTTATGCGGTAGGTACTGGAAGGTACTAGATAGGCATGGCAGGCAGCTCGGTCTTCCTACCTCTCTATTCTTTTCTTTTTTAATTTTTTTAATTTTTGTTATTTTTTTTTGTACGTGTATGAATGTATCGTCTGCATGTAGGTTTGTGCACCTGTGTCATGCAATGCCTCGGAGGTCAGAAGAGGGTGTCGGATTCCCCTGGAACTGGAGTTCTCCTGGAATTGGAGTTACAGATGGTTCTTAGCCGCCATGTGGATGCTGGGGGTTGAACCCGGGTCCTCTGCAAGAGCAGTTGGTGCTCTTAACCGCTAGGTTATCTCTCCAGACCCCTACCTCTCTATTCTGAAATGGAGGTGGTGGGCAGTATCTCATCTACAGAGTCCACCACGCTCCTGTGGTCAAGCAGGGGCTTCTTAGGGCAGATCTTTTTTTTTTTTTTTTTAACTTTTTTAATGTGTATGAGTGTGTACTGTCTGCATGTAGGTTGGTGCACCTGTGTCATGCAATGCCCAGGAGGTCAGAAGAGGGTGTAGGATTCCCCTGGAACTGGAGTTAAAGACGGTTCTTAGCCACCATGTGGGTGCTGGGAATTGAACCCAGGTCCTCTGCAAGAGCAGTTGGTGCTCTTAACCACTGAGCCATCTCTCCAGCCCCAGGGCAGATCTTACCACATGGATATCTTCACTTTGATGCCCAGAACACCTCATCTGAGTAGCACATGGAGCACTGCTGAGTTGTATTGGTTAACAGGGTCTCCACTGTGAATCATCAGGCCATTCATCCATAAATTTCGTTCACTTAAACCTCTGTCGTCAGAGCTTCCCAGACACCACGACATCAAAGCCCTTGGATCTGTTCTCCATAATGAACTGCAGCACACCATAGCAGGCCCTTCCCACAGCAAGCCCTCCTAGGAGTCTGTAATGTGGAAACTCACCTGGGCAATGGCATGCAGACTTCTTGTGGCCCCCTTTTCTGCATAAAGCTGTACACTGCCTTCAGGGCCAGGCTTGTACTCCCAGAGTATCTTTCTCCAGAATGTTGGGATTAAAGGTGTATGCCATCACAAGTCTTTCTGTTGATAAATATCTCCCTTTATCATGGATAAATCCCAATTACTGGAATTGCTAGCTACAGCGTAGGTATATGTTTTATTTTATTAGAAACTGAATTAAAGGCAAGAGCCACCTCTGCCAGCTCTTTTCACTGTTTTCTTATTGGTGGTTGTCTTATTCACATATATTTTTGGGGGGGGTGCTTTTGAGACAGGGTCTTCTTGTAGCCCCAGATGTCCTGGAACTTGTTCTATAAACCAGGCTGGCCTTGAACTCACAGAGATCTGCCTGCCTCTGCCTCCTTAGTGCTGGGATTAAAGGTGTGTGCCACCACGCCCAGCAACATATATATTTTTTGATCAGATTCATCTCTCCTCCCCCACCTCCTTCCATGTCTACTCGGCTTTCCTGCCCACCTACCACACTCAACTTTGTTCTCTCTCTCTCTCTCTCTCTCTCTCTCTCTCTCTCTCTCTCTCTTTCTCTCCAAGTCCAGTTTGTGCTGGCCATAAGTATATGTGGCCAGCCACTGGAGATCTTCATTTCATTTTCTCCTAAATGTATATGTGCTTATAACCACACATAATATGCATAGGCAAGTAAGAGGAGCATTCTTTTTTTTTTTTTATGTGTATGAGTGTACTGTCTGCATGTAGGCGCACCCCTGTTGTGCAATGCCGTGGAGGTCAGAAGAGGGGATTGGATCCACCTGGAACTGGAGTTAAAGACGGTTCTTAGCCGCCATGTGGATGCTGGGAATCGAATCCTGGTCCTCTGCAAGAGCAGTCAGAGCTCTTTTTTTTTATTTTATTTATTTTTGTATGTGTATGAGTGTACTGTCTGCATGTAGGTTTGTGCACCCGTGTCGTGCAATGCCGCGGAGGTCAGAAGAGGGTCTCAGATACCCCTGGAACTGGAGTTCTCTCCTGGAATTGGAGTTACAGACGGTTCTCAGTTGCCATGTGGGTGCTGGGGATCGAACCCGGGTCCTCTGCAAGAGCAGTCGGTGCTCTTAACCGCTAAGCTATCTCTCTCCAGTTGGAGCTCTTAACAGCTGAGCCATGTCTCCAGCCCCAGGCAGGTTCTCACACAGATGGGAGGGAGCACATTTTCTGCCTTTTCTGTGTCTGCCTCTCTGCTCCCTCACGCAGTTCCTGGTTATAACACTGTATTTCTTGCCTTTAATTTTAATTTCTCAAAAGTAAACACAAGTTTCAATGTTGGCTGCCAGAATTAACAAGTCCAGAGATTTCACATTGGAGTCAGGACTTCCTGTTCCTCTTTTAAAAATCTGATTTCCTGGCAATGCCTCTGTCTGGCGTGACCAGAATTTCTGGGCTGAGATGAAGTTCCCTGTGGGCACAGGGCTGGGGTTGTCTTTCTGCCATCCCTGATATCCATAAACAAGGCTCGTTGTTCTTTTTTTTTTTTTAATGTGTGTGAATGTATTGCCTGCATGTAGGTAGGTACACCTGTGTCATGCAATGCCCACCCAAGAAGGTTAGAAGAGGGCATCATATCCCCTGGGAACTGGAGTTACAGGTGGTTGTTAGCTGCCATGTGGGTGCTGGAATTCAAACCCAGGTCAGCTGCAAGAGCAGCCAGTGCACTTAACCACTGAGCTGTCTCTCCAGCCCTCCTTGTTCATGAACTACCCTGGCAGACCTGGTAACTGCATTTGAAAGCTTTGGTTTGGGCCCCCATTGTATAGGCGTGAAGTATTCCTAAGTCACAGTTAGAATATAGATTCTGATTCAGTTGATCGGCTCCTGGTTTGTGATTCTGCTTTCTTTCAGCCTTCCAGGTGATGCTGGGCAGGAACGCACAGCCTGGGAGCGACAAGTCTCCCAACGTCCCTAGTCCATTTCACACATCTTTGTGTTTTACCATCTAAAAACCCCAATTAGTGCTGGAGAGATGACTCAATGGTTAAGCATACTTGCTGTTCTTGCAGAGGACCCAGGTTTGTTTCCCAGCGCCCACATGGCAGCTAACAACTGCCAGTAACTACAATTCTAATTGCATGCCATGGTTGCATTTACATACATGCAGGCAAAACACTCATACAAATAAAATAAAAATAAATAAAGCTGGGTGTGATGGCACATACCTTTACAGAAGCAAGTGGATCTCTGTGAGATCAAGGCCAGCCTCCACTACAGAATGATCTACAGATCAGAAAGAACAAAGAAGAAGGAGGAGGAGGAGGAGGAGGAGGGGGAGGAGGAGGAGGAGGAGGAGGAAGAGGAGGAGGAGAAGGAAGAGGGGGAGGAGGAAGCAAACAATTAGCTTAAAAAACAATTATTTGCAGCCGGGTGTGGTGGTGCACGCCTTTAATCCTAGCACTTGGGAGGCAGAGGCAGGCGGATCTTTGTGAGTTCAAGGCCAGCCTGGTCTACAGAGTGAGTTGTAGGACAGCTGGGGCTACAGGGAGCCCCTGTCTCAAAAAGACCAAAAAAAAAAAAAACCCCTACCAATTATTGCTGAGTACCTACAGCAGCTGCCTTCCACTATTTCTTGCTTGCTTTTCTTTGGCTTGTTTCACCTTTGAGACAGAGTCTCACTATGTAGCCCAGGCTAACCTGGAACTTTCAGTTCTCCTTCCCTAGCATGCTGAATGCTGGTTCATGTACACGTACCACTGTGTTCATCAGTGTCAGTTTTTGGCTTTCCGCACATAGTGTCATTACTCAGATCCTTGTGCACAGCACGCAAATCAGATATGATAGAAGTGTTGACTGATGATGAAGAAGAGGCCTTGGAATTACAACCTCGAAGTTTCCCTTCGCCTCACTGATTGCCACATCCCTGTAGTCAACCCACAGGAATTTAAAACTACTTAGCTAAAACTTAGAGACCTCGTTCTTATATTCCAGGGATTTGGGGGCTGAGTAACTTGTTTAAGGTCATACCACTGGAGACCCTGGATTTCTAAAACTTATTTTTGTTCTTCTTCTTATTATTATTGTGGTGGTGGCGAATACCAGTAGGATAAGCTGAAGAGACAGAGCCTCACTGTGTAGCCCTAGCTGGCCCATAACTCCCTTGCATAGACCAGGCTGGCCTTGAACTCCTAGAGATCTTCATATCTCTGCCTCCTACGTGTCCTGCATCACTACGCCATACGTGCTGGTTAGTTTTTGTAGTAAAAGCAAACTAGAAATACTTGGGAAGAGGGAACTCAACTGAGAAATCTTGTCCATTGGATTGGCCTGTGGCCTTGTCTGTAGGGCACTGTCTTAATCACTAATTGATGTGAGAGGGCCCAAGCTCCCTGTGGACAGGGCCATCCCAAGGCAGGTGGACCTGGACTATAAAAAACATAACTGAGGAGCTGGGCATGGTGGTGTAAGCCTTTAATTCCAGCACTTGGGAGGCAGATGGATCTCTATGAGTTCAAAGCCAACCTGGTCTACACAGTGAGTTCCAGGCCAGCTGGGACTAAAGGGAGACCCTGTCTCAAAAAGACCCCAAGACCCCCCCCAAAAATATAATACCTAGTAAAGTCTAATCTATCTATCTATCTATCTATCTATCTATCTATCTATCTATCTATCATCTTTCTTTCTTTCTTTCTTTTGTTGTTTGTTTGTTTGTGTTTTTAGAGAAGGTCTCCCTGTGGCACCAGGTGGTCTGGAATTCACTATGTATACCAGGCTGACCTTGAACTCACAGAGATCCTAAGGACCTAAATGGTGGAAGGAGAAAACCAAATCCTGAAAATTGTCCTCTGACCTCCATATTGCACACACACACACATACCAAAAAATAAATGTGAAATAATAATGATGATGATGATGATGATAATGAAAAACAAGTTATACCTTTCCCTGTCTCCTCCAGACTAGAAATCGCCTTTACTGGAAGCCAGCTTTGGCTTTCCAATTCTTTCCAGATGCAATTCTTTCCAAAATGGTACATTTGGCAAACAACTGAAGGTCAGGTGACTCTGATCCAGTTGTCCTTTCTTAACTCCCTGCCTCAAGGTCTCCATCATGAGGCTACAGCCTCCTCCTTATCTCTGTGCCTGACCCAGGGAAGTCCCTGCTCTGCCCAAACTGGGACTGACTTTCATCTGAAACCACCTTTGTTTATCCTGAAAACTCTGTAAGCTCTCGTTCACTCCCATCCCCAAAACACTCAGAATGCTCTTCTTGTTTAACTAGGGCTGTGTCTCCCTGCCCCTTGTGATGCCAGGGATCCCACCCAGGGCCTTACACTTCTAGGCAAGTGTTGAAGCCTTGAGCCTCTTGGCCATTTAATGAGATTCTTAAGGTTACAGTCTTTAGAGGATGCCAGTGGGAGTATTTGAGAAATGAATGGCCCTTTTCTCATGCTATTTTTTGAGGTTGTGGTTTATCAGAGACAAACAAAAGCACTTTGTCACTTTTCTGAACTCCATTCCAGTTCCAGGGGCCCCAACACCCTCTTCTGGACTCTCAGGGCACCAGGCACACTTCATACAAGCAAGCAAACAGTCTGTCACATAAAATAAAAATAGAAATTTTTTTTTTTTTGGTCTCTTTGAGACAGGGTCTCCCTGTAGCCCCAGCTGTCTTGGAACTCACTCTGTAGACCAGGCTGGCCTTGAACTCACAAAGATCCACCTGCCTCTGCCTCCCAAGTGCTAGGATTAAAGGCATGCGCCATCACGCCCGGCTCAAAAATAGAAATATTTTTTAAAAATATTTTTTATTTATTTTTCATTTTATGTTTTTTTGCCTGCACGTATATGTGTACCTGTGCATGCAATCCCCTCAGAGGTCAGAAGAGGGCGTCAGATTCCCCTGGAACTGGAATTAGAGACAATTGTTAACTGCCGTATGGGAGCTGGGAATCAAACCTGGCTCCTCTGCAAGAGCAGGCGGTGCTTTTAACAGCTGAGCCATCTCTCCAGTCCCATTGAAAAGCTTTTAGAAGAGACTAGTGAAGTACTTTTATGCCTTTTAGCAAAGGGAAAAAAAATCTTAAGATTCACCTTTATTAAATTCAACTACATTGAGGTGTGCAGCCCTGCAGACATTCACTTCTATGGCCATGAAAAGCTACGTGGAATGAGGAAAGTCATGAATTAGGAGGAATTTATTTTGCTTTTAAAATTTCTTGTTGTTGGGGTTTATTTTGGCAAACTGCATGTGACATTTTATCAGGGAACACACAACTTTAGGGTACAGGACAGGGCAGAGGGAGTCCCCAGGAGTGCAGGTCACTTGTCACTTGTCCAGGACACCACAATTGGGAATTTACTTGACCCCACAGCGTCAGGGATGAGCTGCTTCTCAGCTACCACATCTTCAAATTCATCTCCACTAAACTTAGCGAAGCCCCACTTTTTTGAGATGTAGATCTTCTGGCGGCCAGGGAACTTGAACTTGGCTGTACACAGGGCCTCAATCATGTGTTCCTTATTCTGCAACTTGGTAGGATTGGACATGATGACCTGGCCAATGTGAACCCTGGCCACTGTGCCCTGAGGCTTCCCAAAGACACCTCTGTTTACCTGTCTGGAGCCTGTCAGCCCCAGCACAGGACATCTTGATGATGCAGATGTGGAAAGGGTGGAGCCTCACTCTAATACGAAAGCCATTTTTACCACAGCTCTTCACCATGTACTTGTTGGCACAAATACTGGCCGCCTCCAGGGCTTCGGAGGAGCTTTTCTCATACCCATCTGACATCATGTGGCCACAGAGTGAGAATTCACCCACTTCTGCCTTCTTCCGAATCAGAGATGCAGATCTGGGCAGCAAGAACTCCAGCAGAGGTGAGAGTTTGAGTACTGTTTGTTCTTACAATACCAGTAACACTGGCTGGAGCAGCAGCCCATGTTGACAAGAGAATCTTTGGTGTCATGCTGGGGGCAAAGAGTCTTGGGTTTTTGTTTTGTTTTAATTTTTTTTTATGTGTATGTATGTACTGTCTGCATGTAGTTCGTGCAATGCCGTGGAGGTCAGAAGAGGATGTCGGATTCCCCTGGAACTGGAATTAAAGACAGTTCTCAGCTGCCATGTGGGTGCTGGGGATCGAATCCAGGTCTTCTGCAAGAGCAGTTGGCGCTCTTAACCACTAGGCCATCTCTCCAGCCCTGAGTCTTGGGTTTTTTTGAGAGAGGTTCCCATATTGTACCTTAGGGTGGTGTGGAAGTCACTTTGTAGCTCACACTGGCCTTCAGCTTGTGACAATCTTCCTACTTCAGCCCCTTGATGCAATTGTTTGTTTCTTTTGTTTTGCTTGTGAATCCTAGCCAGTCGGGAACTTGCTATGTAGACCAGGCTAACACTAAGACCAATTCTTTTTTTTTTTAATTTTATTTATTTTGTATGCATATGAATGTACTGTCTGCATGCAGGTTTGTGCACCCGTGTCGTGCAATGCCATGGAGGTCAGAAGAGGGTGTCAGATTCCCCTGGAACTAGAGTTAAAGA
The DNA here is from genome assembly GCA_009823505.1 of Rhizomys pruinosus. Taxonomy (NCBI): domain Eukaryota; kingdom Metazoa; phylum Chordata; class Mammalia; order Rodentia; family Spalacidae; genus Rhizomys; species Rhizomys pruinosus. Next base: position 3,393,114 of record VZQC01013236.1, on the reverse strand, counting down.
CAGTTCTCAGCCACCATGCAGGTGCTGGGGATCAAACCCAGGTCCTCTTCAAGAGCAGTCGGTGCTCTTAACCGCTAGGCCATCTCTCCAGCCCCACCAATTTTTTTTTTTTTTTTTTTGTGTTTTTTAGACANACAATTATTATGACACTGAGGCTGAATGCTCAGTGATAATAGATATAACAGCTTCGTCAGACCCTCCAGCAATGGTGGTTGCATTGCAATGGCCAAGTTCGTGGTCAATCAGGACATGGAATAAATCTCATTCTCTGTTTGTCACCATTTGCCTATCTCTTTAACTGGCTACTGGGAGGCTGGGGAGCCTGCCTGAGGCTCAGAGTCCTGAGCTTTTGCCTTTAAAACTGTGTAAACAGCAAACATTTTACATCAGTCTATAGCATTTTTTTCAAGAATTCCAATATGTTCGTTGGTGCCTGGTGATGTATCTCAGGGTGGTAAGCACTTGCCCATCATGCTCAAGACGCAAAGTGATAACAGCCCCACAAAACCCCAAACAAAAGTCCCAAATCCCTGCAATGTATTGTTAACGACAGTCAATATGTTGTACAATAGAACTCTTGAACTTCTGTCTACCTAAAATTCTGTGTTTTTTAACTCACATCTCTCGTCTGCTCACCTCCAACCTTGCCAGCCTCAGATAACTATCATTCTAAGTCCTATTTCTATATCAATGCTCGGAAAGCAAAAAATATTCCTACTTCTGCGCCTGGTTTATTGTCCTACAGCTTCATGCATGTTGTTGCAACTGACGGTGTTGTGTGACTCTCTGGGGAAGTGTGAACAGACATCAGTCCATCCCAGATAGAACTGCCAATGACAAACCAAAGAAGTGGCTCTGCCCAAGTGAATCTTAGTGAATCAGGTTAGTGTGAGCAAGAACCTGGGCAGTGTAACACACTGGAAGTTATGAGTTCCCCGCTCCCCTCCCCCTCCCTTAGAATTGTCAACTGCTTTTCATATCCTCACGGAGGGTAGAACTCAATATCCATTGCCTTGTGACATCCGATCCACTATGTTGACTAACTAGGTAAACCGCCTTGTGTGTCCTCCCACACTTACACAAGAGAAGGTTAAGAGGCCCAGTCTTCTGAGATGATCTCTTATTTCAGAGTCAAATGGCCTTGTCAGTCTGGGGGATTAGAATTCCCAGACAATATTTTTCTTTCTTTTTAATCGGCTCAGTATATTTCATTATGCCTATTTATTGATTTTTATATTCTAGTAGATTTTTTTATTTTTTTTGCTTTTTGAGACAAGTTCTCCCGTAGCCTCCAGCTCCTGAACTCATATGATAGGGATCCAGGGTTGGCCTCGAACTCCACAGAGATCCACTTGCTCTCTGCTCCCCTAAGTGCTGGGTTTTTTTAAGGTATGACCTCTGCCTACCATGCCCCAGCTGGTACTGAGAATTTACTCAGGTCTCTGCATACAAGAATCACCTTGTGAACAATTAATTTTACATGACTAGAACCAAATCCTGGGTGGATTTTTGCAAGTTCCCTCTGCTATTATGTCTCATATGTTTGTATCCATGCTTGACCACATATAATCTGTGAGTTCATTCATTTTAAGTGGTCCATGCATCGATATCTAATCCTGGTTTCAACTCGTGAGTGGGATGATGGGGATTTGAGCCTTGTAGTAAAAGTATTTCCTGGAAGGATTAAAAGAGGGGGAAGACACCTCCCCCAAGAGTGGGTAGCCATTCATCCCCCATGGAAGCATAGAGCTATGAAGATGTCTGAGGGAAGGAAATCAGGCTTCTTTGCCGTGCCTGCCTGCCTCTGCTCTTGCTGCTGCTGTGCTTGCCCTCCTTCACTGACCCAGAAAACTCAGCTTCTTCAGCCTCCCAACTTGACTAGTAGCTCTCTGGGAATCTTTTAGGCCCTCAGTTCCAGATTGGGACTCCTGAGGCACCAGCTTATGGACTGGGCAGCTAACAGGTTCTCAGCCTCTAGTGTCAGACCAGCCATTGTTGGACTTACCCAGCTGTACTGTAGAAGCCAATCTAATCATGTGATGCACATTCTTTCTATCAGTTTTGTATCCTCTAGAGAAACTCTAATACAGTCGTGTAGTATTGCTTTGATTGCTCATTAAAATATAGTATATATATATAATATATATATATATATATATATGTAGTTCCTATTGAGGGATATACAGTTTGCACTTCTTTTTCTTTTTTTGTCTTTTGACTCACAAGTCGCCCTCCCTCTGCCTCCCAAGTGCTGGGATTAAAGGCGTGCACCACCACGTCCAGCTACACTTTCAAAAAAACTCTATGAAATGAACATTTACAGGTCTGTTCGTACATGTGTGAGAGTCTCTCAACTACAGATCCCCCAAGACCATGCTGGTCACCTGTCTCCAGATCTTTTCTAATACTGCTGCATAGCTTTCTCAAGCAATTAGGCAATTCCCTATCCTGCCAAACACCTTTAGGCTTCTGACTGGGATCCTCACCATCCTTTGTTGTTATTGGTGTTTTGAACATGGTAGACTACTAACCTGATACTTAGTCTGTTTCTGCCTGATCTTCTTTTGTTATAGATAGTAGAAAACTCAAGGGCCAAAACACAGGCTAGACATGGTCTCCTTCATGCTTTATTAAGCAAAGAGTAGAACCAAAATTGGCAAAATGTTAGCATGTGTCAAGAAGTGGTTTTAGTGGCCGGGCATGGTGGTACACATCTTTAATCCCAGCACTTGGAAGGCAGAGGCAGGCAGATCTCCATGAGTGCAAGTCCAGCCTGGTCTACAGAGTGAATTCCAAGAGAGCTGGGGTTGCAAGGAGACCCTGTCTCTATATATATATATATATATATATATATTTAATGAGCAATCAAAGCAATACTACACGACTGTATTAGAGTTCTCTAGAGGAACAAAACTGATAGAAAGAATGTGCATCACATGATTAGATTGGCTTCTACAGTACAGACTGGGTAGTCCAACAATGGCTGTCTGTACACTAGAGAGGCTGAGAACCTGTTAGCTGCCCAGTCCATAAGACTGGATGCCTCAGGAGTCCCAATCTGGAACTGAGGGCCTAAAAGATTCCCAGAGAGCTACTAGTCAAGTTGGGAGGCTGAAGAAGCTGAGTTCTGGAGTCAGTGAAGGAGGGCAGCAGCAGCAGCAGCAAGGAGCAGAGGCAGGCAGGCAGGCAAAAGAAGCACTGATTTCCCTCAGACATCTTCATAGTCTGGCCCTGGGCAGGAAGTGCTACCCACTCTGGGGAGGGTCTTCTCCCCTCTGTTAATCCTTCCAGGAAATACTTTTACAGGCTCACCCATCATCCCACCCATCGAGTTGACAACCAGGATTAATTATCATGCATGGCCACTAAAATGAATGAACTCAGCTTATATGTGTCAGCATGGATACACATATGAGACATAATGCAGAGGGAACTTGCAAAAATCCACCCAGGATTTGGTTCTAGTCATGTAAAATTAATTGTTCACAAGGTGATTCTTGTATGCATGAGACCTGAGTAAAATTCTCAGTACCGCTGGGCATGGTGGCTCATACCTTTAAACCCAGCACTAGGGGAGGCAGAGGCAAGTGGATCTCTGTGAGTTCGAGGCCACCCTGGTCTATATAGTGAGTTCCAGGACAGCTGGGGCTACAGGGAGAACTTGTCTCAAAAAGACAAAAAAAAAAAAAATCTACTAGAATAAAAAATCAATAAATAAGCATAATGAAATATACTGAGCCATTAAAAAGAAAAAGAAAATATTGTCTGGGAATTCTATCCCCCAGACATGACAAGGCTTTGACATCTTGAAATAAGAGCATCTCAGAAGACTGGGCCTCTTAACCTTCTCTTGTGTAAGCGTGGGAGGACACACAAGGCGGTTTACCTGTTAGCACATGTGTCGATGTCACAAGGCATGGATATTAGGTTCTACCCTCCTTGAGGATATAAAAGCAGTTGACAATTGCTAGGGAAGGGGGAGGGGGCGGGGAACTCATCTTCCATTGTGTTACCTGCCCAGGTTCTTGCTCACCTACCTGATTCACTAAGATTCACTTGGGCAGAGCCACTTCTTTGGTTTGTCATTGGCATTCTATCTGGGATGGACTGATGTCTGTTCACACTTCCCCAGAGAGTCACACAACACCGTCAGTTGCAACAACATGCATGAAGCTGTAGGACAATAAACCAGGCGCAGAAGTAGGAATATTTTTTGCTTTCCGAGCATTGATATAGAAATAGGACTTAGAATGATAGTTATCTGAGGCTGGCAAGGTTGGAGGTGAGCAGACGAGAGATGTGAGTTAAAAAACACAGAATTTTAGGTAGACAGAAGTTCAAGAGTTCTATTGTACAACATATTGACTGTCGTTAACAATACATTGCAGGGATTTGGGACTTTTGTTTGGGGTTTTGTGGGGCTGTATATCACATTTGCGTCTTGAGCATGATGGGCAAGTGATTTACCATTGAGATACATCACCAGGCCCAACAACATATTGGATTCTTGAAAAATGCTATGAGACTGATGTAAAATGTTCTGTTTACAGTTTTTAAGGCAAAAGCTCAGACTCTGAGCCTCAGCAGGCTCCCCAATATACCAGTTAAAGAGATAGCAATGGTGACAAACAGAGAGATGAGATTTATTCCATGTCTATTGAACAGACTTGGCCATTGCTGACCCACCATTGCTTGGAGGTCTGAGAAGCTGTTAATCTATTATCACTGAGCATTCAGCCTCAGTGTCATAATAATTGTCTTCATCTGGGGCTGGGGAGGGTCCTTGTGTAGGAGGATTTGCTCTCGCTGAATTCAAGGTGACTCAAAGGAAAGGCCTAAGGTGAAAGACAATAGCTTCTTTCTGTGCATTCAGTCAAAACCGAGGCACGAAATAGATACCAGGCTTTCATCTTGCTTTTAGTTATCTTGTGGGCCAAAATGGACAGTCAGTTGTACATGGAAAATATATTTAATTTACCTGCGAATTAAAAAAAATTGACGATGCAATATTCCTAATGTTTTATTAAATGAAAAATAGATTTGAAGCAAGTTGTTTTGTTTTTTTGAGACAGGGTCTCCTTGTAACCCCAGGTGGTCTAAAACTCCCTGTATAGACCACACTGGCCTGGATCTCACAGAGATCCACCTGCCTCTGTTGGATTTAAAGGCATATGCCACCATGCCCAGCCCTGGAGAAAAATTTTGAAATATTAATATTTGTTTTATGTGGTATATAGTTTCCTAAGACTTGTATGTATCTGATATCTAGAACATAATGAAGGGTATGGTTTACCTAAGCATCCTTGTGATGGACAATCTTTTGATGTGATGACAGACTTGACTGTTACTATGAGGGATTCATCGTGGCCTGGAAGGCAAACTTTGGAGTGCTGCGATGGCATATTCAGATCTCGTAACTGGGGTAGGAAAGTCTTGCGTGTGAGTGGCCTCATTCCACAGGCTGGGCTGAAGGCCAGAGGAATAGAAAGAAGAAGGCCTTTCACCAGACCTACTCTCTGCTTCCTGACTGTGGAGGTGACTGTGACAGCTGCCTCAGGTCCTCGGGTCACAGAGTTTTTCTCACCTCTGTACCTCCCCAGGTGTGGAGGAAACGCTTCCTTTCTTAAATTACCTTTGCCAGATATTTAGTCACAGGAACAGAAGGAGCTGATACATCTCCTAAAGGCCCCAGGGTTAAAGGTTTGGACACAGACCACACAGGAAGTGGTAGAACATTCAGGAGGTAGGGCCTGGTGGAAGGACATGATACTGAGACTTGCTATTGAAAAAGACATTGGAAAAAAAAAGAAAAAAAAAGAAAAAAAAAGAAGAAAAAAAGAAAAAGACGTTGGATTCAAGGCCAGCCTGGTCTACAGAGCGAGTTCCAGGACAGCTAGGGCTACAGGGAGACCCTGTCTCGAAAAGAACAACAACAACAACAACAACAACAACAACAACAACAAAAAACATTGGAGGGCTGGAGAGATGGCTCATTAGTTAAGAGCACTGACTGCTCTTGCAGAGGACCTGGGTTGGATTTCCAGCACCCAGATGGTGGCTAACAACTGTCTATAACGTTAATTCTGGGGGATCTAATGCTTTCTTCTGACCTCTGTGGGCATTGCACAACATGGATGTACTTACATACATACATGTAGGTAGTACATTCATACACATAATAAAATTAAATATTTTAAAAAACATTTTTTTAAAAAAGGAAAAAGTTATTGAGACCCTGGCCTCTCCTTCCCTCCCTCCTTCCCTCTCGTGTATTTCCTCCACAGGATGTTGTGCCTTGCCAGGGGCCCAAAGACCACAAGCCAGTCTCCTAAGAGTCAAAGTAAACTTTTCCTCCTTTCAAAAGTCTTTCTCTAGCACATGGATAAATTAAAAAAATAGAAGAAAGAACTGTGCCATTTCTTCCCAGGTAGCAATTCTCAGACCTTGGCATACATGAGAATCCTTAGGTAGCTTTTTTGAAGACAGATGTTGGATGCCAGGGTGGGGCCAGGGGTATTCCCAACAAACTTGGGAGGTGGGAGGCTGCAGGGTCTAGGGCCTGATTTTAAGAAGTAATGTTCTGGAAAACTCTGTTCCAGGCTTCCTAGGGTTGGAAGTGAAGCCTACTTAGAAAACTGCTCACATGGGGCTATCACGGCGCATGTAGCTTTCCTGCCTATTTTAGGGCTTGCTAGGAGTTTGACCTGTCCTAAAAACCTTCTTTTAGTCTCTCCCCAGATGCTGCTAGTAGATTTTTAAAAACTCTCCATCCTTTTTAACCTCCTCCCCGAGTACCTTTTTATCACCTCGTCTTAGGTTCAGTTTCTATTTTTTCAGCCTTTATAAGCCTCCATTCATTGCGTTTTAGCTGTGAGTCTCTGCCTTCCTTCCTTGTTCTTTTTTAAACTCTTAACCTGATTTCTGGCAATTTGGAGATTTTAAGCTCTGGTCTTAACCTGCCTTTTCTCCTTCTCTTGCCCTTGATGCCTCTGTAAATCATCACAGTTTTTTGTTTTGTTTTCTGGTCTTTTTGAAACAGGGTCTCTCTGTAGCCCCAGCTGTCCTGGAACTCACTATGTAGACCAGGCTGGGCTTGAACCCGCAGAGATCCGCCTGCCTCTGCCTCCTGAGTGCCTGGCTTAATATAGGAGTCTTATTCAGAGACATGCAGTCTGCAGTCTTTTATTCTCTACACTTGGGCCAGTTGTGGCTTCTGTGTTCACCACCCTCTGTTCCATGAGGAAGCCTCACTGAGGAGAACTGAGATGCTTGTATTGCTTTTTTGAGACAGGGTCTCCCTGTAGCTTGAGCTCAAGTTGGCCCAGAACTTGCTATGTAGACCACGCTGGCCTGGAACTCCCAGAGATCTGCCTGCTTCTGCCTCTTGTGTGCTGGGGTTAGAGCTGTGCACCATGCCCGGTGAATGATCACAGTTTGACTGGTCTGTTTTGGCCACTGACCCAAACCCTTCCTCACCCTTTCACTTGTCTCCCTCTCCCTCACTGGTCCCATGCGTCCCTACCCCACTCTCCTCACCCCATCTATTTTTGTGAAGTTTTCTTCCTAGCTCTTTTGATATGCTCCTTATTGCTTTGATCCTCACTGATTCAGTGACTTTACTGAGGTACAATGTGGCCTCCTAGCTTGACCTGTCCTAAAAAACTTCATTCAGTCTCCAAGGAAGATATACCAATGGGAAGTAAGCACATGCAAGGGTGCTCAGCATCAGTAGTCACGAGGGGAGCACAAGTCAAAACCCACTAGCTAGGTGTCCTGGCACATGCATTTAATCCCAGTATTCAGAAGGCAGAGGCAGGCAGATCTCTATGAGATTAGCCAGGGCTAAGTAGTGAGATCTCTGTCTCAAAACAAGCAATCGGACTACCAACTATCATTTCCTGTCTGTTAGCGTGACAGAAAGCAAAAGAAAAAAATAACAAGTGTTGGTGAGTCAGGAGAAACTGGGGAGATGACTTCTCTACAGCCACTGTGGGAACATGTGGGGGCTGGAAAAATATCAAAGCATACTTCCACATGACCATGACTGAGCAAGGCAGCGGCTTCAGCTCAAACTTCATGGTACACGGTGAGTATGCCCAGATGCATTTCTGTCCATTGCTTTAATCTCTTACATATGCGCTTTGTGACTTTGAGCTAAGCACACTTAAAAGTGTGTCTACTGTCCTTTCCTTTAAAACTGTGACCTTAACCGGGCGTGGTGGCGCACGCGTTTAATCCTAGCACTTGGGAGGCAGAGGCAGGCAGATCTCTGTAAGTTCAAGGCCAGCCTGGTCTACAGAGTGATCTCTGTAAGTTCAAGGCCAGCCTGGTCTACAGAGTGAGTTCCAGGACAGCTGGGGCTACAGGGAGACCCTGTCTCGAAAAGACCAAAAAAAAAAAAAAAAAAAAAACAAAAAACCAAACAAAAAAAAAAAAAAAACTGTGACCTTAAAATGAGCATGCTCTTGATTGTAAGAATTAACTGGGTGCTGGGTGTGGTGGTGCAAGCCGTTAATCCCAGCAGAGGCAGAGGCAGGCGGATCTCTGTGAGTTCAAAGCCAGCCTGGTCTACAGAGTGAGCTCCAGTCCAGTTAGGACTAAAGGGAGACCCTGTCTTAAAAAGACAAAACAAAAATAAAAAAATAAAAAAAGAATTAATTGGGCATACTTAGGGAAATGAACAGGTAAAAGACTCCCTGAATAAGATCCCCACCCATGCTTCCTTTACTTGGAAGGGTGTGGCTTTGGAAATGACCCCCCCCACACACACACACACTCTGCTGTCCTTGCTGCCTCAGGCCACACACCTTCTCCAGTCTTTCACTGTCTACCAGTGGTAACTATGGCTTTGTACTCACCTAGGTGTGAAAACACTAATTCAGTTCCACCTATCATCCAACAAATCTACTTCCCAATATATACCCCAAAGAACTGAAAGCAAAGTTTCAAAGACATGTCACATTCACACCCATAGCCAAATTCTTGGAAACTGTCAAAGGGTGAAATCAACATGTGTTCATTAATCGAGGAATGGCCGAGCAGATGGTGAGATGCAGGTGCAGTGGAAGACTATTTATCCCTAGAGAGGCTACTACACAGATAAACCTGGAGGACAATATACTGTGTGAACATAAGTCATGAAAAATGCTAGTTCTACTTGTTTGAAATATCTAACGTGGTTAAATTCATAGAGAAAACAGAACAGCAGCCGCCAGGGTCTAAGAGCAGCAGATAGGTATGATCGCTGAGCAGACGCAATTTCCGTTTTTCAAGTGGAAAAGACTTTTGGAGACAAGAAATGTGACAATACAGAAGTACTTAACACCAGCAAACTACTCTTTAAAATGGCTAAATTGAACCCACCATGGTGGTGCACACCTTTAATCCCAGCACTCGGGAGGCAGAGACAGGTGGATCTCTGTGAGTTCAAGGCCAGCCTGTTCTACATAGTGGGTTCCAGGCCAGTTAGGAAGACCCTGTCTCAAAAAAAAAGTCTAGCAGGGCACGGTGGCGCACGCCTTTAATCCTAGCACTTAGGAGACAGAGGCAGGCGGATCTTTGTGAGTTCAAGCCCTGCCTGGTCTACAGAGTGAGTTCCAGGCCAGCTGGGGCTACAGGGAGACCCTGTCTTGAAAAGACCAAAAACAAAAATAAAAGTCTAAGTTGGTTGATTTTATGTGATATGTACTTTGCCATGTTTAAACATTTTATGGTTTTAAAAATTAGTCCTAGAAAGAGTATATATTTTAATTTTCTGTGTGTGACTGTTTTGTCTGCATGTATGTAAATGTCCCATGTGATAAAATGCCTGTGGAGGGCAGTAGAGGGCATCGGAATACCCTGGAACTGAAGTTATAGCAGTTATTAGCCACCATGTGGGTATGGGAAACTGAATCTGGGTCTTCTGGAAGAGTAGCCAGCATTTTTTTTTTTTTTTTGAGACAAAGTCTTACTACGTAGCTAGCCCTAGTTGGCCTGGTATTCACTATGTAGATCAGGCTGGCCTTGAATTCATAGAGATCCACTTGCCTTCATCTACCAAACTGTGGGATTAAAGACAGGCAAGCACTACCATGCCTGATGATGACATTTATTTTTGATTAATTATTTCAATCTCTTCTCCCAATCACTAATCACTTACACCAATATGGTTTATTAATTAGTGTTTCCCTGTTCTTCTACAGTAGCTCATTGAAACTTTTTTTGTTTTGTTTTTGTCTTTTTGAGACAGGGTCTCCCTGTAGCCCCAGCTGTCCTGGAACTTGCTATGTAGACCAGGCTGTACTTGAACTCACAGAGATCTGCCTCCTCTGCCACCTGAGTGCTAGGATTAAAGGTGTGAACAACCACCCCTGGTTTTTCTTTTTTCTTCTATTTTTTTTAATTGGATCTGGGGGTTCCTTTGTAATAAGTCCTTTTAATCCATAACATTTTGGGCTTCATGTGCAACATTGTCAGAGGCTTTACCGTTTATTGATCTTTTCTTAAAAAAATGCTTTTTAAAGCTGGAGTGCTATGGTTACATATATATTGGCATATATATGTAACCATAGCACTCTGGAGGCCAAGGTAGTAGGATTGTGAATTTGAAGCCAGCCTGGCCTGAAAAGGGAGTTTCAGGCCATCTTGGACTACATAGCATGATCCTATCTCACAATACATGACAGGGAAAAACATTAGTTTTATTTGTTTGTTTTTTGGCTTGTTTTGCAAAGGCTTATGGGTTGTTTTTTAATTATTGGTTTTTTTGGTATTTTTGATATTTTTGAGACAGGGTCTCCCTGTAGCCCCAGCTGGCCTGGAGCTCACTCTGTAGACCAGGCTGGCCTTGAACTCACAGAGATCTGTCTGCCTCTGCCTCCCAAGTGCTAGGATTAAAGGCATGCGCCACCACACCCGGCTTTAATTAATTAATTTATTTTTGTTTTATTTTATTTTAAATTTATTTATTTATTTATTTATTCATTTATTTATTTATTTGGTCTTTTTGAGATAGGGTCTCCCTGTAGCCCCAGCTGTCCTGGAACTATGTAGACCAGGCTGGCCTTGAACTCACAGAGCTCCTTCTGCCTCTGCCTCCCAAGTGCACCACCATGCCCAGGTTAAAATTATTTATTTTCTTTAATTTATGTGTATGAGTACGTTTCCTGTATGTAAGTGCGCCCCTGTCACACAATGCCCAAAGAGGTTAGAAGAGAGGGTGGGGTCTTCTGGACCTAGAGTTACAGAGGTTATTAGCTCCCAGGTGGGTGCTGGGAACCAAACCAGGGTCCTCTGCAAGAACAGCCAGTGCTTTTAACTGATGAGCCACCTCTCCAGACCCGGGTTGTTTTTTTAAATAAAAAGTTGTATTGCTCCAACAACAACTCTACTCTTAATTTAGACTATCAATATTTTGAGGTATAGGCAAAGGAGGCCACTGATACCCTCAGCAGCCTAAGAAGTTGTCTTAGAGTTTCAGGGAACTCAACTCAAGCCAAACCAGGATTCATGGCTTTGTGAAAGGAATTTCAGAAGTACCCAGTTTATGAAGCAGAGTTAGTGATTTTTATTAAAGATATTTTAATACAAGCTTAAAAGCATGAGGATTAGAAGAAAAAGAGGTGTTCAAAAGAAAGAAAGGCACGCACAGCCAAGTGAATACAGAAGAGGCACACCCAAAGGACATTGGCCAAAGTGTAGGGTACAGCTCCTCAAGGGAGAGGCTGAGCTTTTTGTTTTTACTGCAGTCTAGGGGCACCTGACAGGAATACAATTAGTAAGGTGAAAGTCTAGCCCACAGGGAGATAGAAAGGCAGGGTATCTTTTTTTTTTTTTTTTGTCTTTTTGAGACAGGGCCTCCCTGCAGCCCCAGATGACCTGGAACTCTCTATGTAGAACAGGCAGAACTTGAACTCACAGAGATCCACCTGCCTCTGCCTCCTGAGTGCTAGGATTAAAGGCGTGCTCCACCATACCTGGCTAGGATATCTTTACTGTAAGCAGTTTTGTTTGCGATTCTCTTGGCTCTATTCCAGGTCATATACATTCAGGCCTTAAGCCCGAGTCTTTACTATTTTGACATAAAATATTTATGTATGAAAGGTATATTAACTTATCAACTCTGTAGCTTTTACAAGAAATGTTAATTGCGCTGGACTTCTTGTTTCTCAACTGGGAGGAGGCTCTAGCCAAACTCCAGGAGGACAGGTTCCTTTCACTTCTCACACTGCCATCATTTTCTTGTCTTTTTATCCTGCCTCTAGGCTATAGGTATGAGGTGACTGACAATCAAATAATTCAAGTAAGCTTCTTTCTTATCACTGCTAACCCAGCCCTAAAACATTTTTGCATACTTTCAGTGTTATTTAACTGTTTGAGAGAGATTGCCTAGCAGTTAAGAGCACCGACTGCTCTTGCAGAAGACCCAGGTTTGATCCCCAGCATCCACATGGCAGCTGAGAACCGTCTGTAACTCCAATCCCAGAACTCCAGTTCCAGGGGGATCTGACACCCTCTTCTGACCTCTGCGGCATTGCACGACAGGGGTGCACAAACCTGCATGCAGCCAGTACATTCATACACATACAAAAATAAATAAATAAGTAAATAAATAAATAAATAAATAAATAATAGAAATATTAGATTCGCATCCTTTCTTTCAAACTCTATAAAACTTAGTTTATGACAAGTAATTCTAATCTTTTAATTCTTCCACACACCCTGTAACACTTTTGTTTAAGGACAAATCCAGGTGAATTCCCCGGAACCTGATGGCCCAGAGCACTGGAGTTCTCCCCCTCCCCCTTCCTTTGTGCAGATTCTTATTTTTTGGTCTTTTCAAGACAGGGTCTCCCTATAGTCCCAGCTGTCCTGGAACTCACTCTGTAGACCAGGCTGGCCTTGAACTCACAAAGATCCGCTGCCTCTGCCTCCCGAGTGCTAGGATTAAAGGCGTGGCCACCACGCCCGGCTGTGCAGGTTCTTTTAATTAAACTAGACAACCAGGAAAAAGTGAGATCAAACCCCAGCCAGTGGGGAAGAGACTCAGTATTTTAGGGTTAGGGATAAAAACCTATCAAGTTTCTGGATTCTGTGTGCTTGTTGGAAATTTGTCTCGAATTACTTTCACTTTGTCCATGTGTTTTTTGTGCAGTATTGGTGGGGTCTTTGGATCTCAGAGTTTATTTCTTTTTTTAAACTTTTTAAAATTTATTTTTTATGTGTGTGAATGAACTGTCTGCATGTAGGTTTGTGCGGCCGTGTCGTGCAATGCCTTGAAGGTCAGAAGAGAGTGTCGGATTCCCCTGGAACTGGAGTTCTCCTGGAATTGGAGTTATAGACGGTTCTTAGCCTCCATGTGGGTGCTGGGGATCGAACCCGGGTCCTCTGCAAGAGCGGTCGGTGCTCTTACTGCTAGGCCATCTCTCCAACCCCAGAGTTTATTTCTAAGAGGCTCATGCACAGTTTGCCCACATCACCTGCCAGGGAGAGGTGCCTTCCCCCTAGACAGTGTTCTTCTCTTTGCTCAGGCAGAACCCTGCCTTGTTTCTGGCCTTGAAGACTCCCATACCTTTGTGTCCTTGAACACATTGATGATGCCATGAGAGACAGCCACACTGGAGGCCATGTTGCTGGTAATGAAAGGGACACAAACAGAACCATAGAAATCTCATCAGAATCCAATTGAAATCTGACCCATTTTCTTTATTCATTTTCCCTAGCTTTATTTTATTGCTCTTTTTTTCCGACTTCTCAAATTCAAATATTACTTTTCATTGCAACTTGTTAGTATTGTAAAATTTCTTCTTTCAATTAATTAATTAATTAATTAATTAATTTATTTATTTATATGCCTGACCATGTCATGGAGATTAGAGGACAACTTGAAAAAAAACCCCATCTCGGGCTGGAGGGATGGCCTAGCAGTTAAGAGTACTGACTGCTCTTGCAGAGGACCCGGGTTTGATTCCCAGCACCCACATGATGGCTGAGAACTATCTTTAATTCCAGTTCCAGGTGAATCAGACACCCTCTTCTGATGTCCGCAGCATTGCACGGCATGAGTGCACAAACCTACATGCAGACAGTACATTCATACATGTAAAAAATAAATAAAATTTTAAAAAAAGAGAAAAAAAAACACATCTCTCCTTCTACCATGTGGGTTCTGGGGACAGAATACAGATTATCAACCTTCATGGCAAGTGCCTTTACTCACTGAGTTGTCTTACAGGCCCAGCATTCTAAATGTTTATTTCTTTTTTCTTTTTTTAAACATGGCATTTTATTTATTTATTTATTTATTTATTATTTATTTATTTATTTATTTATTTTTATGTGTATGAGTCTACTGTCTGCATATAGGTTTGTGCACCCATGTCGTGCAATGCCACAGAGGTCAGAAGAGGGCGTTGGATTTCCCTGGAACTGGAGTTAAAGGCGGTCCTTAGCTGCCATGTGGGTGCTGGGAATCCAACCCAGGTCCTCTACAAGAGCAGTCAGCACTCTTAACCACTGAGCCATCTCTCCAGCCCCCTAAATGTTTATTTTTTAAGTATATTTTATGTATTGCATGCATGAAGGTTTGTGTGTGTTTATGTGCACCCATGCATGTGCCACTGCATAAATGTAGAGATTAGAGGTCATCCTGTGGAAGTTGGTTTTCTCCTTCCATCACGTGGGTCCTGGGGATGGAATTGAGGTCATCAAGCTTAGCAGCAATTACCTTTCCCTGTTGAACCATCTTGGCAGCCCATAAACTTCACACACACACACACACACACACACACGCGCACACACACACACACACACACAAGTCTTTTCAGGGCTGGAGAAATGGCTCATACCTGGCGACTCACCACTGCTTATAACTCCAGCTCTAGGAGATCTGTCACTTTCTTCTTCTGATCCAACAGCATCCACAAGAAGATAGTATACACACACACACACACACACACACACACACACACACATATACACACAAATAAATATGTTGTGGGGTTTTTTTGAGACAGGGTCTCTCTGTAGCCACAGCTGGCCTAGAACTCACTACGTAGACCAGCTTGGCCTCCGTCTCACAGATATCTGCCTATCTCTGCCTCCCAAGTGCTGGAATTAAAAGTGTATATCATCATACCCAACTATAAAAATAAATCTTAAAAAGGGAGAAAATCTCTTTACCACTGTGGGATGCAGCTCAGCGATAGAGCACTTGACCAGCATGATTTTCTCATGTCTATTTCTGGTAATGGGAAAAAAGAAAATATTAATCTTGTTTTTCAGAGACAGGATCTCATTATGTAGCCCTGGCTGTCCTGAACTCACTACTTAGACAAGGTCAGCCTAAAATTCACAGTGATCCATCTGCCATCTGCCTGTAACTTGCAAGTGCCAGGTGTGGTGGTGCATGCTTTTAATCCCAGTACTTGGAGGCAGAGGCAGGCGGATATCTGTGAGTTCAAGGCCAGCATAGTGAGTTCCAGGCCAGCTGGGGCTACAGGGAGACCCTGTCTCAAAAAGACGAATAAAAAAAAAAAAAAAAAAAAGAATGCATGCAGCTTTAGTTTACAGGGGACCTGGGTTCAGTTCCTAGTAACTTAACCCATTAACCGCTAAAGATCTAACTCCAGTTCCAGGGGACCCAATGTCCTCTTCTGGCTTCTTGGGGCACTGAACTCACAGGTGCAGTACATAGGTGCAAGAAAAACACATATACAGCCGGGCGTGGTGGCGCACACCTTTAATCCTAGCACTTGGGAGGCAGAGGCAGGCGGATCTTTGTGAGTTCAAAGCCAGCCTGGTCTACAGAGAGTTCCAGGACAGCTGGGGCTACAGGGAGACCCTGTCTTGAAAAGCAAAAAAAAACCCCAAACAAACAAAAAAACCCCACATATACACATAAAATCCATTTAGGAATATATATCATGATATATGAAGAACTCTTCAGTGCCTCTCCCCATCATCAACATTCTTTCTTAGTCGTGGATCCTGCATGTTATACTACCACTGCCAGGCAAGGCGTGACCTCTGGCACAACAGTGGCTCAACTGTTAGGGTGATAGCCAACTGCTTTCTGGTCTGAGCCCTGCACCACAGAAGGGAATTCATGCCTGGTACTGTAAACCCATGGCGTGGGAGGCCAGGGACTCTATTGGTGTTTTACTAAATGGACATGTTGACCACATCAAATTGTCTCTAAATAACTATGTTTTTGCCTATAGTCTAATTTCAGCTTTGGTCAGAGAGACTGCTTTTTGCAGCAGGTGGCAGTTCTTTTAACGACTGATAACTGACCGGGGCTGGAGAGATGGCCTAGCGGTTAAGAGTGCCGACTGCTCTTACAGAGGACCGGGGTTCGATCCCCAGCACCCACATGGCGGCTGAGAACCGTCTTCAACTCCAGTTCCAGGGGAATCCGACGCTCTCTTCTGACCTCCGCGGCATTGCACGACACGGTGCACAAACCTGCATGCAGACAGTACATTCATATACATACAGAAGTAAATAAAATTAAATAAAAAAATTTAAAAAAAGACATAACTGATAAAAATGCTGAGAGTAAGTGACTGTTGAGTGCTCAGCTCTAAATGGGACATCTACATCACACCTCCATGACTCTGAGAACATTGTAGAAGAGAGTGTGGAAAGAATATAAGACCTTGAGGAAGGGGCAGAGTACTGTGGAATGCTGTCTTCCAGATATGGCACAAGAAAGTAGAAAGAAAAGAGAAAAGAAAAAAAAAGAGAAGACAGGAAGCCTTCAGCATATCCTGAGGTAATGATACTGTGGCAGACTGAAGTTCTATGACGCTAGAGGGTTCTTTGGCCCTTTACCAATGGTCCCCTTTCTAGTTTGTTTGTTTGTTTGTATTTGAGATATGGTCTCCCTCTCTCAGGGAGGTCAGGCTGGCCTTGAACTCATAGAGATCCACCTGCCTCTGCTTCCTGAGTGCTGGGATTAAAGATCCACCATGCCCAACATTTTTTTTTAAGCCCTTTGAGGTATTTGGTAAGGAGGCAAAATTAATGTTTACATATCAAACAGTTCCCAATCTGAAAAGAAAAATTGTCTTGGTGTTGAGGTTTAAACTCAGGGCCTCACAAATTCCACACAGGTGTTCTAGCAGTGAGCTACAACCTAGCTCTGTTTTACTTAATTTATGATTAAATAAGGCAATATCAATATTAATTTTTTAAATTTATTTTTTATGTGTATGAGTGTACTGTCTCCATGAGGGTTTGTGCACCCATGTTGTGCAATGCCGTGGAGGTCAGAAGAGGGTGTCGGATTCCCCTGGAACTGGAGTTAAAGACGGTTCTCAGCCGCCATGTGGGTGCAGGGGATTGAACCCGGGTCCTCTGCAAGAGCAGAGCGGTCTTAACTGCTAAGCCATCTCTCCAGCCCCTCAATATTAATTTTTATTCTCACATTTTAAGTGCTAAGATTGCCTGGTATACATTACTATTCACCCAGGTTATATATTGTGTATTGGTGGTCATTGCATTAGTACCTAAAAGATTTCCATATTATTTAAAAAAAAAACCCAACTACCCAATTTTTCAGATATTTATCTGTATATTTGGATATATATATATATATATATATATATGCGTGTGTGTATATATATACATACATATATATATGTGTGTGTGTATGTGTCTTTTTGAGACAGGGCCTCCTTGTTGCCCCAGCTGTCCTGGAACTCACTATGTAGACCAGGCTGGCCTTGAACTTACAGACATCGTCTTGCTTCTGCCTCCCAGAATAAAGGCATGTGACACCAGGCTCAGGTTGGGATGATATATTTTTGACCTCCAAATGTCAGAGAATGTTCTTTTTCATACTGACACACCAAAACATACTGAGTATAAAATCCCTAGTTCATGGTGTTTTCCTCCAGGAAGTGCCACTGCTGGTGTTAAGGGCAGCCTGGAGTTCGCTCTTTTCTTGGTTTGCCTATCTTTTCTATCTGGGTTCTTCCATCTTCCCCTGATTTGAGTTTGTACATTTTGCTGGAATGCCTTTCGAGTAGAATTTTCATTTATTTCACTCAGAAGACAGTAGGTCTTTCATTTATGTTTCTTCGTCTTAGCGTACTTTTGTTTGCTTACAGATTCAATGATTTGTGTCTAATCCATTTGTTCTGCTTGCCCTCCTTAGAGACACTAATTATACACATTTTAGCACAATATTTGGGGAGTTAAGTTCCTGTCTCAAAAAGCCCAGACATATAATAGGGGTTTATTTCCTCACCTAACAAAATATCCAGGGGTATCCAGCTCCTGTTCTTGGTTCAGTGGCCTAAGTATTTTGGAACCTAAAGTCCTGATTCACAGGCTGAGCATGGTGGTGAATGCCTTTAATCCCAGCACTCAGGAGTCAGAGGCAGGTGGGTCTCTGTGAATTCAAGGCCGGCCTGGTCTAAACAGTGAGCTTCAGGCCAGCTGGGACTAAAGGGAGACCCTGTCTCAAAAAGACCAAAAGAAAAAAAGTCCCGATTCACTTGGCCTTTTTTCTCATGATCAAAATATGGCATCAGTAGCACCAGACATCACAGTCACCATTTAAGGAAAGGGAAGAAGAGGGTAGGAGAAGGAAGGGGTAGCACCTACACGATGAGGCGAAGCCCATCCCCACATCACCAAAGACTTTAGCTTATGTCTCACTGAGCAGGCTCATCATTTGACTCCCCAGAAGAGTGTTTAATGTAACCTCCAACAAAATTAGAATAATATCAGCAAGGGAAAGTTCTCTGTCTCCTGTCACTATGATCCTCTGAACCATCACCTCCTTTCTTTCAATACTGCATTCAGGGAAAACTTTCAGAGGTCACTATCCAAAATAGATTCGAGTCTATTCTTTTGTTCTGAGACAGTGTCCTACTCTGTAGCCAAGGCTAGCTTGGAGCTCACTATTGTAGCACAACCTGGCCTTGAACGTGTAATCATCCCCCTGTGTGTTTCAGACCATTTCCAGTCAGGCTCAGTCTGAGTCTCCTGAATGTCAGTCTGTTTTCCAGTTTTATTTTCCTTAGGCTTAGTGACTTTTTCTGTCTTTACTACTTTCTGCACAACAGGTATTTGGTAAAAAGTGGTCTCCAGGAGCCTGCATATTTTATTTGCCTAAGTAATGCTTATTTGAAAATACTGAGAAGGGAGGTCTTTTCATTTCTGAACCACCAGGCAGACTTGCTCTCCACCTGCCTTCTCAGGAAATCGAGGTCTCCTTCTTTCTTACACCCACCACATCACATTCGGACCATGGGCAAATTAAATAATCTCAGTTCTATCCTCAGACTATATCCAGGATCTGATGCCCTCTCACTGTCTGCCACCGTCCATTCATTCTAGACTCTAAATTCTATCCTAAGTGATTATGGTTATCTCCCAGGCACAGACATGTACAATGGGCAGACAGTATGAAGACACAGGGAGAAGGTAATCAGCCATGTGCTGAAGAGACGCCTCAGGTAAGATCAGCTTTGCTGAACCCTTGGCCTAGGACTTCTAGCCTCCAGCACGATGGGAGAGAAAATTGCTGTTGTTTTAGTCTGAGGTGCTTTGCTATGGCCACTTTAGCAAGCCAGTACACTTACCAATGGCTCCCCTTTTGCCCAGAGCCTAAGCCAAAGCTCCTTCTAAAACCTACAAAGCCTTGAACAACAAACTGACTGGAGACTCATTATTTCAAGGAATTGGAAGTTTACAGAATTGCCATTGTTACATGGAAACTAGATCAACAGAGCTAGTGTTGCAACAAATTACATTCAGCATTGGAAGGAAAATTAGCCATCAATAAGTATTAACCTTAATAACTGTCACATAAATTAAAATCTCAGATTTTATCAGTTATGCCTTCTATCCTTTCTGACTGATCTGATCTTCAGTGGAGATAATGGAAACAATTCTTAAGCTCTTTATAGAACTAGGCAAGACTGCACAAATCCCCTCTGTCAGACCTGGATATTGATGGTAAAGTTAAGAGCTGAAATATAGCAACACATACAATTACCTGGTGTTTATTGCTGAAGGATCATAAATCTTTAGGCTATTGCACTGTTTCCATTGAGATGTCAAAGCTGAGTACAGAGATTGGGAAAGCTGCTTGGCTTCTGTCTGGCGAAGGCAGCTGGTATTCCATCAAGGAAATTAGCTGGTTCTTATAATTGGCAGCAAAGAGAGGGAAACAAATTTAAATGAGCTGGGCTGGAGAGCAAGTGGGGAAGGAAAGGAGAGAAGC
This sequence comes from Rhizomys pruinosus, assembly GCA_009823505.1. Lineage (NCBI taxonomy): Eukaryota > Metazoa > Chordata > Mammalia > Rodentia > Spalacidae > Rhizomys > Rhizomys pruinosus. The sequence continues at coordinate 3,372,893 of VZQC01013236.1, read as the reverse complement.
TTTGGGGGAATGGGATCCATAAAAATGGAGGGATGCTGATCCTGTTACCTGATGTCTAAATCTACTGTGGCTGCTGTAACACCACCACCACAGACCGGCAGGCTTAATGAGAGGTGACTGACTTTCCTCATCATTCCGAAAGCTAGAAGTTTTCAGCTTACAGGGGCAGCAGAGTTGGTCCCTTGCAAGGAGGTTATCATCTTCCTACACCTTCACAGTCTTTCTCTGTGTGCCTCCACCCCAGATGACTCTGTGTGTTATCTTGATTTCCTTCCTTCCTTCCTTCCTTCCTTCCTTCCTTCCTTCCTTCCTTCCTTCCTTCCTTCCTTCCTTCCTTCCTTCCTTCTTTCTTTCTTTCTTTCTTTCTTTCTTTCTTTCTTTCATCTTTCTTTCGGTCTTTTTGAGACAGGGTCTCCCAATAGCCACAGGCTGGCCTGGAACTCACTATATAGAACAGGCTGGCTTCCATTTCACAGAGATCTCCCTGCCTCTGCCTCCCAAGTGCTGGGATTAAAGGCGTGCACCTGGCTCCTGATTTCCTTTTCTTATATTGACATTGGTCAGACTGGAGTAGGGGTCCACCCTGAGGTCCTTATTTTAATGGACTTTCTCCTCTAGGTCCCAATACAGTCATGTCGGGGCTTAAGGCTCCTACATTTGAATTTTGAGGGAAGAGAAGCCAACCCATAAAACTGCTTGGTGCATCCTTCCATCAGCTGCTGGGAGGGTTGGCTGCTAATGCTCAACTGTCTCCATCTCCATTGCTCTTGGCCAGTCAGGGGTGCCTTGTCTGGGAAATTTGCTCATTCTCCAGCAGCCCTCAAACAATGCTATCTGATACTATCCTGTCTCCAGGTAAGCCAGACACTCTGATGCTATCTAAGCTCCTGAACTTACCGTGGGCTCATGCTAAGAATGGGGCCGAGAAGAAAACTACATCTTTTCTCAGCTTCTTCCTCTGTCCCATCTGGCTCCCTCTCTTCCTTTCTCCTCTCATTTGTTAAAACACTCGTCCAATAAATCATGCACACCTACATCCCTATTTTGAGCTCTGTCTCTTAGGCTGGTCTGGTGGTGTAGGCCTATAATCAGGTACTTGGGAGGCTGAGTCAGAAGGATCACAAATTTAAGGTCTTTGTGGACTATAAAGATATTTCATGCCCAGGCTGGGAAATTTAGCAAGAATGAAAACAAAATTTTAGGATGTTCTTATTTTCTTTCTTATCTTTTTTCTTATCTTTCTTTCTTTCTTTCTTTCTTTCTTTCTTTCTTTCTTTCTTTCTTTCTTTCTTTCTTTCTTTCTTTTTCTCTTTCTTTTGTCATTTTGAGACAGGGTCTCCCTGTAGCCCCAGCCATCCTAGAACTCACTACGTAGACCAGGCTGGCCTGAACTCACAGAGATCCACCTGCTTCTGCCTTCCAAGTGCTGGGACTAGTTATGTGTATGAATGTATTGCCTGTATGTAGGTAAGGGCACCTGTGTCATGCAATGCCCTTGGAGGTCAGAAGAGGGCACTGGATCCCCTAGAATTGGAGTTATGGAGGTTGTTAGCTACCATGTGGGTGCTGGGAGCAGAATCCTGGTCTTGGCTCGCTTCCTCTGGGTTGCTCAGCTACCTTCCTATGCTACCCAGGCCCAGGGATAGCACCACCCACAGTGGGCTAGGCCCTTCTACATCAATTAACAGTGAAGAAAATACCCTACAGACATTCCAACAGGCAAATATGATGGAGGAAATTCCTCAGCTGAGGTTTCCTCTTCCCAAGTGTGTCAGGTTGATAACCAACTTGAGCTCTCACATAACGTCTTTCACGAGTCACGTTCCTTTTCCTGCATTCCCTCCTTTCTAATCGCCCACTATAACCTTCTCTTGGTCTCCTTTCTAAAGTTTTGACTATACCCACTGTATTTATCAGTGTTCTCTAGAACGGAGCTGACAGAATGAATATATATTAAAAGGGGATTCATTCCTAGCACTTGGGAGACAGAGGCAGGCGGATCTTTGTGAGTTCAAGGCCAGCCTGGTCTACAGAGTGAGTTCCAGGACAGCTGGGGCTACAGGGAGACCCTGTCTCAAAAAGAAAAAAAAAAAAAAAAAAAAGGGAATTCATTAGATTGGCTTACACCTTATGGTCTGGGTACTCCAACAATAGCTGACTCATACTGGAGAGGCCAAAAATCCAGTAGTTGTTCAGTCTATGATGCTGGATGTCTAGCAGTGCCAATCTGACCCTGAGGGCCCGGAGGATTCCTGGAGAGCTGCTGGTCTTCAGTCTACATTGGAAGCCAGAAGAAGCTGATTCTAATATCAGCGAAGGAATGCCACAGCAACAGGACAGATGAACTTGCCAGAAAGAGTGAGAGCAAGAAGACAAAAAGCAAAGCTTTGCTTTCTCCATGTTTGTTTATATGGGCTGCCACCAGAAGGTGCTGCCCACCCACATTTAGAGTAGGTCTTCCCACTTGAAATTATCTAATCAAGAAAACACCTCATAGAAGTGCCCATTGGCTTGCTTTTTAGTTAATTCCAGATCCAGTCAAGTTGGCAAAAAAGATTAACCACCATACCCACGTGCCTATTTGCACATATACAAGTATACATTATAGGAGCCACATATTTGAAAGAACATTCAATTTTTTCTTTCTGGGTTTGGCTCACCTCACTATATACTTTCCAAGTCCATTCATTTTTCCTGAAAATGTTATGACTTCAGTTTTCTTAAATTTATTTTATTTTTGTATGTGTATGAATGTACTGTCTGCATGTAGGTTTGTGCACCCTTGCAATGCCGCGGAGGTCAGAAGAGGGTGTCGGATTCCGCTGGAACTGGAGTTCTCCTGGAATTGGAGTTACAGATGGTTCTGAGCCACCATGTGGGTGCTGGGGATCGAACCCAGGTCCTCTGCAAGAGCAGTCGGTGCTCTTAACCACTAGGCTATCTCTCCAGCCCCAACTTCAGTTTTCTTTACAGCTGGATAATATTCCATTTTGGAAATATACCATATTTCTATTATCCATTCATCTGTAGATAGAAATCTAGGATGGTTCCATTTCCTTGCTATCATAAATAAAACAGCCATAAACATGGCTGTGTAAATATCTCTGGTACCATATGGAGTTCTCTGGCTATATGCCCAGGAGTAGAATATTTGAGTCATATGGCAGTTCTATTTTTAATTTTTCTTTTTTTACTTTTTTATTTTTTATACATATTTTATACAAGATTATCAAATCTAGACCTGTGTCCCCCACTCTATCACCCCACCCCACCAGAGCTCATGTATTCTGCCAAACATGCTTTTCATCTCTTTCTCAGTCTTTCTCAAAATTCTCCATGTGGAAGTTGACTGTTTTGAGCAGAAGTCTGCTGTTTCAGTCAGTTCTTTGAAGCAATTCATTCTGTTGTTGTTGTTGGGTTGTTGTTGTTGTTGTTTCCAATATGCATC
>VZQC01013236.1:3336851-3367474 GCA_009823505.1 Rhizomys pruinosus | reverse complement strand
TGCAAGAGCAGTTGGCACTCTTAACCACTAGGCCATCTCTCCAGCCCCCGTGAGATTTCTTGATTTTAGCCATTCTGACTGGGGAGATTGGATATTAGCCTCCTGTCTGTAGTACAGCTGGTGAAGATTTTCTCCCATTCTGTCAGCTCTTTGCTCTGCTGATAGTTTTTGTTGTGCAGAAACCTTTTACTTTCATGTCATCTCATCTGTTGATACTTGGGGGTTGGTTCCTGTGCTATTGAAGTCCTGTTCAGAAAGTTCTTGCCCATTCAAATGTCTTAAAGAATATTCCCTATGTTTTCCTCTAACGGTTTCATCAGTTAAGGCTTTAAAGTAAGGTCTTTGATCCATTTTGAATTTGTTTTTGTACAAGATGAAAGACATGGGTCTAATTTCGTCTTCTGCAGGTAGTTATCCAGTTTGGCCAGCACCATTTGTTGAATAGCTGTCATTGATTCCACTGCATGTTTTTGATACCTTGTCAAAAATTAGGTAGCCATAGATGTGTTGGCTTATTTCCAGGTCCTCTATCTGTTTGTTTGGTCTACCTGTCTGTTTTGGGTTTTTTTTTTTTTTTTTGCCAATACCACGCTCTTTGTCACTATAAGCTCTGTAGTGTAATTTGAAGTCCGACATTGTGATACTTCTAGCTGTATTCTTTCTCTTTAGTATTGCTTTCGCTATTTGTAGTCTTTTATGGTTCCATATAAATTCTTGTGTTATAGCCGGGCATAGTGGCACATGCCTTTAATCCCAGCATTCGGGAGGCAGAGGCAGGTGGATCTCTGTGAGTTCCAGGCCAGCCTGGTCTACAAAGTGAGGTCCAGGACAGCTGGGGATACAGGGAGACCCTGTCTCAAAAACACCAAAAAAAATTAAAAATTAATTCTTGGGTTGTTTTTATAGATGTGTGAAATCAGAATTAGATGAGTATTACATTAAATCCATAGATAAATTTTGGTCCTAGAGCCATTTTCACAATATTAATTGTGCCAATCCAGAGCATGGAAGTATTTCCATCATCTACTTTCTTTGGTTTTCTTTTTCAATCTTGAAGTTTTCACTGTAGAGATCTTTGTCTTCTCTGGTTAGGCTTAATTCCTAGGTACTTTATTTTTTCTCAGCTACTATGAATGAAATTATTCCATTTTAAGCCTTATAATCTAGGGCTGGAAAGTAAAAAGTTATACTATGATCAGATTTTGTCTCTTGTGCATTCTGTATTGTTCGGAGAATGTTCTACAATAGCCCTATTTTTGGTTTTGAATGATTTATTAAGTATATAGTAGGCCAAAGTAAAAGAATGAATGACAAGTGATAGATGACAGATAGACAGCAATGCATCATCAAATTGGGAGCTCAAGTTGTCCAGCAGAAATCAATTGAGGAAGTCCCATCAAGGCAGCCAGCTGGAGTTCCTGATCAAGAGAGTCTGGGGCACAGTGGTGTCCCCTCAGGTGAGGCTTCCAAGTAAAAGAACAAATAGCAGCCGGGTGTGGTGGCGCACGCCTTCAATCCTAGCACTTGGGAGGCAGAGGCAGTAGCACTTGGGAGGCAGAGGCAGGCGGATCTTTGTGAGTCCAAGGCCAGCCTGGTCTACAGAGTGAGTTCCAGGACAGCTGGGGCTACAGGGAGACCCTTTCTCAAAAAGACCAAAAAAAAAAAAAAGAACGAATAGCAATAGATAAAGATAACATCAAATAGGGTGCTCACAACATCCAGCAGAAACCAAGTTGGGAGGTTGAGGTAGTCATCTTGAATTCCTGATTTTGAGCTGTTTCCAATGCAGGGACTTTCAGTTTTTACAAACCTTTTTTTTTTTTTTTTTATGTGTACGGGTGTATTGCCTGCATGTATTTTTGTTTGTTTGTTTGTTTGTTTGTTTTTTCAAGATAGGGTCTCCCTGTAGCCCCAGCTGTCCTGGAACTCACTCTGTAGACCAGGCTGGCCTTGAACTCACAAAGATCTGCCTGCCTCTGCCTCCCAATTGCTAGGATTAAAGGCATGCACCACCACGCTCGGCTTGCCTGCATGTTTGTAAGTACACTCATGTCACGCAGTGCCTGCAGAGATCAGAAGAGGATGTCAGATTCCCCTCAAACTGGAGTTACCAGAGGGTTGTTAGCCACCATGTGGGTGCTGGGAAACAAACCCAGGTCCTCTGCAAGAGTAGTGAGTGCTCTTAACAGCTAAGCTATCTCTCCAGCCCCCTTCAGGCACTTTTAAATATTGTATTTTTTATTGTTGTTGCTGCTGTTATTTTATGTGTATGAGTATAAGTGTACCTGCATTATACAATACCCACTAAGGTCAGAAGAGAGCATCAGATTCCCCAGAACTGGAGTTATGAACAGTTGTTAGCTGCCCTGTGGGTGCTGGGAATCAAACCTGGGTCTTCTGCAAGAGGAGTCAGTGTTCTTAACCACTGAGTCATCTCTCCAGCCCCACAGGCACTTTTATATCATGGTATAAACAATAGTAACTTCTACTACTAGCCTCAAGGACATGATGTTTTAGTTTTGGTCTTTTTCTATTCTCTCTGTTTCAGAGTTAGAGGGGCCTTCCCACTCCTAGGTAAGAGACCTTGGAGGACACATTGAGACAAACATGCTTGGGTCTGAAATGAAGTGAGTGCATAGCCGCTTCCAGAGCCAGCTTCTCAGTGAGCTCAAATATCACATAACAATTTGCTGATATAATGCACATAGCTCCCAGTCTTCAGACTAACCCTTGAATGATCCCTTTGTCTCTTTTCCTCCAACCACTGTCCTAACTCTTCCATTGTGAACTCTTCCCTGGATGAAAGCTCACAGCACGTTTTCCTTGCCTCAATTTTCCCAGAGTGCCTTTTTTTTTTTCTTTTTGGTCTTTTTGAGACAGGGTCTCCCTGTAGCCCCAGCTGGCTTGGAACTCACTATGTAGACCAAGCTGGCCAGAGTGACTTTTGTAGAATTGTTAAGAATATGCCAGGTGTATTGGCACATGCCTTTAATCCCAGCACTTGGGAGGCAGAGGCAGGCAGACCTCTGTGAGTTCAAGGCCAGCCTGGTCTAGTGAGTTCCAAGACAGTTGAGGCTCAAAAAGACCAAGAAATTTTTTTTTGTAAAGAGCTTCTTGTGAGAGGAAAATGTTCTAGAAGCCCATTGTGCTTAATACTACAAATCTGTAACTTAAAAATGAGAAAGTTGAGGCTGGATATGGTGGCGCATGCCTTTAAACCCAGCACTCAGGGAGGCAGAGGCAAGCAGATCTTTCTGAGTTCAAGGCCAGCGTGGTTTATATAGAGAGGGCCTAGCCCAGTGAGAGTAACATAGTGAGACCCTGTCAACAAATAAACAAACAAATAGCAAAAACCAAAAGGATAGAGAGCAATGGTTCAAATCTTTAGTCACATCACAAAAAACAAAACAAAAGTTTGACCAGTGAGAAGGCTCAGTGGTAGAGACAGCAGCTAGCAAGCAGCAGACCTGACAAACTGACGAGCAGAAGTTCATCCTACACAGTAGCAGGAGAGAACTGACTCCCGGAGAGTTGTCCTCTGACTGCCACAAAATAAATAAATAAACAAACAAATAAATAAATGAAAAAAAAATTAATGATTAAATCCCATGAGGGATTATGTAGATTAGATCAGTTTCTCAGCAGGCCTGGGAAGACTTAACTCCATTAAGTTAATTGAGGAGGGAAGACACAACCTGAATGTGGGTGAGACTATTGCTTGGGCTGGACTGAATTAAAAAAGAGAAAGCGAGCTGAGCACCGATGTTCGCCTCTCTCTGCTTCCTGACTGTGGATGCGACGTGACCAGTTGCCTGGAGCTCCTGCCAGCAGGAACTCCCTGTCAGGTGGGCTGAACCTTTCAACTGTGAGCCAGAATGAGCCCTTCCTTCCTGAGGTTACTTTTGTCAGGACATTTGTCACAGCAACAGAAAAATGATTAAGATAACTTGATATATACAGAACAGCTTCCTGAGCTCACAGTTTTAGAGGCTGTAAGTTCAAGAGTGGTCAGCCCTGTCAGGATGGCAGCTGCAAGGGCCTTATGCCCAATGGTACAGTGGCACTGATATGAGGGCTTCAGACAATAAGGAGAGTCGGAGAGATCTAGTGGTCAGACTCCCTCTTTGTCTGTTGTTTGTTTGGTTTTGAGGGGGTATGGTTTCCTGTCACTCAGGCTGGCCTCAAACTTACTGTGTAGCAGAGACAGACTGGCCCTGTGGTCCTCATTCTCCTGTCTCCCCTCCCAAGTGCAGGGATCACAGGTGTACACCACCATGCCTGGCTCTCTTCTAACAACTAAGGTCCCAGAACACATACTCCAATCCCGCTGAAAGGAGTGCCCCAATTACCCAATTACCTTCCACTAGGCTTTGCCTCTTTTTCTTGTGATTATTGTTTAGGTCCCACTTCCAAGATGTTCTGCCATCTTTCAACTTTGTCACATTACAAACAGCACTCCCAGCAATGAAACAGAGTACACATATCCAAACCCTGGTATTTACCCAGCTTGCTCCCAGGGCTACCCTCCATCACTTTCACCACCCAGCCTGCAAGAGATGAACCAAATGCCTAAGCATATTCAAAGACCTGGCCAGGATGAGCCACCCCATCTTGCTAGGCTCAAACTCATTGAACAAGGAGCTGCCTGTCCTTGCTGTTTAGAGTGTGTGCGTTTTCCTACCCAGTATCCTGAATTCACCTGGAAAAATCCCTTTTCCCAAAGCCCACTATCACTGTGCCCATTCTGTTCTCACCTTTCTTCCCTCCTCTCTCCTACAGTTATTGAAACACACCAAGAATGTCCACCTGCTGCCCTGTTATTAGTTGTACATGATGCCACCTTCTTTTTTTTTTTTTTTTTTTTTGAGACAGGATCTCCCTATAGCCCTAGCTGTCCTGGAACTCACTCTGTAGACAAGGCTGGCCTTGAACTCACAAAGATCCGCCTGCCTCTGCCTCCCAAGGGCTAGGATTAAAGATGTGTGCCACCACGCCCGGCGACACCACCTTCTTTACCAAAGTGTGGGCTTTTGGAGGGAGAGCGGTATGTTGTGTCTCCTTGAACGCCGAAACGTCACACTTGAGCCTTGATATAAAGTCTTACTTATTAAGTTCATTATGATTGAACTGAACATGTTTTAGAGACAAAAGGAACCTAATTTTCTCTTTCATGTGGTGAAGTCTTGTGGTTTTGCCTGGTTTCAGGAAAATTCCTTGGCAGAAAAGCTGTTGAGAGCATTTTTGGTTTTCATTTTGTTTTTTCGAGACAGGGCCTCCCTGTAGCCCCAGATGGCCTAGAACTTGCCATGTAGAGCAGGCTGGCCTCCAACTCACAGAGATCTCTGCCTCCCAAGTGCTGGGATTAAAGGCATGTGCCTGGCTGAGAGTATTTATTTATTTATTTATTGAGACAGGGTCTTCCTGTAGCCCCAGGAACTCCCTCTATAGACCAGGCTGGCCTTGAATTCACAGAGATCCACTTCCTCTGCTTCCCAAGTACTAGGCTTAAAGGCATGTGCAACCACACCTGGCTTCAGAGTGGTTTCGTTTTTTGTTTTTTAATGTATACCTGAGCAAGGCTCATCTTATCCCAACTTCCCATTTATTTACTGCAATATTCCCCATCAAATCTTCAGCTTTAACCATGTCGATTAATGCCATGGACTCAAGAACTTATGTGATAGCTGCCCTAGCTGTGTAACAAATTGCACTGATTTTAGTTTTTCAGAACAACAATAAGCATTTATCATTACTTGTGCCTTCTATAGCTTAGCAACAAGAGAGTGGATTGCCTGGGAGTTTTTGGGTCAGAGTTTTTCTATGTCATGGTCAGATGTCAGCCAGGGCTACAGTTACCCAGTTGTCTATAGGCTCTGTCAAGGCTTCATCTCATAGCAACCAGGTCAGTTCTTCCACTTTTGTCTTCTCTCCTGAGGCTACTTGAATGGTCTCATAGTCTGGAAGGTGGCTTTGCTCAGAGTGGGAAATTCAAAAGGCCCAAACCAAAGGGTCCTTGTCTTTTATGGCCAAGCTTCGGAAGATACGACAGCATCTCTGCCATATTCCTGTTGACCACACAGGACAGCCTTGCTTCAGAAGGGGCCAGCTTTACAAAGGCATGACTATAATGAGGTAGTGATGGGGGACCACCCTCTTCTTTCCTCCCTACTTTCCTTCTTCCTTCTATTCATTCTTTCTTTCTTTCTTTCTTTCTTTCTTTCTTTCTTTCTTTCTTTCTTTCTTTCTTTCTTTCTTTTCTTTCTTTCTTTCTTTCTTTCTTTTTTTTTTTCTTTCTTTCTTTTTTTTTTTTTTTAATATATTGTTCAGCAACCTTAATGGTTTGAACTTCTTTGGAATTTGAAGTTTTGTTTTGACTTGTTTTGGTGATCCAAACTCTTATACAAATTATGCAAACCTTCTGTTTTCCATTGTTAGGTTTTTGTTTGGTTGGTTTGATTTGGTTTGTTTTTTCGGTCTTGAGACAGGGTCTTCCTACAGTCCCAGCTGTACTGGACCTCACTTTGTAGACCAGGCTGGCCTTAAACTCACAGACATCTGCCTGCCTCTGCCTCCCAAGTGCTGGGCTTAAAGGTGTGAACCGCCACACTTGGCTTGTTTTGTTATATTTTATATGCTTCTCTCTCTCCCCCTCGTCCCCCTCCAGTGCTAGGGATAGAACCTAAGGCCTCGTGCATGCTAGGCAAGCACTCTACCACTGAGTTATATCCCTAACCCAGCCATTAATTTTTGAAGTACTCTCTCAAACCCTACTGACTCAAACTCACAATAATTCTACCTTAGCTGTCTATGGGCTGGCATTATAAACATGTACTACCACTTTTTCTTTCTTTCTTTCTTTCTTTCTTTCTTTCTTTCTTTCTTTCTTTCTTTCTTTCGAGATTTATGTATATGAGTGCCTATATTGTATTTAAAGTATATCATATGCATGAAGTGCTTGTAAAAGGCCAGAAGAGAGCATCATATCCCCTGGAATTTGAGTTATTGATGATTATTAGCCACCATGTGGGTATTGGGAACCAAAGCAAGGTTCTCTAAAAGAACACCAGCTACTCTTTTTTTTTTTTTTTTTTTTNTGTGAGTTCAAGGCCAGCCTGGTCTACAGAGTGAGTTCCAGGACAGCTGGGGCTACAGGGAGACCCTGTCTCGAAAAGACAAAAAAAAAAATGTTATGCCTACATGTATGTAAGTGCACCCAGGTTGTGCAGTGCCTGCAGAGGCCAGAAAAGGGTGTCAGATCCCATGGAAATGGAGTTACACACTGTTTTTAGCCACTATGTGAGTGCTGAGACTTGAGCCTGGATCTTCTTCAAGAGCATACAGTGCTCTTAACTGCTGAGCCATCTCATCTTGCCAGTCCCCAACACTTTTATGAAGGATTTATTTGTGTGTATGAGTGTTTCGCTCACATGTATGTATGTTCCCTGCGTGTGTGCCTGGTGCCTTTGGAGGCCGGAGGAAGATAACAGATCCCTTGGAGTTATAGATTGTTGTATGCTGCCCAAACCCAGGACTGCTGCAAGAGCAGCAAATGCTCTTAGCCATGGAATCATCTCTCTAGCCGCTGTTATCAGCACTATCACTGAGGCTTGATTCATCAGTGAGGCAGGGTGGAGAGGGCACGTCTAGTGGGAGTAGCTGGATCACAGAGCACAATCGTCGGGATGGATTAAGGTCAGGTGCAAGTTAGTTCTCACACTCAGAGGACTGATGATTTGGCTTTTTATACAGTGTGGTTACTCCTCTTACCTCTTTGCACATGCCCACTTCCCCTCTGTCTTCCACCATGAGGCTATCTTGGTCGATACCAGACCTTGGTCTTTCCAGCTTCTGAGAACCCTAAGCCTGGAGATACATCCTTATCAACTGCCCAATCTCAAGTATTCTTTTTTAGTAACAGAAACTGGTCTAAATAAATACAACTATTAATAGACCTTATGTGATTTTGTGTGTGTGTGTGTGTGTGTGTGTGTGTGTGGTTTTTGTGTGTCCACCTATGTCCACATTAGGGATGGAACCATGTGCATCCTGGGCAAACATTCTTTCACTGAGCTATATCCCAACCATGTGACTCTTTTTTTTTTTTAAGCCAGGGTTTCACTATATGTCCTTGGTTGACCCTCAAACTCAAAATCCTCCTGCCTCAGCTTCCCAAGTGTTAGGACTATAGGTATGTGCTCAGCTTTTAGTTTTGTTTTTCTTTTTTGTTTGTTTTTGTCCTTTTTTTTTTTTTTTTGGTCTTTTCGAGACAGGGTCTCCTTGTAGTCCCAGCTGTCCTGGAACTCACTCTGTAGACCAGGCTGGCCTTGAACTCACAAAGATCCACCTGCCTCTGCCTCCCAAGTTCTAGGATTAAAGGCGTGCGCCACCATGCCCGGCTTGTTTTTGTCCTTTTGAGACAGGGTCTCCCTGTAGCCCCAGCTGGCCTGGAACGTTCTATGTAGACCAAGCTGGCCTTGAACTCACAGAGAGCTGCCTGCCTCTGCCTCCCGAGTTCTGGGATTAGAGGCATGTGCCACCATGCCTATGCGCTCAGCTTTTATGTGACGCCATTGAAAGGTTTTCCCTAAAACTTTAAATGTTGGAAAATTTTAATTCATATCAAAAAAAGAGTACAGGAAATTTCAGCTCCATTTTCAGCAATGATGTAGCTTAATCAACAAATATAATTTGTTCAAAGCCATTTTAAGGCTGAGAACTCAGTAGTGCCCTGAGCACTACAATAAAATACTCTACACAAAACATTTCAATGTATTTATGGATTCCCAGGGTAAAAAGCCTCAGAACCTTACACCGTATTTCCCTGGCTTATGCCAAATACCAACACCCATGTATGGTAATAAATATCTGAGACTTTATTATTGTGTGCCTAATCCAGAAATTATGTGTATTTGTTGTTAAAGTATACTCATTGTTGGGTCCGAAAATCATACAGAGAAACTCTCAAATCCAGGTATACTCATTGTTGGGTCCGAAAATCACACAGAGAAACTCTCAAACCCAGGATTCAGTCCTTGAAACAAAAATTTATTTAGAAGAATTGCCATTTGAGAAAGCTGGTACACCAGGGGCACAACTCACTCCATGCAGGGAAGAGTGCAACCTTGACTGTTTGCTACAGGGGGTTTATAAAGTGAAAAAAACACAAACTAGGGGGTTTTTGCAGTTGCTTGGGGAATACAAAGCAAAGGTAACCTTTAAGCTGATTGGTTGTGGTTTGTAGAGTGAAGTGGAATGCACTTGGGGAGTGGAATGCACTCCTTAGGGAGTGGAATGCACCCCTTTAGACTGGGAAAGTTCATCTTGACCTCAAGCAGCTCTGGGAACTGGGAGTCAGGGGCAGAATAGCAGGAAATGTACTCTTGTGTTAAGGTAGGATGGTGTGTTGTAGAGGTAGTCATGGAAACCAGGCTTGCTTTAGCTAACTCAATTTTACACAGTTAACTCCTTCTGATTAACTCCTTCTTCTGATCTGCTCCTAACATCATAAACCTTTTTTTTGATGCTCATCATAGGCAGCACTAATTAATCATGGCACTCTTTTTTATTACACACAGATGCAGCTCCAGGTTCTTTTTCAACACAGTGCTCTAGCATCTTGCTGTTTGATAAGGAGTTCTAAGACTGGTAACATCAGCTTCACCAGAGAACTTGTGAAAAATGTAGAGCCTAAACTCCTGGAATCAGGCTCTGCATGTTGTTAGAAACAGGTCAGAAAGAGTTAATCAGAAAGAAAGTGTTAACTGAAAAATTGAGTTAGTAAAAGCAAACCTGGTTCCCACGACTACCTTAACGGCAAGAATACAGTCTGGACCTGAGCTCCTAGTTCCCAGAGTTACCTGAGGTCAGAATAAACTTTCTCAGCCCTGAAGGAGTGCTTCGCACCCCCTAAGGAGCCCACTTCCCTACAAAGAGCTTCACACTGCTAAACACAACCAATCAGTTTAAAGGTTACCACTGTTTGCATTGTGTTTCTATAGCCTCACAACTGTGTTTCTATAACGTCATGAAAATTCCTCTAGTTTGTGGTTTTTGTCTTTAAAATCTCTCTGTAACAGATAGGTGGGGTCACACTCATCCCTATATGAAGTGGGTGCATCCCTGGTCCACCAATTTTTCTCAGTTCGCTCCATGGTGGACCAGCAAATTGAATAAATTTTGTTTCGGAGACTGAATCCTGGGCTTGAGAGTTTTTCTGTGCAATTTTTGGACCCAACATTGTCAACAATGTTATGTTTGCAGGTGATTCCCCTCTGCAAAGATGAGATGTGTAGGATGAAATGTGTGTGTGTTTCCTATTTTGGAGGCTCAGGACAAGGGCCTATCCTTGTTCCTGTCCTTTTCTAAGCACTTATCTGTGCCTTGAATGAGGACATAGGCTGATCTGATTTGTAGACAAACGTCAGAGAGATAGCTGATGTGCTATATTGTAGACTCAGGCTACAAACACACTGTGCAGACGAGATGAGAGAGACTGGTTTTAACAATTGAATAAGATAAAGTTTGATCAAGACAAACAAAATCCTTTTGCAGAGTCCTGGGCAGCATGGTACAAGGTCTGTTCCATAAGATTCAATTCCAGAATGGTTTGAGAAACACTCTATGCATTTCCTTTTTTTTTTTTTTTTGGTCTTTTTGAGACAGGGGTCCCTTTCTTAATAACTCAATTTAGGCATAAGAAAATATAGTCCCTTAAGTGCTTAGTTTCTTAGGATCAGTTTCTCTTTGTTTATACTATCAGTTCCCAAAGTATTTTCAGTATATTACTTACTAATACCAAAGGAACTAGTGTTAACGGGATACAGCACAGGGAACATTGGCTTGGCACTTTATTCACAGCCTTAACAAGAAAGGGACATCACTAGCTTTGAAGCACATTAAGGGAAGTACAGTGGCGAGTGGGGTGGCACACTGCCTACTACTGTGTTGACTTCATAGGTTATTAACAGAGACACCCAAGGATCTCTCAGTAAATGCACACTGAAGCCATCCTGATGTCAAAATGTAGTAGTGAGTTTTATAATATGGATATACTCTAGATAAATGAATTTTACCTAACTTTGCAACCAAAAAGTGAATTTTTTTTTTTTTTGCCTTTTTGAGACAGGGTCTACCTGTAGCCCCAGCAGTCCTGGAACTCACTCTGTAGACCAGGCTGGCCTTACGATGTTGTTTTTAAGCATCACTGTGATGTAACATGGAAGTCTGATTTAGGGTTACTCTCTTTCCTGCCTCAATGTAGGATACTAGTAATGGGAGGTTAGAGTGTGTGAGCACTGAAGTCTTCAGAGGATTGAAAGGCCTCCAGGGGACGCCAATTACGCATGTCCTTTACAGGGGTCAATGCAAGACTCCTGGGAAACATTTAATGCAACATCCTGGAAAGAGGATCTAGAATTTCTTGGAGGGAGACTACAGAACAGTGCTGGGATTAAAGGCGTGTGCCACCACCCCCTGGTGATAGATATTTTTTTTTCTTCTTTTTTTTAAATGTATTATTATTTTTTGTTTGTGTATGGATGTACTGTCTGCATGTAGGTTTGGGCACCCGTGTCATGCAATGCCTCAGAGGTCAGAAGAGGGTCTTGGATTCCCCTGGAACTGGAGTTACAGACGGTTCTCAGCTGCCATGTGGGTGCTGGGGATCGAACCCGGGTCCTCTGCAAGAGCAGTGGGTGCTCTTAACTGCTAGGCCATCTCTCCAGCCCCAAACAGTTTCATTTTTACTTCCTGATTTCCTGTAGGATATATTTCAATAGACTAATGAGCAAGCCCTTGTTTGGGAAGCAGGATTCCAAGAGAATTTTTTTTTTTTTGTGACAGGGTCTCCTTGAAACTCACTGTGTAGACCAGACTGCCCTTTAATTCACAGAGATTCGCCTGCCTCTGCCTCCAAGTGCTGGAAGTAAAGGTGAGCGCCCCCCTTACTTATTTATTTATTTATTTACAGACTGCCCTTTAATTCACAGAGATTCGCCTGCCTCTGCCTCCAAGTGCTGGAAGTAAAGGTGAGCGCCACCACACCCAGCCCAAGTGAATTCTGAAGGAACAGTTTCTTACCAGTTCAGGTTCCCTCTTGACCTTAAAATAAATGCTAAGTTTTTTTTTTTTTTTCGGTCTTTTCGAGACAGGGTCTCCCTGTAGCCCCAGCAGTCCTGGAACTCACTCTGTAGATCAGGCTGGCCTTAAGATTTTTTTTTAATTTATTTTTGTATGCATATGAGAGTACTGTCTGCATGTAGATTTGTGCACCCGTGTCGTGCAATGCCGCGAAGGTCAGAAGAAGGTCTTGGATTCCCCTGGAACTGGAGTTCTCCTGGAATTGGAGTTACAGATGGTTCTTAGCTGCCATGTGGGTGCTGGGGATCGAACCGGGGTCCTCTGCAAGAGCAGTCAGTGATAACTGCTAGGCTATCTCTCCAGCCCCTATAGATATTTTCAAAATACGTTATTAAAAGTGGTTAAGAGGATGCAAATTCAATTCCCAGAACCCATATCTGGTAGCTCACAAAATATAATAAAATATAAATGTATGAAAGTTTCCAAGAGTAAATAAAAAAGTTATTAAGGAAACAAGACAAATATTTTAGAAGTTAGCAGAAATATATGATCAAAATATTAAAATAGAGGATCATGGTGGGGCTAGAGAGATGGGTCAGTGATTAAAAGCACCCGCTGCTCTGTAGGTTCAGTTCCCATCGCCTACATGCAACTAACAACTGTCCTTAGCTCCAGTCCCAGGAGAGTTCAATGCCCTCCTTCTGACCTCCACAGGCATTGCACAACAAGGGTGTACTTAGATGCAGGCAATACACTTATACACATAAAATCAAATAAAGTAAATAAATAAATAAATAAAAATAAATTAGGGCTGAAGAGATCATTCAGTAGTTAAGAGCACTGGCTGCTCTTGCAGAGGACCTGGGTTCAATTCCCAGCACCCAGATGTTGGCTAACACCCATCCATAACACCAATTCCAGGGAGATCTGTCAACCTCTTCTGACCTCTGTGGACATTGTACAACATGGGTGCACTTACACACATGGAGGCAGTACAGTCATACACATAAAATAGAAATGAATAAAATAGTAAAATAATAGTAAAATAGAGAATCACAATTTAAAAATAAAGAAAACAAATAATCAAAGAATAAAAGGGGAGCAATGAAAATAACAGGCACAGTAAGAAAGAAGACCCAAATGCAGACATTTGAATGGATTTTCTGAAAAGTATTAGATACAACTTTATAGGGATAAGTTTTAAAAGTTAGAAGGGGGAAAACAGCCAGATTTTGAGTGTTTTTTAAGACACTGCTGCCCAGGCTGGGTCTGAATTGCTGGGCTTAGGAGGCTACTCTGAAGCTTAGACTACAGTAACGCACTCCCATACCAGCAGTTATTGTATGTGAGCAAAATGCAAATATTCAATAAACAAAGTAGGTGTGGCCTCAATCAGGAAAGACTTCTAACATACTGGAAGGAACCACTCTACCTCCCACTGGAAAAAGTGTTGCGTGCTGGCTGGCCAGCTGCCAGGCCAGCTGTCAGAATCAGGGTGCTGGTACTCCTGGGGGTGTCCAGGATTTCCATGGCTTATCTACCCTAGTGGTTATTCTTTCCAATAAAGACACATTGTTGAAGTGAGACTATATATATGTCCCTTGTTATCATGGGCAGCAAGGTTGCAATGCTCTTATGGAGACGAGCCAGCAGGAGAGAAACAGCAGCTTGTGGCCTGGTTTCCTGGGCCTGGGACCCAGGGGCCCGAGCACAGGCACTGTGATACCCCTTACTCCTCACAACCCCCACCCTCCCAGCTTCTCTGGGCCCCTGGGTACATGTGGGAAATAATTAGGTTAAAAACCAGGGACAAAGAACTGACAGGGCTCCAGGATACAGGACAGAGCTTCAGGCCTCAGGGCACACAAGGGACAAAAGTGACCTAGCCACAGACAAACTCTGACTCACTGGCTGTGAAGGGAACAGACCACACCTTTGCCATGCTGGAGACCACAGCATAGGTTAGATTAAGGCTCCCCTGGAGGCTAGCATGACGTAATAGGGTGGGAGGCTGTACTGTGGACCCCCAACTCTGAGAAGACCAGAGAAAGAGGAGTTGACCTCTCCCAGGTGGATGCCATGGAAGCTGCTCAGAGTTCCAGCTCCAGAGACCTGCTCGGTCATCACCTTGGCTCTGCTTGGCCCTCCTACCACATTGGCACATACTGGGAAACCCCACAGCTCAGTTATGGTCAGGCCAGCCAAGTCCAGTAAACCAAGCAGGGGACACATCATTGCCACACGGGCTTGCCTACTGGATGGGACAGAGACTAGCCTCAAGTCATTCTGCTAGCCAGGAAGGGTGAGTCACTCTTCTTTAGGGAACACTGTCCTCTGCTTGTGGAGGAGGTGAAGAGCATCTTTCTCTTCCCAGAGTTCTCAAGAATTCCAGAAAAGACAGCATGGAGGAGCAGAGGGAGCTTTATTTATTTTTATTTATTTTACT
This sequence comes from Rhizomys pruinosus, assembly GCA_009823505.1. NCBI lineage: Eukaryota > Metazoa > Chordata > Mammalia > Rodentia > Spalacidae > Rhizomys > Rhizomys pruinosus. The sequence continues at coordinate 3,352,950 of VZQC01013236.1, read as the reverse complement.
TTTATTTTTTAGACTTGTTCTGCTTTGGTTTTTGCTGTCGCTCTGGGGCAAATGTGGCAGAAGCAGCAGTCTTCTCAGAAGACAGCTGGGAGTTCCTGTTTGTACTTTTTGTCCTCCAGAAGCTGGTGAGGCCCCATTTCTAGGTGAAAAGCAATGAGATGATTGTCAGAAGGCACTAAAACCAGATGACCACATCCTAGATTCCTCAGAAGTAATGATGAAACTTGACGGTGGGGCTATATTTGACTCTAGTCATGAGTGAATGGCTCAGTTCAGGAGGTATGCATCACCAGCTTAGACACGGCCTAATGCAGAGCAGAGATGATCAAGCCAAAATACACAGACAGATTCAGGAACCCATGTGACTTGTGTGGAGCCTGGAGAGAGGACTTGAGTATAGATCAGGAAATATGGATTTATAAGAACAATTATCCATAGCAGAAGTAATGTAGATGTCAATATGTGCATTTAGAGAAAGAAATAATGGAAGGCTGAGGCAATGCACATACATAGGAGATTATTTACCAGTGTGTGGTGGATGCAAGTATTTGTGTAGTAGGTTGTAGATAATTTTTCAGGTGAAACAAGGCTGGGATAAAATGATAAGAGAACTGGTGATTTGAAAAATATTTCGAAATATTTCTAAATGTTTCTCTACTGTTGTTATCCTTTAAAAAACTGAAGGCTGCCGGGTGTGGTGGCGCACGCCTTTAATCCTAGCACTCGGGAGGCAGAGGCAGGCGGATCTTTGTGAGTTCAAGGCCAGCCTGGTCTCAGAGTGAGTCCCGGACAGCTGGGGCTACAGGGGGACCCGGGTCCTCAAAAACAAAAAAAAAAAAAAAAAACTGAAGGCTGGGTGTAGTGGCGCAAGCCTTTAATCCCAAAGCTTAGAGGTAGAGACAGGCAGATCTCTGTGAGGTCTAGATCAGGCTGATCTCCTATCAGGCTGATCTACATAGTGAGTTTCAGGCCAGCTGAAATAACTAGCTAACTAACTAACTAACTACTAACTAAGAAGGAAGGAAGGAAGGAAGGAAGGAAGAAAGAAAGAAAGAGAAAGAAAGAAAGAAAGAAAGAAAGAAAGAAAGAAAGAAAGAAAGAAAGAAAGAAAGAAAGAAAGAAAGGAAATAAATGCTTACAGAAACTGCCAAACTGCCTGGAAATATTCTTAAATTTTTCTTGAAATTATTATTATTTTGTCTTTTTGAGACAAGGTCTTCCTGTAGTCCCAGCCTTCCTGGAACTCACTTTGTATACCAGTCTGGCCTTGAACTGCTGCCTTCTGAGTTCTGGGGTCAAAGGCATATACCACCACTCCCAGAAGGAATCATTCTTTTTTTTTAATTATTTATTTATTTATTATTTTTCATGTGTATGAATGTACTATCTACATGCAGGTCTGTGCACCCGTGTCATGCAATGCCACAGAGGTCAGAAGGGGGCATCGGATTCTCCTGAGACTGGAGTCAAAGACGGTTCTCAGCCGCCATGTGGGTGCTGGGGATCGAACCCAGGTCCTCTGCAAGAGCAGTCGGTGCTCTTAACTGCTAGGCCATCACTCTAGCCCCAGAAGGAATTATTCTTTAAAAATTACTATTGCATGTAAAAAAAGAGACCATCCTATAACAATATGCAATATGATAAATACATTCAGGAACATGTCTTACAGACAAAAACTGGAATAGAATGCATAAAATATGCAGACTGGTAGGAGAGGGGGGTACATGATTACTTTTATTTAGCACTTTAAATAGTTTTTGCAATAAACGCAATGAAAATGTACAAGTTCAATAGCTGGGGGCAGAGATGACGGCCTGTAGTTTCAGCTCCTTACCGGGAGGAGAGGACTGGGGCAGAAAGAACAATTGAGCCCAGGAGTTGAGGGCTAGCTAGGACAATACAACACAAAAATAAAATGTGTGCAGGAAAAAGGGAGAGACAGAGACAGAGACAGAGAGAATTAAGTACCCAGAATTGTAATTCTGGAGCTGGACCTGGAGATACTGTAGTCTAAGCTTTCAGAAGGTTGAGGCAGGAAGATCTCTAACCGAAGACTGCATGGGACTTACATACTAAAATCCCGTCCCCAAAACAAAAATAAAATTTAAACTCTGGATCACCCAAGTAGGAACAGTGTTTGTCTTGAAGGTCTCTTGACCTGAGAGAAGCTCAGCTGAGTATTAAGTCCCCAGCGATGCGACGGGCAGCAGTGATGCAGAGGTTTTCTGAGTCTGCTAAAAGAAATCAGCGAGCGCCGCCTCAGTTGTGCTCCTGATTCCTGACAGCCCCATCTTTTGTTGCATAAAGGCAACAGACCTAGCTCTTTACTGGTCATGTCAGGATCATCAACAACCTGGCCACAATACTCTCTTTTTTGTGGGGGAGGTCTTTTTGAGACAGGGTCTTCCTGTAGCCCCAGCTGGCCTGGAACTCATTATGTAGACTAGGCTGGCCTTGAACTCACAGAGATCCATCTGCCTTTGTCTGTAGAGTGCTGGGATCAAAGGCGTGTGTGCCACCATACCCAGCCTGAGAGTACATCTTTTTTTTTTTTAAATATGGAACACTTCACGAATCTGCATGTCATCCTTGCCCAGGGGCCATGCTAATCTTCTCTGTATCATTCCAATTTTAATATATGTGCTGCCGAAGCAAGCACCTGAGAGTACATCTTAATTGTAGTGACAGAAGCTTATTGTCTGGTGATGCTTTTATTTTAATTACATTATCATCATTATTATTGGTGGTGGCAGTGCTAGGGGGCCAGCCCAGGGCCTTGTACATTCTAGACAAGCAGTCTACCACTAAGCTATATTGCCAGCCATATTTTTTTTCTTATGTGTAGAGAGACAAGGTTTCATTACATATCTTAGGCTGGGCTATAACTCAAAATCTTCCTGTCTCAGCCTCCCAAGTGCTGGGATTACAGGTGTGTGCCCACATGCTTACTCCCTAGGTGTGTGTTTAAAGGGCTGTGATTCTACCTATTGCTCCAAGTGAAACAACTGGCCTCATCAGACCTAGTTGGTTGGTTGTTAAAATGACTTCCATTAAATTTGTTTTTGAGACAGAGTCTCCTTGTACCCCAGGCTAGCCTGGAACTCACTATGTAGACCAGGCTAGCCTTGAACTCACAGAGCCTCTGCCTTTCAAGTGCTGGAATTAAAGGTGTGCACAACTTCCATTAAATTTTTACATCTTCCTCATTCTTTTTAAAAATTTTTATTGCAATTTATTTATTTAGTGTGTGTGCACACATGTGTGTTTATGTGCACATGTATGTGAGTGTCCGTGTGCCACTGCACATGGGTGGAGGTCAGAGGACAATTTGTGGGAGTCATTTTTCTCCATCCACTATGTGTATCCCAGGGATCAAACTCAGGTGGCCAGGCTTGGTGGTAGGCACTATCACCTACTGAGCCAACTGGCTGGCCCTCCTCCCTCATTCTCAAAGAGTCATACTGCCCACCAGGCAATGATCTTTCTACAAATGTAAGCTATGTCACTTTCCTGCTTAAAACAAAACAAAACAAAACAAAACAAAAACCTTCATGTACTCCTTAGTGCCTGTTGGATAGTCAAATTTCTTTTCTTAACCCATCAGCATGTAAAACTAAATTTCCACTTTCAGAACTCTTGAGCCTTCCTAGAATCTGCCCATGGAGATATCCCTGTTAGGTTCATGTTGAGGGGAGACCCGGTGCACCGAAAGGAGAAAATGTCAGGACTCTGATTGCCACACCAACTCCAGTGTCATCTGTGTGAGCAATGACGAAAGTCATAATAACAGACGGGAGATATGTGCCTTCCAAGGCTAGGCTCCCTGGTGAGAGTACTTGGCCTCAGCTTCCAAGATCACGACGCACTACAAAGATATTGTGCTTCTTGAGTGTTGGACTTTGTACACTGTCTTTTGACTCTTTTCCTGAGCTGAGCACAACCTCAGTCCCAGACAAGGAACAGTTAAATGTGTCTGGAAATAAATCAGGCAAACAGAAGCCTCATGAACCTAAGCAAAATCATACAGAGAAACAGAATCTAAAGGCTCCTTTGTCCTAGAAGCCCCCACAAAGATATTATGAATGAAAAGCATTACACTGAGTGATATCATAGGTCAGTTACAAATAATAAAAGTGCTTTTTCCAGATTTAATAAAAATAAAGGCTTAGTGCTTTTAAGCAAAAAGCTACATCTGATAAAATTAGTAAGATAAAAGTCTTAGTTACAGTTATGCATGTTAAAGTGTAACAGTTAGAGGCACATGGTGGGCTTTCTCCTTTAAGAAAAACAGAACTAATTAAGAGGCTTTTCCAGGCTTTTGGCTTGAATCACAACCTGGAGATAACTAGCAGCCTTGGGAAAATCGAGCCCCAGAAAGGATGAGAAACATCGAATTGGAACTTCAAAGAAACGAAGAAAAACTGTTTATGGCTTGTGATTTTAGGACTGCTGTTTTGTTGCTTATCTCCCCTGCCAAGACAGTGTGAGCAGTATACTATGTGTAAACTTCCATTGATGTGTAAACTTTATCTGACTTACTGTCTTGTAAACCCAGGTGTGAGTTCCTTTAGTAATGAGCCTTTTGTTCTCGGGGAAGTGCAAATCCCCAGCCTGCTTTCCCAGCCTGCTTTCCCAGCCTGCTTTCCCAGCTTGTGATATAAAAACTTGACTTGATCTCAGTAAAAATGCAGCAGATTCATAAGCCATCTCTGGTGTGGTCTCTGTCTGTCATTCGCCTAATCTGTGCCATCCTTCCAAGACTCTGGATCCCGCAAATTGAGTGAGCCCACCATTGGGACGGTTTGCGGCACCGATGAAAAGGAAGTTGGTATATTTTAAGGCTGGCCTGCCTGTGTCAGGATTAGGATGACCAGCCTTAGAATGTCCCCCCAAAATGTCGGTTTTATACCCAAACACAGAAGGAAGTGAGTTTAAAAGGAAGGGGGGTGAGGAGATGGGGGAATGGGCGTAGGTGCATCTGCAGCTGGTATCAGTAGAAGCATCTTGAGGGAAACTGAGACTTCTGACTGATATCAGTAGCATCTTGAGAGAGACCGAGGTCTGGTTCTGGTCTCTGGCGAAGTATTATTGCAAGATGTTGCAGCAACTTTTCTCAGATTGCAGGATCATAGTCCAGGGTAATTATTTCTCAGGACTTCTGCCTCAGTTGGTTTTTTGGAATCCCTGACGAAGTACTTGCCTTGAGATGTTCTAGCTGGGGCTCTTAGGGCAATGCCCTTGTCTTAGCTACCTTCTCTACTGATGTGATAAAGTACAGACCAAAAGAAACCTGGGAAGGATAGTGTGTCTTACAGCTCACAGTCCTTCATCAAGGGAAGCCAAGGCAGGAACTTAGGGCAGGAACCTGGAGGCAAGAACTGAAGCACAGACCAGGGAGGAAAGCTGTTCACTCCTCTGGCCTGTGTTCAGCCTGCTTTCTCCTTCTGTGCACAGGGATGGCACCACCCACCATAGGCCCTCCCACAGCACCCTCCCACAAGAAAATGCCTCACAGACATGCTCACAGTCCAATCCCAGTGAGGAAATTCCCCAATTGAGTTTCTGTCTTTCCAGGTAGGTCAAGTTGACAACTAAAGCTATCCAGCACAGCCTTGTTCTTATTGACCATGGACATGAGCTTGAAGCATCCTGAGAATTTGGCTCTAGGGTCCCTGTGAAGTTTGATGATCTGAGAAAGTGGCCAAGCAGCACTGTCACTGAGGTTCATGTCCCTAGAAACAGACACATTTCTCTGCCATCACAGCCAGCAGACTCAGTAAATCAATCCTTGAGTACTGAGGAAGGCTGGGTTTGGGTTTACTGGGTGAACAGCCTCCCTCTTGCAAGCCCCAGGAAGAGAAGGCTGTGACTGAGGAACACTGCCACCCAGAATTCCTGGTGCTGCTCCTAGGGTACCCCCACAACATGGAAAGTGCTGAGACAGAAAGAGAAGCACATCACTGGAACCTGGACAAAGGACATTCAGGTACAGGAGTTCCCAAATTCTCTTGTAAGGTTTAGCCAAATTAAGCAGGTTTTTTGTTTGTTTGTTTGTTTGTTTGTTTTGAGACAGGGTCTTCCTGTAGTTGCCCTAGCTGTCCTGGAACTCACTGTATAGATCAGGCTAGCCTTGAACTCACAGAGATCAGCCTGCCTCTGCCTCTCAAATGCTGGGATTGAAGGTGTGCATCACCATGCCCAGCTTGTATCACCATGCCCAGCTTGTTTCTTTCTTCCTTTCTTTTTTTTCTTTTTTAATTGCACTATTAACAAGTCCTGAATGATTCATTGGGTCTTTTTGGAAACAGCCTGATTTGAGATCATTTTCAAGAGTTCTGTAAATGTCTGGGATGGCCCATTTATAAGGATGAATCAAAGAGAACATTTTCCCTTGGGGGAGGGAGAAGGAATCACTGTTGACTCAGTAGAGAGCTTGTTTTGCAAGAGGAAGAGGTTCCAGAAGCACCCTGCACAACATGCACAACATGCACAACAATGTGAATGTGCTTAGCAATACAGATCTGTAACATAAAAATGATAAAATTGAGGCTGGGTATGGTGGTGCACACCTTTAAACACAGCACTCAGGAGATGGAGGCAGTTAGATCTTTCTGAGTTCAAGACCAGCCCAGTCTATATTACAAGATCCAGGCTAGCCAGGGCAACATAATAAGACACTATATCAAAATAATTAAGTAAATAAAAATAAATAAATAAATAAATGGCTGGAGAGGTTGTTTCAGTGGTTAACGGTACACTGGCTGCTCTTGCAGAAGACCTAGGTTCGATTCTCAGCACACACAGGGCAGCTAGCAACCAGTTCCAAGGCATTTCAATGCCTTCTTCTGATCTCCAAGAGCACTGGATGACACTAATGCACTTACATACATGCAAGCAATATGCTCATACAGATAAAATAAAAATAAATAAAATATGACCAATGAGATGGCTCAATGGATAGAAAGCACAAAAACCTGAGACCCTGGGTTAGACCCCACTCATCCCAAGGGCAGCAGGAGAGAACTGACTCTGAGAGGTGTCCTCTGACCTCCATAAAAAATAAAAATAAATTGGGTGTGGTGGCCTTTAAGCCTAGCATTCAGGAGGCAGAGGCAGGCATATTTCTGTTGGCTTCCTTTGTGTTGTGAGGTTCCCACCTCCCAGGTCACCAGCCTCGAGGCCCTAGGTATGGCAGCTGCACCCGGCCATGGTTCAACCACTGGGGGTGCAGGGAGGGAAGTGGGAGTGGGAGAGAGTAGAGTGGTCCCTGAGATGGCAGTAAACCTGGACATATCTAAAAGCCTGGGAGTTGTGTCAGCCAGCAAAACTCATTTATTTAAGGGGTTTAGCCACTTATATACCTTCGTTGGGCTCTTTGACCAGGAGGTGGGTGGGACAGAGCAGAATCATACATGCATTCTGCAATAGCTAAGTTTTATGGAAGGAAAACCACTGTAGCACCTCCCCCCCCCCCGCCATGATAAGCTTATGGCTTGAGCCACTTGCCTCTAGAGGACAGGGAGGGCATGCCTCAGGAGGTATAACACTTGGGAATGCTACTCTTCAAGCCACATTCCCCTGGGGGTTGGGCTGTAGAAGCCTGATGTGGGATATGACAAGTGGGAACAGCTCTCATCTCCTGCCAGCAGTCTAGGTTTTTGGGGTGAAATCTAATAGAAGGTTATCAGGAAAAGAAGCCAGCTCTCTTGTACTCAGACATAATGGATTCATCCAGCCCCATAGCTCCCCCTTTGTTTTTTTTTCCCCTTTGATTTTTTTTTCCCCTTTGATTTTTAAAATGGGGAAGTGTCATCATATTCTTCAAGGACGGGGATGGCCTGGTATTACACCAGAACGCTCTTGGCTGCAACCTCCTCTAGGTTGTTAGTTGGCCTTTAACAAACTAGATAACACAGGGGGCAAATACTAAGAGCACCCCTAAGGTGACAAGGGGTCCTATAAAAGCAAGCATCCAGGTGGTCAAGGGGTTGGAGAACCAGGAGACAGATAATTGGGAAGAATATTGGACCTGAAGTTGTTTTCGGGGGTCTTTAAGTGCTTTTACATTTTGTCCCATTACCTCAGACTCATTGACATAAAAGCAACACTCCTCCCCCCAAAACATACAGGTTCCATTAGTAAGTATTTGTATCCAATTTCACATCAATTAGCTGTATCTCAAAGTCTCAAGTCTGGCTAGAAAGGCCTGTACATATAATTATGTTGATTAAATAAAGTCCAGTTTGCATTTGCTGTGATCTCATAACTACCCCCATCACCTTAGTCCTTAGACTCTGAGAGGTCCCCTTCTTTTTGAGTGAAAGTCCCTAGGCTTGGGGAAAAAAGGGGCAGGAGTGGGTAAGAGGCAGAACATATTTTCCTTGAAGCGACATCTTGGACTTTCGGGTCTGTCCTGGCTTTCCTTCCAAAGGGTTGATGGATTGGCAGTTCAATTAAGGATGTCACTTTTTTTTTTTTTTTTTTTGGTCTTTTCAAGACAGGGTCTCCCTGTAGCCTCAGCTGTCCTGAAACTCACTCTGTAGACCAGGCTGGCCTTGAACTCACAAAGATCTGTCTGCCTCCTCTGCCTCCCGAGTGCTAGGATAAAAGGCGCAGGGAGCAGAGATGTCTTTTTTTAATTCAACTAATAAATAGAACATAGATAGTAAGAAGTACAGCCAATTTAAGCAAACATTAATTCATCCACATTAGAGTGTCTTTTTTAGAGGCTCACTCCCCCCCCCCATGGCCCTTTTTATATTTTCCTAGCCTTGATAGGCTGATTGGTCCTGACTTTTGGCTGTGGTTAAAACAACTGTTTTGTTTTTTTTTACTGACACCAGTTGGCTGCTGGAGGAAGGCCCCAGCCAGGTAAAACCATTTCCATTTTTAGTAAGATTTTTTTCAGTAAATAAAGCCACCCTGAAAAAAAAAAAAGGAAAGGCACTATGTTTAGCCTGGGTGGTTTATACCCAATTTTTAAACAGTTCTTACCTTTAGTATACTTTTTGTGAACTGTACTCCAGGTTCTAAAGTCCTTTTGGAGGCTTTCAGTATAGTACCTGGCTCTGATACTTTTAAATTAACATTTTTTTTTTGGGAATAAAGAATATCCCTACAAGAGATCTCATGTCTATTAGTCAAAGGAAGAAGTCAAGCATATCCAATAAGGAGTCAGTGTCATAATAACTGACTCCTAACCCAGAGAGATGCCAGCAGGAGCACGTATGTATCACCCTGTGTGTTGATTCCCTGTGAAGTGGTCTTTTCTCAGAATTCTTCAATTTTTTCTTAATATCTAGATGAGCCAATCCCCTTTTTCATAATTAGTAAAGGATTGGGATTGTTATTTTTTATTTTAAAATTGAAAAATTGACAAAAGGTATAGAGAAGAGAGTTTTCTATTTAAATGTATCCTGGAGAGAGCCTTGTTTTTTAGACTTTTATATTTTTATTTATAATTTTTTTAAAGGCAGTTGTACTACATTCCATGTAGGAACTGAGTTTTAAAGGTCCATTCAAACCGTATCTTATGGGACTGTATACTGTTGATTGTAAAATCCAGTCTTTTAGGGCCAAACTATCTTGTAGACAAAAAGAAATGTTTGTTTGTTTGTTTGTTTGTTTGTTTTTGAGACAGGGTCTCCCTATAGCCCCAGCTGTCCTGGAACTTGCTCTGTAGACTAGGCTGGCCTTGAACTCACAGAGATCTACCTGACTCTGCCTCCTGAGTACTAGGATTAAAGGCATGCACCACCATGCCCACCTTAAAGATGGTTCTTAGCCACCATGTAGGTGCTGGGAATTGAACCTGGTTCCTCTGCAAGAGCAGTTGTCACTCTTAACTACTGAGCCATCTCTCCAGCCCTGACAAAAAGAAATGTTACAGGTAACATTATAAAATACAGAAAAATATAGAGAACACTTGGATACATTAATCCCAAATTTGTCATTGGAAATCAAATACAAAATAGGAGTAAAAGATATCAATAACAATTTGTATCCCCAATTAGTTTAAGTATATTATTAATAATATCTTATTAATTTTATATACCATAGGTATTTCAATTTTTTTTGTCTTTTTGAGACAGGGTCTCCCTGTAGCCCCAGCTGTCCTGGAACTCACTCTGTAGACCAGGCTGGCCTTGAATTCACAATGATCCACCTGCCTCTGCCTCCCAAGTGCTAGGATTAAAGGCGTGTGCCACCACACTTCGGCAAGTGAAACATAATCTTTTTTTTTTTGGTCTTTTCGAGACAGAGTTTCCCTGTAGTCTCAGCTGTCCTGGAACTTACTCTGTAGACCAGGCTGGCCTTGAACTCACAAAGATCCACCTGCCTCTGCCTCCCAAGTGCTAGGATTAAAGGCATGTGCCATCACACCTGGCTTCAATTTTTAATACTATACAATGTGTAAACAATGCTCAGGCAAAAATTGAATATTATTTAAATAAACCTTGACTAGACATACATCATTTTTGGTTTTATTTTATTTATTTTTTTGGTCTTTTTGAGACAGGGTCTCCCTGTAGCCCCAGCTGTCCTGAAACTCACTCTGTAGACCAGGCTGGCCTTGAACTCACAAAGATCCACCTGCCTCTGCCTCCCAAGTGCTAGGATTAAAGGCGTGCACCACCACACCCAGCGACATAATTCTGTTTAATTACTTGATTGAACTATGACCCTAGAGAAACTTATTTATATAATTTTAACTTTTTGGAGCTGGAGAGATGGCTCAGCAGTTAAGAGCACTGACTGCTCTTGAAGAGGACCAAAGTTCAATTCCCAGCACCCATATGGCATCTAAGAACTGTCTTTGAGTGTGGTGGCGCACACCTTTTATTCTAGCACTCGGGACAGAGGAGGGCGGATCTCTGTTAGTTCAGGGCCGGCCTGGTCTGCAGGGTGAGCTCCAAGCCAGCTGGGGCTATAGGGAGATCCTGTCACAAAAAAACAAAAAATTAACTTTTATTATTTTTTTATTGTAAACCCTCAATATATTATTTTAAAGCATAAACTCTATAAAGTAGGTTTTTAAATTAACATATTTTTAAAGTGTGAAAAACTTTATTTACACTCGGGGCTGGAGAGATGGCTCAGTGGTTAAAGAGCACCAACTGCTCTTGCAGAGGACCTGGGTTTGATTCCCAGCACCCACATGGCAGCTAAGAACCATCTTTAACTCCAGTTCCAGGAGAATCTGACACCTTCTTCTGACCTCCTTGGCATTGCACAACATGGGTGCACCAACCTACATGCAGACAGTACACTCATTACACATAAAAAATAAGAAATAAATAAATATTATTTTAAAAAACTTTATTACATTCTAACTTACAGGAATCTATCTCAGTTTTTAAAGAAGCGTAACCAGTAGATGTTAGCATTTAACCAGTAAAACTCCATTGTTATTATATATTTGTAATTTTTATTTACCCTTAAATAAAAATTTATTTTTATTTACCCTTTTATTTTACCCTCTATTTGTTTGTTGTTTGATTATTTTAACAAATCTGAGTTTGGGAGAAAAAAGGGTCAGCTTTAACCCTAGAGTTAGCCTTTACTGAATTCAAACAGTATAGCCTTATTATTCAATATGACTTTATACACTTAAGCAGTTCCATAAAATAAATACTGTGGTTAGGCAGTATCATGACAAACTGATTTCAAAATCAAAACCTTAGAGCATTTTCAGAAATGTAGTAAATATTCCTAACTGGGTAAGAGATGGAAAATGAGATGGGTCAGACCATAAGGTGGGCTAGAAAATCTCCATTTTGTTCCTAAATCTCTGCTGAGCTGGGATTGAGGGCACAATGGGAACAAAGGCATGGTTTGCCACATTTGGCTGGCCCAGGGAATTCTCCAGGGTGGACCCTGAATCCTGTGGCCTGGGGTCCACCCTTAAGGAAAAGTCCTAAGGTGTGGTGAGATTAGCTAACCTCTGCTCCCTGCAAAAATGCTTGACACACAAACCTAATACCTCTGCTCTGAAAAATGCTTGTTTTTGACCCATAAACCAACAGTTATTAAGAAACAATTTATTGGAGTTTGAGATTTCTGACAAACTGAGCTGGCCTGAAAACTCCCATAGAAATCCACCCGTCTTGGCTTCCAGAGTGCCGAAATTAAAAGATGGTGTCATAGCAAGTTGATTTTAAAAGGCAGTCCAAAGTAAACACGATTTAGGATAAATTGTTACTAAGAAGCCATGTGTTTAGCTCAGTGGCTGGCATGCACACAGCTGGCAGGCAGCTGGGGTCAGATCATAAACCACGTGATCTGGCAACCTGTGAACAAAGCCCTTTCCCCAGTAATTATTTTAAAAGGGTTAAGGTTCGTTTTTGAGTAAAGCTTGCAGGATGAAACACGTCTGAAAAACCCAAAATGAATGCTAATGCCTAGGACTTTTAAAAATCAATCAATCAATTAATTAATTAATTAATTAATTAATTAGTTGTGTACATTTTTATTTAAAAATGTTTTAGGGTACCCGTGGTCTTTAATTATAAATTTTATGTCTTAATTTAGCATGCTGAGATGGAATTTCACTTAATTTTGTTTATCAAAATTGAAAGTGGTGGCGCACACCTTTAATCCTAGCACTTGGGAGGCAGAGGCAGGCAGATCTTTGTGAGTTCAAGGCCAGCCTGGTCTACAGAGCGAGTTCCAGGACAGCTGCAGCTACAAGGAGACCCTGAATCGAAAACACACACACACACACACACAAACAAAAAAACACCCCACAATGGAAAATTTTTGAATGGCCATATTATTAAAATTATCTCACAATAAAAATTGACATACAAAAGAGAGTACAAAAAAAGATAATTTAGAATAAGCACAATAAAGTCTAAAGGTAGTTATTTTGAACACATGACATTTGTCTATTTTTAGGAAGCCTGTTTAAGAAAGAAGACATTTGTCAGTAAACCTTTGCTACTAAAGGGTTAAATTAAATCCTTGGCAACCTGAATGGGAAAAAATTACCTGTAAGCAACCAAAAGTAAAAAGAAATACCTCACATATTTTGAACAGGCAATAAGTAAATGAATTTCTTAGTGTTGAGAGATAAGTTATGAGAAGTTTGTTTGACTGTAGTAAGAAGGGAGTTTTTCTTCTTGGAGCAGGGCTAGAATTCTGAAGAACAAAGAGAAGTTAAATTTTGAAATTAAAAAAAAAAATTTACAAAGTCATGAGCTCGGGATTTGAACTACAGGCCTTGTGAGAGCAAGTCTGTTTATTTAATTGTTAAGCCACATTCTTAGTTGCTAATAAGAAGGGAAAATTCCCAAGTGAGTCTCTCAGGGCAGATAACAGCTGGGGCTTAGTGCTTGGCCTGGGGGCCTGTGATGGTCAGAATTATAAGCTGGAAAAAGAAAATGTTCCCCACCACCCCATGGGGCTGGAGAGATGGCTTCGTGGTTAAGAATACTGACTGCTCTTGTAAAGGACCTGGGTTGGATCCCCAGCACCCACATGGTGGCTAAGAACTGTCTGTAACTCCAGGTTCCAGGGGAATCTGACGCCCTCTTCTGACCTCCGAGGCATTGCATGACATGGGTGCACCAACCTACATGCAGATAGTATACTCATACACATAAAAAAATAATAAATAAAAAAAAAAGAAAATGGCCCCAAACCAGCCTCGAGCAGCACTGTGTTCCTGGAAAGGCATGTGTGATTGAGCGGCATAGAAGGGCACAAGGAAGGGGTTGGGGGCAGGGAAATAAGGTCCGGCATCTGGTTTTGTGACGGACCTGTGCTCTGTCTGTAAAAGGTGCTGGGTTTTTTTTGTTTTGTTTTGTTTTGTTTTGATTTGTTTTGTTTTGTGCGTGTGAATCTCCTGTCTGTTTAGTGAGAAGAGAAAAAGCCAAAGCACTGTCCCTAAGGATGAGCAGCTGGGGCAGAACCTCCTGGGGCCAACTGGGTGTGGACTCTTCGACTCTTAAGGAATGCCTCACCCCTCAGTCCTCTAACCTGTGGTCCCTGATGTGCGTGGGTATTTCCCATGACAGAAAAATAAAGAAATGTTTATGCTCCAAGGGAACTTTCCCAAAAGTGAGAGCCAATGTGGGATTCCACGTGGTGCATAAGTGCAAGACTTCCCTCAAATTTAAGAAAACTGCGGCTGTGCTAACTGCTCTTACTTGGCTGTTGAATCACTGTTTTGTTTGATAGGAGAGAGAAGTCTACATGAAGGTCTTTGCTGACACCCGTGTGGGCAGCCAGGCGTCCAACAGAGGGCAAAGACGCCTTCAGCTAACACCAAAGAGTAGCCTCAGTCAGTCATTCCTTTGCCATAATGGATCCTTCGAGATGGTGCAAACCAAAATTAAAAGACTAGAAAAAGCTTGTTCCTCGTCAAGTGTGGGAGGACCAAGAGCAGAGCCGACCAATGTCCCCAGTCCCGCCAAGGTAAAGGGGAGAGTTTACCTTCCTGCACATCTTTCAAAGGTCCAATCCTCTCAAGCCCCACGCTGGTCGCCAGCTGTTGGCTTCCTCTGTGTTGTGAAGTTCCCGCCTCCCAGGTCACCAGCCTCTCTGCCCTAGGTATGGCAGCCCGTGCCAGGCCGTGGCTTGACTGCTGGGGCACAAGGAGGGAAGTGGGAGGGAATAGAGCTGTCCCCAAGATGGCGGTAAACCCAGACAGATCCAAAGACCTGGGAGTTGTGTCAGTGAGCAAAACTCATTTATTCCAGGGTTTTAAGTACTTATATATCCCACAGAGCTCTATGAAATGAGGCCAACTACTCTCCACGGTGAGCTCCAAGCCAGCTGGGGCTACAGGAAAATCCTGCCTCAAAACACCTCCAAATAAAATAAGTAAAATAAATAAATATAAACTTTAAAAATTATTAAATTGGGATTTTTAAGGCTGTGGTTTTTAAAACTTTTATCTTAAGTGTATGAGTGCTTTTCCTGCATGTGTTTGTAAGTAGATCCATGTCACGCAATGCCTGGGGAGGCCAGAGAAAGGTGCCAGATCCCCTGAAACTGGAGTTATGGATGGCTAGCCATCATGTGAGTGCTGGGAAGAGAACCCAGATCCTCTGCAAGAAAAGCTAGTGCTCTCGACCACTGAGCTCTCTCTCCTCTTCCTGCTATACCTTTTTAAACAACAATTTAAAAGCTACATAAAATGCTACTGTGTATGTATAAGTTCATCAAGCAATAAAGTTAATGAGTATATTTTGTGGTATATAAGTTGTGCCCCAGTAAAACTGATTTGAAAAAAGAAAGAAAAATAATAATTTCCTCCAGCACACACCTCATGTCTGCTTGTGAGATCTTAATTCAGCACTGCTATCAGGATTTTATGCACATCCAAAACACCTAGCTCCTTCCCAACTGTTCTCAGGGGATATGGGGCTGGTGCTTTGGGGCCAGAAGAGGGTGTGAGGCAATGATTGGACACTCAGGAAATGGCTATATGGATGGTCCCCCAATGTGCACAAAGAAGTTTTATACTCCTTGACTGATATTCTATAAATTCATTTATTCATTTTCTCAGAAGCATTTCTTTACCAGCAGCTGTCTTACAGGTTTGAAGGGACCCAAACCAACACAGGTCTTTGTTTGTATGCATTATGCTCTATTAGGGAAAATACACAAAAAGTAAACAGATGTGTACTACGATAGATGGTGGTAAGAATTAAGGAGAAAGGGATAGTGCATAGGGGATGACATTTGACTAATGACATCATGAATGGACCAGACATCAGCACTGTGCCCTGGGGAAGAACCATATGAGGCAGATTAGCAAGGAAATTGACTCAAGGGAAAGGGAGGATGATGCCAATACATCAGTTATAGCCAGGACCAGCATCATGAATGCGCTGCATGATTCTCTAGGGACCTACACTTAGCTTTAATGCTCTGCTAATATCAAGAATTTTTAAATAGTTTTTTAAGAGACCATACATTTTGGGGCTGGAGAGATGGCCTAGTGGTTAAGAGTGCCGACTGCTCTTGCAGAGGACCCGGGTTTGATTCCCAGCACCCACATGGTGGCTGAGAACCGTCTGCAACTCCAATTCCAGGAGAACTCCAGTTCCAGGGGAATCTGACACCCTCCTCTGACCCCCGCAGCATTGCA
>VZQC01013236.1:3322537-3334287 GCA_009823505.1 Rhizomys pruinosus | reverse complement strand
TGCACGACACGGGTGCACAGACCTACATGCAGACAGACATTCATACACATAAAATATAAAAAAAGGGCCGGGTGTGGTGGCGCCACCACGCCTTTAATCCCACACTCGGAGGCAGAGGAAGGTGAATCTCTGTGAGTTCAAGGCCAGCGCTGGCTTACAGAGTAAGTTCCAGGACAGCTGGGGGCTACAGGGAGACCCTTGTCTCAAAAAAGACAAAAAATAAATAATATAAAAAAAATAAATAAATAATAAAATAAATTAAAACATAAAAATTAAAAAAAAAGAGACCATACATTTTAACTTTGTTCCACATACAATTATTTAGGTGGGCTATTACATAGCAATTGGTTCGTTGGGATAAGTGATGTCATCTGTCACATTCCCTGAAAGAACAGACACTCCCAGTGAAAACTAATGATTTGTGTTTCTAATATAGGTTTGTGGAAGTATCTTTCCTCTAACAGTTGTTTTATTTTGTTTTATTTTATTTTTTTACGATTTATTTATTTTGTATGTGATGAATGTACGTCTGCATGTAGGTTTGGTGCACCCATGTTGTGCATGCCTCGGAGGTCAGAAAGAGGTCTGGATTCCCCTGAGCTGGAGTTCTCCTGGAATTGGAATTACAGACAGTTCTTAGCCACCATGTGGTGTGTGGAGAACTGAACCCGGGTCCTCTGCAAGAAGCAGTGGTGCTTATACCACGTAGGCCATCTCTCCAGCCCCATGTTTTGTTTTATTTTAGACAGGGTCTCCTTGTAGTTCCAGCTAGCCTGGAACTTACTATATCGATCAGACTAGCCTTGATCTCAGACTCCTGAGTGCTGGGACTAAAACATGTTACACCATGTCCAGCTTTTTTTTTTTTTTGGTCTTTTTGAAACAGGCTCTGGCTGTTGCTATGTAGACGGCTGCCTTGATCTCCAGTAGATCTGGTTCGCATCTGCCTCCTTGAGTGCTGGATTTAAGGTGAGCGCTACCACACCCAGCTTCAACCTTCATTTTTTGAGACAGGGTCTCTCACCAAACCTGAAGCTCATCGAGTCAGCTAGATGGACTGGCTAATGAACTCCGGGGATTTGCTTGTCTTCCCCCTCCAGGGCTGGGGTTCCCTGTGCACACCACTATGTAGGACATTTTGTGTGGGTTCTGGGGATCTGAACTCAGGTCCTCAAGCTGGGGCAGCAGGCATTTTACTGGTGGATACATCTCCTCAGCCCCTGGGGTGTTAGATAGGCTCTCTTCCATTGCTTTCCTGTAGAGTCTAAGTTAAAAGGTCATCACTTTAACTTCTGAAAATGGCAGTATTATAATGCCATTTAATGTCAAAGAGAGCATGTTTTCCATCAAGTCTTCTTTCAGGTTCTTTCTAGCTAATACACTATCTTTGATTTTTAGATAAATTTTAGAATCGCTTTGTCACATTATCTCTGTTCTTCCTTTGGGATTTTAATCATAATGGAATTGTAATTGTACTTATATTCATTTATTAAAATGAAGTAATTTTCGCATGTCTCCGTAAAAGTCTATGTTTTGTTTTGTTTTGTTTTTTGATCTTTTTGAGAGAGTGTCTCCCTGTAGCATCCACACTGGAACTCACTCTGTAGACCAGGCTGGCCTTGAACTCCACAGACGAGTGGCCTGCCTCTGCCTCCCCAAGTGCTTAGGATCTAAAGGCGTGCGCCACCACACAAAAAAAAAAAAAAAAAATCTTGGTTCTTAAAAAAAAACAAAAAAAAAAAAACAAAAAAACGGTCTTATGCGGCTGGAGAGATGGCTCACTGGTTAAGAGTCCGTCTGCTCTTGCGACGGACCTGGGTTTGATCCCAGCACCCAATTGGTGGCTAAAGAACTGTCTTAAGCTCCAGTTCACAGGGGATGTGACGCCTCTCTGACCTCTGTGGCATTGCAACAACCCAGGTGCACCAATCTTACAACAGACAGTACACTAAAAAAAAAATAGATAAAAAACTATTTCAGCTCTCTCACAATAGCAAGGAGCTGGAACCAACCCACAATGCCCCTCAATGACGAGAGGATAGAGAAATAGTGGTACATCACACAATGGAGTTTCAGCCAGCAGTAAAGAAAGATGACATCATGAAATTTGCAGGTAAAATGACTGGAGCTAGAAGAATCATGCTGAGTGAAGTAACACAGTCCCAGAAAAACAAACAACGAATGCGTATCCCTCATCTGTGTGCTCAGTGCAATTACACCATAGTTGTATATTTTTTGCACCGCTCACTCCTGAGCTTTCGTACCAAACCTTGCGTGGCGCGAGGCAGTGGGAACTATTAATTTTGTATTGTTACATTTACACACAATCGATTTAGAGTTTAAGACATTTTTTAGTTAATTTTATTTAAAAACTTTTGTACTACAAAGCCACCAAATGTTGGACTGATTCATCTAAATACTGCTGTTACCTACTTAACAGTCCTGTCAAGGAGGGCCAACTGCCTGGCATCTTACTAGATGGATTTTGTATTTCCAGGGAGTGGAGCAGTAACAGCTCCAGCTGCTTGGAGCTTGCACAGCATGGCCCTTTGTGTGCATTTGCCTGCACAGGAGAGAGGAGGAGTCTCTCTTCCAAGCCTTAAGGGCTAGTGTGTGAATTTGTGAGAAAATTTTTGTCTGTTTTTTATTTGTGTCACTGAGGACAGTTGTCCAATAATTCGTTTAAAGTCAAGGCTTTAGAGGGGCCAGCGCGGCTGAATTATGTCAGGCATAGTGTCCTGGCATCTTTCAGTATAGCAGCTTTTATATGGAGAAAATTCTCCTCTTGTTAATAGCATAAGTTTAAATATCAAAGGAAGAGACTGCATTGTTTAATTTTTTTTATGTTTTTTACAAATTTTAGCAGTGCTACCGTTGAATTTTTTTTTAGAATTTTTTTTTGTAATCTCCCTCTTTTTTCGTGGCTTTGACTCACCCGGTCTTCCCTCTGGTTCCTCTCTCCCTATCAGAGTTTGGAGGCTTGCCCTCGTTAAAATCTTTCTCGTGGGGTTTGGCACATGGGATCCGGTTACTGAATAATTGAACAGTGGCTTGTCTAGTTTATTTTTCGTAAGTTCAGATTGCAGTGTTGAGCGCTGGAGGCAAAAAGGGACTGACAGGCGTTGCCTGGGGCGTTTGGGGACAGAGCCCGCAGCGAGTGCTGTGCTCGGTGCAGCCAAAGCGACGCACGTGGGGGAGGGGGTTTGTCCGAGGCACAAGTTGCCAGGGTGGGCTCTTTTAGATCCTGCATGAATTGTTAAGGCAAAAGAATTTCTTAAGGTCTTTTTCTTAACTTCTAATCCTCGGAAAAAAAAAACTTTTATCCTGAAGTGATCTCCTAAGAATCCTTTAAAAATAAATCATTGGGGCGGAGAGATGGCTAGCGGTTCAAGACGTGCTGACGCTGCTTACGAGGATCTGGGTTCAATCACCAGCACCCACATTTGCGGCCAGAGACCTCTTGATAATCCAATCAGCTGAGAACTCAGTTCCCAGGGAATCGGAACACCCTCTTTCTGACCTCCGCGGCATTGCAAGACACGGGTGCAGCTAAACCTACATGCCAGAACAGTACATTCATAAACATGACGTAGAAATAACATAAATTAAAAAAAAATAATATTCATTTGTCTAATGTCTGTCATGTTCCTATTCCTTCTCGAGGAGTGCTCTTCTGTATTATGTCCACTTTTTTCCACATTTAAAACATGTGGAAATGGAAGGACCCTCTTCCTCCTCCATATGTCTTTTTTTTTTTTTTTTTTTTTTTACTTATTTTTGGCTTTGGTCTATTTTAGGACAGTCAACCTCTGCCTTTGTTTGTGTTTTTTTTTTTTGTCTTTAAGACAGGGTCTCCTTTACCCAGCTGTCCTGGACTCCGCTCTGTAGACCAGTGCCTTGAACTCACAAAGATCCGCCTGCCTCTGCTTTCCTAGTGCTAGGATTTAAATGCATCGCCACCATGCCCAGGTTCCAATTTTTATTTTTTGTTATTCTGTATAGTTGTACTGTCTGCATGTAGGTTGGTGCACGCGTTGGTCTGATGCAATGGCCAGCGGAAGGTCAGAAAGAGGGTCATCGATTTACCCTGGAAGGACCTGAACTGGAGTTCTCCTGGAACGGAGTTCGATAGTAAACAGTTCCTCAGCCGCCACCATCGTGGTGCTGGGGATCGAACCCAGGTGTCTCTGCTGTAGGCAGGCAGTCAGTTGCTCTAACCGCTAGGGCCTATCACTCTCAGCCATTTTTTTTACAACTACTGCTGGTGAGGCTCTACCAGACTTTTCATAAAGTCCTCGTAATTGTCCCTTATTTTCTTAATAGTCTTATGAGATCCTGACAGGCATATTGGAAGAAACATGCTCTTGCTTTGATTCATTATGCCCCAGTATTTCCTGCACTCCACTCTAACCAGTCACCTTTACTGGCGGGACCGCGGCGCCCTGGCGAGAGCCTACCCGTTCCTTGGGGAAAAAGAAGACAAGAGAAAGAAAAAAGATTACCTTTCAATTCAAGGTACCCTGTTCTGAGACGCCAACTGCCGCAAACCCACCAACGTGGGCTCACTTCATCTGTGGACCGGGTCTTGGAAGGAGGGCAACGGTTCTTGGCGAATATGTAGCAGACATACACCAGAGTGGTCCTTGAATCGGTGCATCTTTACTAAGATCAATCAAAGTTTTACAATCAACAAGGTCGGAAGCTCTGGGATTAGCACTTCTCCTGGGACAAAAGTGCTCATTACTAAAGGAGACTCACACTTGGGTTTACAAGGACAGCAGTCGAGATAAATTTTACACATCGAATGGAAGTTTACACATAGTTACTAACTGCTCACACTCTCTTGGTCAGGGGAGATAAGCAAAAAACATGGCAATTAAAACTACAAACCATAAACAATTTGTCTTTTTTTTTGAAAAGTTCAATTTGATGTTCTCATTCTTCCTGGGGCTCGATTTTCCCCAAGGCCTGCTAGTTATCTCTAGGCTGTAATTCAAGCCAAAACCTGGGAAAGCCTTCTTAATTGTTTGTTTTTCTTAAAGGGAAGCCACCGATCAGTGCTCTCTAATAAGTATTAATAATTTAACATGCTAGACTGTAACTAAAACTTTAATCTTACTTAATTCTATCAGAGTGTAGCTTCCTGCTTAAAGGACTGACCTTTATTTTTATTAAAATCTGGAAATAACACTTTTATTATTTTGAACACTGACCTATGATGACTCACTCAGTTGTAATGTTTTTCACTAGTCTTTTGTTGGGGACTTCTAGACAAAGGAGCCTTTAAATACTGTTTCTCGTAAGATTTGTTTAGGTCATGAAGCTTCTGATTGTCTGATTTATTTCAGACAACATTAACTGTCCCTTGCTCTGTGGATTTCTGAGTTTGTGCTGATGCTCAGGAAAAGAGCAAGACAGTGTGCAAAGTCCAACATTCTCATAGAAGCATAACATTATTTGTAATGCACGGGATCTGTGTAAGCTACGCGCCGAGTTACTCTGCCAAGACAGACCAGGGACGTTACCTTCGAAGGAACATATCTTCCGTCTGTTATTGTGACTGTCGTCATTGCTCACACAGACAACTGGATGGTGTGGCATAGTAATAATAAAAAATCAATAAAATAGAAAAAGATTAAAAGTCTATGAAAAAGCATGGAGAGAGGTTTGAGATGTGAAATAGTGTGCCTGAATCCCCTGGCTGAGCCTGCAGTGTGGATTGAGGACTCGTACCTGCAGGTATGCTACCCGTACCGGTGACAGGTCTAAGCAGTGAAAGGCTGTACAGATGACACCAAGCTCATCCTCCTGGGGGAGGGGTCTGAACTAGAATAGAGGGTTCGTAGGGGGAAGGGAACTGGGTACCAAGAACAAAACTGTGTTGGAGTCAGGCAGGAGGGTAGGACCTTGGGATAAGAAAACAGCCAAAGGTCAGTGCGGAGTCTCGGCTGAGGCCCTCTGGATTGTCGCTGACCGGCAACCAGCTGTTTTCTCCCTGGCATGATCGGCTGAGCCCCCAGCCCATCACCTGGAAGAGCCAACTCCCACTGGAAGGGCCCTTCAGTCAGAGTCCATCCTTGAGCAGGATGACTGAGGTATGGGCCCACGCACTGTGTGTCTGCTCCCGGTGAACTGTCATCATTGACAACAAGCGTTACCTCTTCATCCAGAAATTGGGGGAGGGTGGGTTCAGTTGTGTGGATCTAGTCACCAACATTTTGCTTGGTGATGAAGGGCAGCCAGTTTTAATGGACTTGGGTTCCATGAATCAAGCATGCATCCAGGTGGAGGACTCACACCAGGCCCTAGCTCTGCAGGACTGGGTGGCCCAGTGGTGCACCATCTCCTACCGGGCACCTGAGCTCTTTTCTGTGCAGAGCCTGTGTCATCAATGAGTGGACTGATATCTGGTCCCTAGGCTGTGTCCTATATGCCATGATGTTTGGGGAAGGCCCTTATGACATGGTGTTCCAGAAAGGTGACAGTGTGCCCCTTGCTGTACAGAATGAATTCAGCATCCCACAAAGCCCCAGGCATTCTTTAGTATTGGGACAGCTGTTGGTCTCCATGATGACTGTGGACCCCCAGCATCGACCTCACATTCCTGTTCACCTCAGTCAGTTGCAGGTGTCACAACCGCTGTCTCCTGGGCAGCATAGCACCCAAATCTGAACAAACAAATGGGCATGTGGAGAAGAAGGCCTTGTGTGCCTTGGAAAGAGGCTTTCATCCCCCATTCTACCTGGGACTGCTCTCAGAGCTCCAGGGGTACAGGGTGGGGACCCTTGTCTTAGTCCAGTTCATGTCCTGCTGTCTTACCCCCGACACCTGGGCAAGGGGCCCAAGGTGAGTTGGGAGGAAAGTAAAACAGAAAATATGGTACAAGGCTCTAAGCTGGGCTGCTGGGTTCACATCATGTTCTGCCTCTAAATCTGGGGAGAAGAAAATATAAACAGGAGAATAAAACAAAACAAAAAAACAGCCAAACACAAAACTGAGGAGAGGAGAGGGAACCGGGTCAGGGCTCAGACACTGGAATTGTAAGTCATTTTTCTTCCATTTGTGGTAGAGAAAGCAGGGGAAATGTTAGTGCATTGGTTTCCTATGACATGGATGGCTGTAATCCTTTTTTTTTTTTTTTTCCATTTTTCCCTTTATTTTTTTAAAGGGATTCTACAATATAAGAGCACAGTTGTTTTCAGATCACATTGACATTGCTCGTTTTGCCATACAATTAGGTAATTGGTGCTAGCATCCACAGATGAGGGATACCATTTGTTGTTTGTTTTTCTGAGACTGTGTTACTTCACTCAGCATGATGTCTTCTAGCTCCAACCATTTACCTGCAAAGTTCATGATGTCATCTTTCTTTACTGCTGCATAGAACTCCATTGTGTAGATGTACCACATTTTCTCTATCCACTCATCAGTTGAGGGGTACTGGCTGTAATCCTTAACCCAGGACCCAGGTGACATACTGGGAAGTCCAAAAAAGTGATTTACTTGCTCAGTGTTAAGCAGACTGCGCAGACTCAGCCTACTTTGATCTTCCTCCCTGATTATTAAGAGCACTGACTTCTAACAGGAGGGGAAATGCACAGATTTTATTTCAGATTCTCCCCAAACTCAGAATTGATGGTGTCAGTCACCTCTACAGGTGGAGTATAGGTTAAGTATGTGTGTGTGGATTGTCTGAGGTCTGTTTAAGAGTTAAGACTTAGCCGGGCCTGGTGGCACATGCCTTTAATCCCAGTACTCTGGAGGCAGAGGCAGGTGGATCTCTGTGAGTTCAAAGTCAGCCTGGTCTACATAGAGTGTTCCAGGACAGCTGAGGCTTCAGGGAGACCCTGTCTCAAAAAGATACCTCTCCCCCCACCAAAAAAAGAGTTCAGACTTTGCTGGGTGTGGTAGCAAATGCCTTGAAACCCTGAGCCCTTGAAGTACAGGGACGTGGGACTCTGTGATTTGAAGCTAGCCTAGTCTACATCGGAAGTTTCAGACTAGCTAAGTGTACACAGTGAGATCTTGTCTCGAAAAAAAAAAAGACTTTCTATAACTTTAGACAACAATAATGCACTGTATATTTCAAAAGCTAGGAGGAAGAATTGTTAACATTTTTAACCATAAATTATTTGGATAGATATGTTTAGATTAACTTAAGCATTATGCATTGGATATGTTTTGAAATAGCACATGGTACTCTAAAAATATGTACAATTTCTTTTTTGGTGTTTTCGAGATAGGGTTTCCCTGTAGCCCCAGCTGGCCTGGAACTCACTCTGTAGATCAGGCTGGCCTGCCTCTGCCTCCCAAGTGTTAGGATTAAAGGCGTGTACCACCATGCCCGGCAAATATGTACATTTTTTTTTCCCTGAAGTATCAGAGCTTTTAAAATATGTACAATTTTTATGCCTTTATGTATCAGTTTGAAAATGAATTTAGAAGCTACATAGTTTGGTTGTGCTACTAGCTACTTGGGAAACGAGGCCAGAGGATCACTGAAGCCCAGGAGTTTAAAGCCAGTCTGAGTGACACAGCAAGAGCCCATTTCAAAGATTATGATAACGAATTCAAAATTTATTTTATTATTATTTTTTGAGACAGGATCTCCCTATAGGCCCAGCTAGCCTGGAGCTCACTCTAGACCAGGATGGCCTTGAACTTGTAGAGATCTGCCTGCCTTTCCCTCCCGAGTGCTATGATTAAAGATGTAAACCACCACGCCTGGCTTAAAGATGATTCTTAGCCACCATGTGGGTGCTGGGAATTGAACCCGGGTCCTCTGCAAGAGCAATCGGTGCTCTTAACTGCTGAGCCATCTCTTCAGCCACAAATTCAATTTTTTTTTTTTTTTTGTCTTTTCGAGACAGGGTCTCCCTGTAGCACCTGCTGTCCTGGAACTCACTCTGTAGACCAGGCTGGCCTTGAACTCACAAAGATCAGCCTGCCTCTGCCTCCCGAGTGCTAGGATTAAAGGGCGTGCCACCATGCCCGGCTCAAATTCAAATTTTAAAAAGGAACTTTTGCGCCAGGGAGGCAGTTAGTCAGCAAAGTATTTTCTGTGCAAGCCTGAGGACCTGAGTTTAGATCCTATGTAAGAAGCCAGGCATGCTGGGAAGTGCCTGTAATTGGAGGACAGAGGAGCTGAGGCAGATCTCTGGAGTTCTCTGGCCATCCAGCTGAGCCAAAGTGCTGAGCTCCAGGTTTAGGGAGAGAGCCTATCTCAAAGAATAAGGTGGAGAATGATGGAGTTAGAAACCTGCTGTTGACCTCCACAAACCCACATATTCCCATGTATACACACACACACACACACACACACACGCACGCACGCATGAACGCACAAACAGGAATTAAGACTGATGGTTGAGGTATGTAGCTTAATGATGGTTTGACCCAGCACAAATATGGGAAAAAAAGAGGCTTTTTGGAAATTCATCAACTTTTGATTTATACTTTTTCCTGCATGTATGCTATACTTCAACAAAAAGTAAACTGGGCCAGGTGTGGTGGTGTACACCTTTAATCCCAGTACTCAGGAGGCAGAGGTAGGTGGATGTCTATGAGATGGAGGCCAGCCTGGTCTATATAGCAAATTTAAGGCCTACTGGGGATACAGGGAATCCCTGTCTGAAAAAGAGAAAAAAAGGAAAGGAGAGAAGGAAGGAAAAGAAAGTGAGTAAATGTTAGGTAAGCCTTACTTCTCCCTCTCCTCCAAAATCTAAGCAGAGGCAGAGTCCCATCATACACTGGCAAAAACCTGGATATTTGAGTTTTCACCAAGAGACTGGCAATAACATTTACAGTTGAGGAGGGAGACCACGCTGAGAACAGTGGCCACTAAGTCCACATATTCACACTGAAACTCACAGCCTTCTTTGCCAACTTCATTCCCAGAAGCTGATGGTCAGTCCTGTCCCAGAAAGGACAGCCTCACAGGAAGATCTGAATTTACTGACCATGGTTACTTGCCAATAAGCAGCCCAGCCAAACTGTCTCACAGAGAAATGGTCAACATGTCCCTTTCACAGGCAGAATTCCTTTCAGGGTTTTGTTCTGAGGTGCTCTCGCCATGCTGGGCAAGTGGTACCCCAAGCCTGCTCTTCTAGGTTTTTAGTTAAAAAATATTTTTTTTCTTATGTGTATGAATGTATTTCCTGCATGTGTGTAAGTGCACCTATATCATGCAATGGCCTTGGAATGCAGAAGAGGGCAGTGGGTTCCCCTGGAGCTGGAGTTATAAAAATTTGTTGGCTGGCATGTGGATGATGGGAATTGAACCTGGGTCTTCTGCTAGAGCAGCCAGTGCTTTTAACTGCTGAGCCACTTCTCTAGCTCCTCTACTAGGTTTTTCACCCTCACTCTTTACTATGATCTGAAAGCCATGGATCACCTCAAAAAGACCAAAGTAAAGCAACAGAAAAAAGTAACAGAAAAAAGCAACAGAGAGAGACACACAAAGGCAGAAGAAAATGTTAAAAACAAGTTGTAGACGCTGAGACTGTAGCTCAGTGGTAGAGCACTTGTATAGAAAGCTCACACACCACCACCTCCACCACCATCACCACTACCATCATCACCACCACCATAACCACCACCAAAACCATGTGTATTCCAAAGGGGATCATTCATTCATCCTTTTACTCAACAATTACTGGATGCATTATGTGCCAAGCACAGTTAAGTTACTAAGGACATCAACAAACAAAACAAAGATGTCTGAATATTAACATCTATAATTTAAATATATATAACAAAAAGATAAAAATACCAAAAGAGGGCTGGAGAAATGGTTCAGAGATTAAGAGCACTGGCTATTGTTGCAGAGGACCCAGGTTCTATTCCCTGCCCCATGTAGTGGCTATCAACCATCTGTAACTGTAATTCTAGGGGAATCTGATGCCCTCTTCTGACCTCTGTGGGCACTGCATGACATGGGTGCACTTACATACATGCAGGCAATACACTCATGCATAAAATAAATTTAAATATGACAGAGAAAAATAGTAAGAGAAGTATCAATTATACCCCAATAAAGTGAAAGAAAAATGGAATATGGGAGGAATGCTAGAAGGAAATAAGGAAGAAAGGAAGGAAAGAAGGGAGGGAAGAAGAAAGGAAGGAGGAAAGGAAGGAAGAAGGGAAAGAAGGAAAAACAGATGTTTGTCCTTCTATGCTTATAGTCAAACTGGAAATGAAGACAGGAATGAGGAAGTGAGTGAGGCAGTATGTTTCAAAGTGACAACTGGTATGGAAAAGCAGAAAGAGCCACACTGGGTAAGGGGATGGAACGCGGATGCGAGGGACAGCTGAGGATGGGTGAGTAGGTTGCAGTATAAGAGAGGTCTAATAGTGGCAGGGCGCTTGCCAAGAATATGTGAGGCTCTGGGTCCCATCACCAGGACCACAAAAAGTGAAAAATAAATGAGGGTAAGCCTTACAATTTGATCAGAATTTTGAAGGAATAAGGGATTCTTGGGAGAAGGAACAGTTAAACCAAGGTCCAGGAGAAGTGGAGTGCCATGCGGGAAGCCCAATGTAGAGTGTAGTGCGCACATGATGCCGGCGTGGTGGAGATCCACTGCCTGTGCTGGGACATCAGCCATGCAAAGGACGGAGGCTTTTCCCGAGGCCAATGTGGAACCACCGTAGCACTTTGAGAGAGGAACAATGGGACATATGTAATAGGAGTCACTTTGGCTGCTATTCTGATTAAGTGAATTATCTTTTTTTTTTTTTTTTTTTTTGGT
>VZQC01013236.1:3243902-3310412 GCA_009823505.1 Rhizomys pruinosus | reverse complement strand
AAATTTTATTTATTTCCGTATGTGTATGAATGTACTGTCTGCATGCAAGTTTGTGCACCCGTGTTGTGCAATGCCGCAGAGGTCAGAAGAGGGTCTCTCGGATTCCCCCGGAACTGGAGTTCTCCTGGAATTGGAGTTTCAGACGGTTCTCGACCACCATGTGGGTGCTGGGGATCGAACCCGGGTCCTCTGTAAGAGCGGTCGGTGCTCTTAACCGCTAGGCCATCTCTCCAGCCCCCCAAGATTAATTTTAATTGCTACATTTCAACTTCTGGACAATCACTGAAGTTCTAATGAGTTAACCAGCCTTGTAGAAGGTTCAGTGGAAGCTATGGCTTCTTTGGGGGAACTTTCATTCTCCTATGACACACCAGTTAACACCAAACTCAATGAGGAAAGAGGGAAGGCTTCATCTATGTCTGAGAACAAGGGAAGCATGCCCATCTCAGTTTTTTTTTTTTTCCCCCAGACAGGGTCTCCCTATAGCCCCAGCTTGCCTGGAACTCACTATGTAGACCAGGCTGGACTTGGAGTGCTGGGATTAATGTGCACCACCATGCCTGGCATTTCACCGCTTCTGAACAGCAGAGCAGTTTTGGAGCAGTTAAGCAGGAAAGAGAAGTTAAAGCAATCCACATGAGAAAAGAAGGCAGGCAGACATCATGAGCTTACATATAGAAAGCATAGGGTATATAGACTCCACTCCCCAAAAGACTATTTGAATCAAACAAAGTCAGTGATGTTGCAGGATACAAAACTAACATACAACCAGAGTAGGACGAACTCTGGTAGGGCACTTGCCTAATATATCCAAGATCCTGGGTTCTGTAACCAGCACTGCAGAAATAAAGACCACAGTCCACTTGTGGCTGCTCTCAACACCCACTCGGGCTGTGAGCCGTGCTTCCCTCAGCTACCAGGCCACAAACCCATTGTCCCAGCTGCAGGGGACACCAACCCCAGGAAATAATTCCTGAGAAAACCCTCTTGAAGGATTACTATATTGGCCAAAACCGTCCCTCAGATTGGAACATTTTCTGTATGTTCAAGTTACCAGAAGGGATGAAAGAATGGAGTCATCAGATAGGAAGAAAGCCACCACCTCCGAGGACCAGAGTGAACTACTAAGTTGCCAACCTGCTTGTTAAGAGTACCTGTCCCCAGGCCTGGAGCGCTCCAATGCCTGCTTTGTTCCTGCTTAGGGAACTCCTGGCTCAGTTTCTCACTGCTCACAAAAAGGTTTTCCCAGAGGCTCTCTACAGCTTCCCGCCCCTTTCTGTGAAGCTTCCTCAGCCCCTTAAGTTAGTTTCAGCCCAAGTAATGGAAGACCACGTAAGCCTTGTATCTCCTGGTCTGCCTACTCCCCTCGAATTGCTGGAAGAGGTCTAGCCCCAAGGTGAGGAGATGGCAGGAAATGCAGAGTGCCCAGGGACTACCCAAGTCCTGTCTTGTTGACAATGCAGGCTGAGGGGCTGCAGAGATGGCCTAGCGGTTAAGAGCACGGACTGCTCTTGCAGAGGACCCGGGTTCAATTCCCAGCACCCACATGGCGGCTGAGAACCATCTTTAACTCCAGTTCCAGGGGAATCTGACACCCTCTTCTGACCTCTGTGGCACTGCATGACACGGGTGCACAAACCTACATGCAGACAGTACATTCATACACATAAAAAATAATAATAAAAAATATTTAACAAACAAAAAACAGTGCAGGCTAACTGGTCAGGGAGGTCCAATGTTGCATTTTTTAGCCCCCATCTTTTTGAGACAGGGTCTCTCTGTAGCCCCAGCTGGCCTGGTACTCGCTACATAGACCAGGGTGTCCTTGAAATCACAGAGATCTGCCTGCCAAATGCTGGGATTAAATGGATGTGCCACCTGACCCCCACCCCCACCCCTTGATGCTGCATTTCTAACAAGCTGCTGGTCCAGAGTAATTTGTGAGTAGCAAGGGGCAAGACAGATTAAAGGGAGTTGTGAAACGGAACAAGTTTCAGGAGAGGTAAGATGCGTTTCTATTGCCCACTATTCCCAAGGTCTTCTCTGCAAGGCCCTGTCTTCTGCCTTTGAGGACTGGAGCACACAGCTGCCCAGGCCCAGCTATGTGAGGGCAAAGTACCCCGTCCAGCTGTTCTATCTAGGAAACAAGCCATGTGTCCGGGGCAGCTTTGTCATGGAACAATGGGTTCCCAGGAGGGAAAGGGCAGCAGATGAACTCTACAGCATCCTTGGCTTCACTTCAGGGCTACTACTGAAGCCAAGAGTGAACCTCACTTTTTCCAGCACACCTACCTCCATTTACTGAGTGCTTACCTCTGAGCTGTGTGTAGTACCCTCTGAATCTGCTTATCATCTCAAGATAAGAACTGATTTATTCCACTTTATAAAGCAACTGTGCTTAAGGCCATTTGTCCAATACATGGCTAACAAGTCTGCCCTACCCACCCAGCATAAACAACCAATTACACACTTTGGGGACAAAAAGCCCAACAAAGTACCATGGAAGATCAAAAAGCCAAAGGGCACTGACCCTTCTAAGGCCAGCAAAGCCACCCTGTGTTGCTGTCCTATTACCAGGTTCCTTTGTCATTCACCAACAGGATCCTAGCTGGTGGATGTAGACACAACCCGCTGGATATACCAGAGGGTTCCAGGTGGAAGCCTGATTCACCCACCAGGTAGTACCAACTGTTTCAAGTGTAGGTGGCCAGCTGTCCAGCTGGCAGAAGGCCACAGAAGAAAGCCTGAATTAAATGGAACTAGCCTACCTGCCCATATTGCAAAGGAACAGAACACCCTCCACATGTCAGCTCTTCATGTGACAAATGAACAGCTGGAAAATCTGTAGATTGGGTAGAGAAAAAGAGCAGTGAACTGGAAATCCTGCTGGGTAAAAGCTGCCTTCGCTACTTTGCTTTTTGACTGAACAGACAATCCACTTTTAAGTTCAAGATCACGTGGTGGCCCTTTAAAAACAAAATCTGTAAGTAACATCTGTTCCTCTGACCGCACCACATCCATCTTCTCCCTTTGCACCTCCAGAACCCAACACCTCCCAACAGATGTGCACTAGAGTAGCAATAGATCTGCAATCATTTAAGATTCCTATTATTTTTTAAATTTATGTGTATAAGTGTACTGTCTGCATGTAGGTCTGTGCACCCATGTCGTGCAATGCCGCGGAAGTCAGAAGAGGGTGTTGGATTTCCCTGGAACTGGAGTTATCCTGGAATTAGAGTTACAGATGGTTCTCAGCTGCCATGTGGGTGCTGGGGATCGAACCTGGGTCCTCAGCAAGAGCAGTCGGTGCTCTTAACTGCTAGGCCATCTCTCCAGCCCAAGATTCCTATTATTTTAAAAAATTATGTGCATCTGTGTGTTTGTACCCGTAAGTGTGGGTGCCCAGAGTCTCGAAGAGCACCGGATCCCCTGGAGCTGGAGTGGCAGGTGTTTGTAAGCCACCTGACGAGATGTTGGGAACGGAACTGAGGACCTGTGGAAGAGCAGTTCATGTACTTAACCACTGAGCCATCTCTCCTGCCCTGGATCTGGAACATTCATCACATGTGTGACAGCAGAAGCCAGAGGGTGGAGTTTTAGCTCTGGAGATGCTAAAAGGAAAGCATGATAGTTGTCACAGGCATTTATGTAATCTAGTTTAGCCAACCGTTTAAAAGGCCGTTTTTAGGCAAATAGTCATTTGATAATTGGCCTTGGTGTCTACTACTCCTGTTCACACCCTGTCTCCATTTCTTTACTTGCTCAGTCCCCAAATGCATTAATTTAGGCTTGTAGTTCCAAATATCTCATACACTTAGGGAATTTTTTTTTTTTTTTTTGTTCTTTTTGAGACAGGGTCTCCCTGTAGCACCAGCTGGCCTGGAACTCACTCTGTAGACCATGCTGGCCTTGAACTCACAGAAATCTGCCTGCCTCTGCCTCCTGAATTAATACAGGATTTTAAAAAAGGGATTAAAATGATACAGAGAATGCAATGAAAGTACTTTGCACAAAGTCTTTATTAGAGCTGGGTGTGGTGGTGCATGCCTTTGACCCTAGCACTCAGGAGTCAGAGGCAGATATATCTCTGTGAAGTTGAAACCAGCTGGGCCTAATGCAGTGAGACTCCGTCAGAAAAAAAAAAATACATGTTTACCAGGGGCTGCAGAGATGGCTCATGGTTAAGAGAGCACACTGCTGCTCCAGAGGACTGGAGTTTGGTTCCAGCACCCATCAAGCAGCTCCCAACTGCTTGTACCTCCAGCTCCAGGGTTCTGCAGAAACCCACACACACGTGGCATATCCTGGCATAGATATTTTTTTTTTAAATCTTGAAAGTTTACAATAGTTATGGAGATTTAAATATTTTCTATTAAATACCAAGGAATACAATTATGTTAATACATTCAAATCTGATCTTGGCTAAATAAAACATACTTCTGTAATGAGGCCAACTAGAATGAGATTATTAGTGTGAATATTTAGTGTCATTCAGGGTACATTAGAGGGGGAGTCTAAGGGTGCTACCAGATAGAAAAATACACCTGTAATGTCATGAAAAAGAATGAGAATAGGGTTGGGAGTGTGGCTCAGAGGTAAAGTGCTAGCAACAGTGAGGCCCCAGGCTTGAGCACCAGGACAAATGTGGTAATTTCCCTGGATACGTAAAGCTATGCAAAACAAAGTGGAACGGAAGAACCATACAACAGGGGCAGATGGTCTTTAAAAAGTGAACACGAGGGCTGGTGAGATGGCCCAGAGCACTGGCTGCTGAGGTAGGAGGGCAGTGCACATCTTTACTGTGCCAGCACTTGGGAGGCAGATGCAGAAGGATCACTGGAAGTTTAAGGCCAGCCCTGTGTATATTGGGAGTTCCAGACCAGCTAGCCAGGGCTACAAAGTGAGACCCTGTCTCAGAGGGGGGGGGGGTTATATGCATATGCTTGTATGATACTTTCATTATCAGGAATTCAACCGCACAGCCTTGAGAGGCAAGCAGAAGTAACACGTTTACTTTTCTTTTTATAGCCTTCTCCTACATATCAATTTCCTTTCCTTAGTATTATTACCTTTATAAATAGAACTGTGCTCTTTGGTCTGGCTGAAACGATCTAGCCTTAGCTTTACACACAGTACTCAACAGGAAGCTTTGTGTATCGCACATCTTTACCATCAAAGCCCAAGGGCTGTGCAGCAATGGAGTTTTCAGGCTCCTTTCCCATTTCTTCTTCCTTCCCATTTCTAAATACAACCAAACTTGGTGGACGCTTCAGGTCGCTGTCTCATTTCCTGAGTTATTTCTTCATACAGACTCACCCCACTGGTGCTCTCACCAAGCCCCACGGCTCTAAAGATACTATCCAAACAATGACTCCAACGTTTCTATTTCCAGACAAGGCCCAGTCCTGATTAACAGACACACGATACTGCAGCTGCCATCCACAGCTCTCCTTAGTGTTGAGTAGACATCCGGTTTCGACACATCCAAGTTATCTCTTCTCCTACAACCTGTCCTACTCAGAGCCCTCCAGCTGATGGCATGTCCAGGCTTCTAACTGCCCAGTCTGACTCACATTGCCAGTTACCTAAAAACAAAGGTAGTCCTGGGTATCAGGATTAAAAATACCAGAAAATTATCAAAATGTTTTTCTGAAATATGCCTAAAGTTAATTTATTCTAAGTCTAGGATTTTGATAATGACGATTTCTTTTTTTATTTTATTTTTGTATGTGTATGAATGTACTGTCTTCATGCAGGTTTGTGCACCCGTGTCATGCAATGCCACGGAAGTCAGAAGAGGGTCTCGGACTCCCCTGGAACTGGGGTTCTCCTGGAATTGGAGTTACAGACGGTTCTTAGCCACCATGTGGGTGCTGGGGATCGAACCCGGGTCCTCTGCAAGAGCATTCGGTGCTCTTAACCGCTAGGCTATCTCTCCAGCCTCCAACACTTTCTTTAATGTCATTTTTTGCAAGCTAAAAATCAGACTTAACCTAATATACTCCCAGGGATCCATGCCAAGCCTTGTAATCTTTAGCTGAATGGTATCATAGTACCAGGTGCCAGCAACAGGGTTATAAGCTCTTAAGTACTAACCACTTATCTACCACTTTTACTATAAGAACATCCAAAGTCCAGTTTTTAAAGGTCTGCTACACAGAGCTTCTTGGTCTACAAAGGGCAGAATGACCTCAATTCTTTGCTGAATAACCTACTGGGAAAGCAGACAAAGTGTTCACATTTTGAAAATCTACTTTGTGGTTTAAAAATTCCTGGTTGCTGTCAAGAAGTATATAAAAAATATTACAGATGGACCCAGAGACATTTTATCAGAACGTGAAGGTAGAGATAAGTTTAAGGGATAAGATACTTAAGACATTTTAAAAATAAATTATTTAGTAATAAGAAATTAGACAATGCTTTCTTCCATACAATACAAAAACAAACTGACAGACTCTTTAGAAGAAATGTTCAACTCTACAGAAGGTAATACTTTCCACTACAGAATCACCTTCCCAAACAATCAACTCTACTATTCTTGCATGACGCAAACTCATGTGGAAAACCTATCAGGCTTTGCCAAGGCCAGGTGATGAAGAACAGAACATGCCCTAATTAGCTAACTGTAAAGCTCAGGGAGCATTTTTTGGGATGGACCCACACAATTTGGCCATTTTTTGCCAAACACCTGCACACTGTAGACTTCCTCAGCCCTTGGCCATAGTTCCAGCTTGATGTCGTGAGTGCATCGTGACTCTTTTCAAGGCTGAGGTGACTGTTAGTCATCAAAGTCCGGGATGTCATCATAAGAGTAACCCCGGTAGCCTTTGGATGCATAGTAGGCAATGCGCAAATGGTAAAATCCTGGCAGGAACACCAAAATGCCAATGATGAGAACAGGAACGGCTCGGTCTGCCCCCTGGTGGCAAAAGAAGGAAAACATTATTGGCGTATAAATAGATGTCAGAATTTCTCCGATGCTAATTGTCAACCCCTCTTTTTTAATCTTTCAGTGTTGGGGGCTGAACCAAGGTCTTGGGCATGTTAGGCAAGAATTACCCTCCTAACACACTCCTCATAAAGAAGAAAAACTATTGATTTTATCCACAGATATTTGGCTTATTTCCTTCTGTTCTTTAATTTCCAAGTTGTTTGTGCGTGCGTGTGTGTGTGTGTGTGTGTGTGTGTGTGTGTGTGTGTCTGTCTGTATGTATGTAGGGGAGGGGTCAACTTCACCTGTCTTCCTCATGGCTCTACACCTTTTTTGTGTCTCCCTGTTGCTTCAGTTGGCCTGGAACTTACTGTGTAGACCAGGGTAACCTCAATCTCAAAGAGATCCGCCTGCCTCTACCTCCTGAGTGCTGTGATTAAAGGCGTGCTATTATGCCCAGCCCGCCACTTCATTTTTTGAGACAGGATCTGGGCTATCTGGTTTGTACATGGGTGCTGGAATCAGAACTCAGCTATCTGTGCTTGCATGGCAAGCGCTTTAGCACTTTACTGACCTAGCAGTCTCCCCACTACCCTTTCAAGTTCTTAGTGTAAACACACCACACTCTTTGTCCTATTTATAATAATCTTTTTTTTTTTTGGTCTTTTTGAGACAAGGTCTCCCTGTAGCCCCAGCTGTCCTGGAACTCACTTGTAGACCAGGCTGGCCTTGAACTCACAGAGATCTGCCATTTTTGGCCAGGCGTGGTGGCGCATGCCTTTAATCCTAGCACTTGGGAGGCAGAGGCAGGTGGATCTCTGTGAGTTCAAGGCCAGCCTGGTCTACAGAGTGAGCTCCAGGCTAGTTAGGACTAAAGGGAGACCTGCCTCAAAAATAACAAAAATAAATAAATAAATAAAATCATTTTTCAGTATTATTAAAACCCCCTTATATATCTAAGCTGTAATGGTATGTAACATTCCCCTGAAACTGATGTCTCACAATTCTACTTAACTATGGTTCCCAATCCCCTACTCTCTCCCACCCTGTCTCAGGCCACCTACTGGACACTTTGATTTTAAATTTTTGTAATTGCACAAAACATCATCATGAACTGCATTTTTCCTGATGTGTAGTAAGAGAACGGAGGTAAATTATGGTCAGAATTTGTTCAAGATAACTTAAGACACAGTATACCTGGGAATGCCCCACGAAAACAAACCACTAAACACTTTATGCTCAACAGGAACTCTTACCAGATCAATCTAAGAAGGAACTGCCTTATAAGGCTCTGTGGCCACATATTTACAGTAGACTCACTGCTTAGCCCCACACTGCTGCAAAATAACAATGGCACGGGGCTCTAGCCTCTCACTGATCAGGATGCTTGAAGCCAGGTGCAGCTACACCATTCTCAACTATAACAGCAGCAAACTTCTGGTATTTCAGAAGCTACATTACCTACCTGCCACCCCCTACTTTACAAGATTTATAGAAAACATTTTCTGAAAGGAAAAAAACCCACACTATCACAGAATAAAATACAAAAGAATATGCTTCTTTCTAGTAGACTCTTGTACTAGACAGGAATATAGAAACGACAGCACTTTGCTCACATCTGAAAGGTCTCCCGGCACACTGTACACTAGCTTACCCCTTTGCTGATGTAGCCTGAGAGCAGGAGGGAGCCAATAATAATGAGAAAGGTGCCGATCAAAAACAGGACAGTGGCAAGTGCAATGGCCTTGTAGGGGATCTTGGGTGGACTTTTCTTAAACTAAAAGAGAAAAACAAAATAACATTATGAAAGCATCACTGAGGATAATTAAGAACCAAAGTGGACACTTCAGGTGTCTTAAAGCAGGTATATCAACTAGTGTAGCTCTGGGACAGAAAGCAAAGGAATAGGAGTGAAGTTCTAACTATTTCACAGACCACTCATTATATCTGAGGAAACCCTTAAAACCAACCAACCAACCAAGCAGATTACTTCATAGTCATCTGTTGGCTAGACATTTATTTATTAAGTGCATGGGGCATGGATGCTTGTAGTAACCTGCAGTGATTTAAGAGTGAGCACTATCGGCCGGGCATGGTGGCGCACGCCTTTAATCCTAGCACTTGGGAGGCAGAGACAGGAGGATCTTTGTGAGTTCAAGGCCAGCCTGGTCTACAAGGTGAGTTCCAGGACAGGGAGACCCTGTCTCGAAAAGAAAAGAAAAAAAAAAAAAAAAAAAAAAAAAAAAAAAAAAGGATGTGACACTATCTTATGGAGAAGTGACTTCTGGCACTGAAAAGTTAACTTAGCATACAATTATGAACAATTATGAAAGAACAGCATTATCTACGAGTTCAATTCAAGGTTAAGATTCAAAGACAGGGGTGATATACTAGAAATACATCTGCTCATAAATTAATAAAGTTATAACAAGCAAAAAAAATATATTAGTGTAAGAATAAAAAAAAAAAAATTAGATAAAAAAAACATTTAAAAAAGATTCAGGGAAACACTTTCCAAGGTTTGGCTCATAACTGGGTCTGACCTAAGTGTCTGGAAGCTCCCCAGATCTATTTTTATTAATAATAGCCAGGATAGGATACAGACCTGATAACTATTCTCTATTTTACTTACTCTTTGCTATAAAGAATACCTTTAATAAGCTGATTCATGGCACCAGGAAAGAAGGAAGACTCCCACAACCTGCTGGATTTAGCAGTAAGTTTTTTCCTCTTAAAAGATGAAACTAACTTTGATTAAAATAATGTAACCTAAAACACAATTCTTAAAACCATGTTCCCTTGGGGCTGGAGAGATGCTCCAGTGGTTAAGAGCACTGATTGCTCTTGCAGAGGAACCAGGATTCATTGGCCTCAGTCCCCAAAGCTAGCTAAGACTTGTCGTTAACTCCAGTTCCAGGGGTTATCTGACACCCTCTTCTGACCTCGCGCAGCATGTACAAACAGGGTGACCTAGTCACATGCAGACAGTACACTCATACTCCAAACAATCCCCCCCACCCAAAAAGAAAAAAAAAACATTTTACCTAAAATCTGATTTTTTTCAAAAAGCCATTTTTTTTTTTTAATGTTATTTATTTCTGTATGTGTGATGAATATGAATCTGCATGCAGGCCAAGTTGTGCACCCGTGTCGTGCAATGCGGCGGAGGTCAGAAGAGGGTCTCGCGATTCCCCTGGAACTGGAGTTTCTCCATGGAATTGGATTCAGGACGAGTTCTCATGCCGCCAGTGGGTGCTGGGGATCGAACCCACCCCGGGTCCTCTGTAAGAGCGGCGCGGCGCTCTTAACGGCTAGGCCATCTCTCCTAGCCCCTCAAAGCCATTTTTTTATTGAAACTCTGATCTGTGCATTTTCACACAAAAGCTCAAATCTAAAGAACCCCCACGCCCACGCGCCCTGCCCAGCCCACTAGAGCTCATGCATCCCGGCCAAACATGTTTTTCATCTTTCTCAGTCTCTCAAATATCTCGATACTGAAGTTTACTGTTTTGAGCAGAAGTTCATCATTTCAGTTGTGACCCAGTCTTTCTGTTGTTGTTGTTATTCCTTCCAATATGCATCACTCCAAAATATGCACATGCATACCACATATATCACAGGTTTTAGCATCTTCAGCTTATGATTTTTTTATTAAGCTGAAAGATGTCATGTTTGAAGTGTCCTCCTTGGCAAGCCCAAAAAACCATCAGTTCTGCCCTTGTGCTCTACACTGGGGTTTTCCCTTCCCATGGTCACCAAATGAGGTCCAGTAAGCATGGAGTCCTGTCTTGATCTTCCAGTACTTGATCTCTCCAGTACTGATACAGCCTAGGTAGTCCAACAATGGCAGTCTATACTCTGAAGAGGCTGAAACTCCAGTAGTAGTTCAGTCAACAAGTTGGATGTCTCAACAGTCCCCATCTGGCACTGAAGGTTTGGAGGATTCTTGGAGAGACATGAGCCTTCAGTCCATATTGGAAGGCTGAAAAGCTGTGTCTTACGTCTTTGAAGGCAAAAGCAATGGGTAGCTACACTTTGCCAGTAAGACAGGCAAAACAACTGTGCTCTTTTCTCTTTTTACTAAGATCTCAAGTTTTATACCTGAAGTACAATTTCTCAGGCCTTACTGATTATTTCTGGTTATACTTTCCTTTTGCATGTTTAAGGCCACACAGTTGGCCCAGATTAACTGAGGTTTTTGTTTTTTCAAGGTCAGTTGAGGATCCGGTCCTCAAGCGTCACTCAGGTTTTTTCGGAGGGGAGAGGGAGCCCCTGGCTTCCTTTTTTTTGTTTTTTTAATTTTATTTATTTTATTATGTGTATGAATGTACTGTCTGCATGTAGGTCTGTGCACCTGTGTCGTG
This sequence comes from Rhizomys pruinosus, assembly GCA_009823505.1. NCBI lineage: Eukaryota > Metazoa > Chordata > Mammalia > Rodentia > Spalacidae > Rhizomys > Rhizomys pruinosus. The sequence goes on along the minus strand of VZQC01013236.1, from coordinate 3,299,117 downwards.
CAATGCCGTGGAAGTCAGAAAAGGGTGTCAGACTCCCCTGGAACTGGAGTTAAAGACAGTTTCTGCCGCCATGTGGGTGCTGGGGATCAAACCTGGGTCCTCTGCAAGAGCAGTCGGTGCTCGTAACTGCTAGGCCATCTCCCCAGCCCCATCCTTTTGGCTTTTTTTAATCCTTTTTTTTTTTTAATTTTATTTATTTCTGTATGTGTATGAATGTATTGCATGCATGCAAGTTTGTGCACCCGTGTGGTGCAATGGCGCGGAGGTCAGAAGAGGGTCTCAGATTCCCCTGGAACTGGAGTTCTCCTGAATTGGAGTTTCAGACAGTTCTCAGCCGCCATGTGGGTGCTGGGGATTGAACCCAGGTCCTCTGTAAGAGCAGTCGGCGCTCTTAACCGCTAGGCCATCTCTCTAGCCCCTCTTTTTGGCTTTTCAATCACCAGTTTCATCCATTCAAGGACAAGGTCAGGTCCTGCTAGACCAGGCTTCCCTTTTCGAAGCATGAGAAGACTTTCCTCTTTATAGACTGGACACTGGCTGATGTCCCATTAGTGGATCTCCAAGACCTCCCTGCACTGGAAGACTGGTGACTCACATTTGCAGGACATTTCAAGAGATACCCCCATGCATAGTCCCCTGGGACTTAGTTGACCTCTGGGGGCAAGGAACAAAGTTATCCCTTAAGACCCTCTGCCAGATTGGTATGGGCATTAAGTATGGTTTTTAAGCATCCAGAAAGGCTAAGTTACACCAGCCTGACACTTTTAACTTACTGTGTAATATTTTAGAAAAGGCTTGAACAAAAGCTCAAGCAGCCTTGTGTAAGAAATACTTAGAAGCACTTCCATAAAATAAACACTGTGGTTAGACATGTCATGACAACCTAGTTTTTTCCTCATTCCTTTGATCTTATATTACTCTAAAATATGCATACATACTCTCCACCCATATACCTAAAATTCCTAACTCTGAAAATAAATGGTAGCTAAGTTCTAGAACCTGTTAAGGGATTCACAATATAAGAGCACAGTTTTCAGATCCTGATGAATATAACATTAACATTGCTCAGTTTGCCTTACAACTAGGTTAACTGGTACTAGCATCCACAGATGAGGGATGCCATTCCTCATTTGTTTTTCTGGGACTGTGTTACTTAACATGATATCTTCTATTTCCATCCATTTACCTGCAAAGTTCATGATATCATCTTTCTTTACCACTGCATAGAACTCCATTGTGTAGATGTCAGGGTAAGTCTTGCAGAGGACCCAGGTTCGATCCCCAGCACCCACATGGCGGCTGAGAACCATCTTTAACTCCAGTTCCAGGGAAATCTGACGCCCTCTTCTGACCTCCATGGCATTGCACGACATGGGTGCATAAACCTACACGCAGACAGTACATTCATACACATTAAAAAAAAAAAAATCTGCAACTACAGAGCTCTGCACTTACAACTAAAAACTGGAAATGGACAATCCTGGAGTTGGTTTGAAAGTGCCCTGCCAAGGTCTCCTTCTTCAAGCTAGGGCTGAAAGGGATTCAGAGATGAGCCTTGTTCTCAATGCTCCTGAAAACCCTCCAGGGACAGTTAGGAAAAGTTCTACCTGGGGAAGTCTTCCTACTAACTCAACAGAAATACAGCCAGGCAGTTTTCTCTTTTTTTCTTTCTTTTTTCTTCCTATGTTTACCTGAAGGTCAATGTAGCCATCATCTGTGCTGGAAAGCCTTGAATATTTTACTTTACTACTGGGGATTCCAGTAGCCAGGTTGGTACGAGATGGCATCATAACACGCTGACACAGCTAGCCTGAAAGGAAAAGACTGTTATTGTCTGTAGGTGATAGTAGTACACTGTAGCCAAGGGAGTCAGATATGTTTTAGAGTTCTGGGCTGCACAGCCAGCTGGGAACTTGGGTGTCACTGCTCTTAAGACAGCATTTCTTAGACCTAGGGAAAACACCTTCATTAAGTATCCGGCCTGCCTTCACAGAACCACAGCTAAGAGTCAGTATAAGGAATCAAAATATGCTGGGCATGGTGGCGCATGCCTTTAATCCCAGNCCCTGGAAGGAGACCAAGATACAGACCTTAGAAGAACAACTGTAGACATATTCAAGAAATCAAAAAATATAAAGAACAAATCAGAGAACTAAGGGGAGAGAATGAAAAACTCAAGAAGAAACTAGAAGGAAAAAAATGATAAACTCTGGTAAGAACTAGAGGGAGAGAACGACAGTCTCCGGAAGAAAATGGAAACACTGAAGAGATCCCATGCTGAAATGAAAAAAGAAACTGACCAGCAAAGCAAGGAGCTACAAGAAGAGAATGGCCAGCCTGGTATACAGAGTGCGTTCCAGGACAGCTAGGGCTACAGGGAGACCCTGTCTCAAAAAGACCAGAAGAAGAAGAAAAAGAAGAAGAAGAAGAAGAAGAAGAAGAAGGAGGAGGAGGAGGAGGAGGAGGAGGAGGAGGAGGAGGAGGAGGAATGACATACACTCACACCAGCAATTCACCTATTTCTCCAATGCAAATCATCTATGTAATGGTAGCTTAGTGGCTGCTAATATGGAACCAAAGACTTCAGATACACCTGCCTCTCCGCCATACCCCAAACATCAAAACAAGTGATTTCACTTTCTCTGCTGTGTAACTAAGCTAGCTGGGAAAAAAACTCCCAAATGATTAAAGGAAAGACCAAAAAACCAAAACCAAAAACAACCTCAACAAAACAAAACAAAACAAAACAAAACAAAAAAACAAAAAACAAAACCCAAACCAAAAAAACCCAAACCCAAAACCAAAAAAAACCAACAAATGAAATAAAAATCTTTTATTCAATCAAACAGTAATGAACTCATGGCTGGTACTAAAAGGGAGACCCTGTCTCAAAAATACCAAGAAAAGTGTAAAACCAAAAAGAAAAAAAAAAGAAAACAAAAAAGAAAGATTTTAAAATAATGACATTTAAATTTTTTGAAATTTGAAGGCTGAAGACCTCAATGCCAGCACTTGGGAGTCAGAAGCAGGTGGATCTCTGTGAGATGGAGGCCAGCCTGGTCTAAAGTTCCAAACCCACGGGGGCTACAGGGACACCCTCTTTCACAAAAAAATCTGAGCTGGGCACTATGATACACTACTATAATCTTAGCTACTTGAGAGGCTAAGGTATGACTATGTTGAGTTGGGCGGGGGCCGGCTTTCCCTGAAATTCATATACCTTTTCTTCATAAAAATCACAAAGTTAGGCGAACAAAAAAACACTATTCAAACTGCAAAGTTATGTGAATTTTACAGCACATATTTAAGGAGAAAAGTATTTCAATAAAGTTAACAAAATAAAAGACTTCTTTGAGGCTGGGCATGGTGGCACATGCCTTTAGTCCAATCACTTGGGAGGTGAGGTAGATGGATCTCTCTGATCTCTGAGTTCCAGGCCAGCCTGGTGGTCTGCGTAGTGAGTTCCAGGCCAGCTGGGGCTAACTGGAGATCCTGTCTCAAAAAGACCAAAAACAAAACAGAACAAAACAAAACAAACGAACAACAACAACAAAACCTCCCAAAAAACCCCCAAACAAACCGAAGAAACCAGACTTCTCTGGTATTTTGTAAATCACGGTAGTATTTAGTCTCGGTGAGGTGCCGGACACTGCTTATTAGACCCGACCTAAAGTAAGTAGCATTACGCAAGAACTGGTGCTAAATGTTGTTAATGACGTCCTGGTCCAGCAGCCGAGTAGTGAGAACCGAGTAATGCGACTACGTATGCTTTTCTAAATGGGTTAGATCAAGTTGCGTTAAGTACCAGGTTTTAATGCTGTGATCCCGATGACAAGTCCTAAAGGCGTAAACTACCAATTAAACGTACTTTTGCGGGCATTTAAGCACAACTGATTTGTATTAGCGTGTTAGAAAAAGTTACGTGCTTTGCCATTAATTTATCTACTTGCATCAGAATAAGTTGCAGAACATGAGCTAGAGGGGAGACGCATGCTCTATCTTGGTAAAGAAAAACGAATTTTAGAAGGGAAAATTCACACCGGAAACGGCCAACTTTCCAAACATCAGCCCAACTTCCGCAGGCCTGGCCAGCCCCACCGCATCCTCCGCCTTCCCTGGGCACCGGAGAGCATCCAGGCGCGCCTCTACGTACGCGATCTTCCGGCGGCCTCCGGATGCCACCGCCGAGATCAGGATCGACGCGAACACTAGCAAGGAGCTAGCGGCAGCGGGCCGAGGCCTCTGGGGTTCCGGGGGCGTCCGCGTCCCCTCCCGACCTGGCTCTCCGTTAGCGGCGCAGGCGCGCGACGCCCCAGAGGACACCAGGCAGGAACCGCTCGCCGCACAGACAGATAATCCGCCCACCACCGGAAGTGGCGTTCCAGGAGGCGCCCCGGAAGTGCCCTTACCAGGAAGCCACGTGGTCTTACCTAGCTTCCTGGACTAAGCTTCATGTCTTGGAGTGACAGGAACCCCCTCATCCCCTCTCCCCTTCCCCCTCCACAGGGCAGACAGCAGGTACTTGGGGTCCCCCTCTGGGTCCCAGGCAAGCGAGGCTCCTGTCCAGAACCCACTAAGTCCCTGGCAGGGAAGGTAGTATTCTGCACTGCCCAATGCCCTGAGGCTACTGTATTCTCTCAGGGAGCTCCTTGATTACTTCACTTTCCTGGTTATTAGGCCTTGCCCGGGGTTAAGAGGCCTGCCAACAGGACACATATTTACAGCATTTTTCAAAGTTCAGGTTTATTATGCTTCACGTATCATTCTGGAACATGGACCAGTCTTGATAAAACATTTCCAGCCAGGTGTGGTGGGGCACATCTTTAATCCTAGCACGCACTCAGAGGCAGAGGCAGGCCTGGTCTATATACAGGGAGACCCTTTCTCAAAAACACACAAAAAACATCACCCCACAGATCCACTGGGACTGGTCCTGCAATCTCCTTCCCTACAGTAGCACAATAGCAGCTACTGGTTATGACCCCTAACCTCAAGTAACTTCCTAAAACTCAGCTCAAGCAAGACCAGTTAATCTGCTAAACACAAAATACGGGAAGAATGGATATATATATATATATATATATATATATGTAGTACTTGTGGTGCGTGCACGCCTTTAATCCCAGTTGCTCGGGCACACGAGCACGAGGCAGCGCGGATCTCTGGGCGGACGTCATAGCCAGCTAGGACACTAAAGGAGAGCGACCCCTGGACTTTCAAAAACAATTTAAGATCTTAGTATCTTGCGCATGGGTTACGATGGGGTAGATGCAACCGATCAGGGAGGAGCTTCCAAGGCTACCCTTGGCTATGGTAATAGTCAAAACTCCAGCCCTTGACAGCTTACCCATGCGAGAGCCTGTCTCATTTTAAAAAAAATAAAATTAGGCAGGAGTGATGGCGCATGCCTTTAAAAAAAAAAAAAAAAAAGCTTGGGAGGCAGAGGCAGCGGTAGATCTCTGTTGAGTTCCAAGGGTTCGCCTGGGCTCTACTTAGTGAGTTCCAGGACAGCTGCTGGAGCTACAGGTAGAGACCCTGTTCTCAAAAAGACCAAAATTAATTAATTAATTTAAGTTTAAATTTAAAATTTCTAAAACTGGTCCAAGGTGGATTTGGAAGAGAGTTCAAGTACCAATGGTGAGCTCTTATAGTAGAGATTTATGACCGGGCTGGAGAGATAGCCGGCCTAGGCGCGGTTACAGAGCGCCGATCCGCATCTTACAAGACAGGACCCCGGGTTCTTCATCCCCAGCGACCCACACTGTGGCACTAGAGAAAGCCGTCTGAAGCTCCAATTCCAGGACACCTCCAATTCCAGGGGAACTCCAGTTCCAAGAGATTCATTGCTCTCTTCTTTCCTCCGCCAGCATTGCACAACACGGGGAGTGCACAATTGCATACGCAGACCAGGTACATTTGATACAACATACAAGAAAAATAAAATGCAGGTGGCGCCCACACCTCTTTATCCTTTAAGCAACTTGGCGGAGGCAGAGGCACAGGGGATCTTTGTGAGTTCAAAGAGGCCAACCTGGTCTACAGAGTGGAATTCCAGGACAGCCAGAGCTTAAGGGAGACTCTGTTTTCTCAAAAAGACCAAAAACATAAATAACATAATTTAAAAAAAAAAAAAAGTAGAGATTTATGACCAACTCAGCCTTTTGAGTGTTAGACTTAATAACCCTGAGCCTTTATTATTGCCTAGTGAAGGTGACATAAACAGGGTTTTTTCTTTTCCCCCTCTTTTTTTTTTTTTTCCCATACAAGCGTCCTGGTACATGTGCCTATGGAGGTCATTTCAGAGCGTGGATGTCCTTGCGACTGTCGTCTTCCTTTCAAACACTCTTTCTACTTTACTTTTACTTGATTGGCCAGGAGTCCTTTAGGCATGAAGCCAGCAGGTCACTGATTTAGGCTAGTCTTAGCCTTGCTAGCTCGCCAGAGATTTCTGGTCTCTGGCCTCTCAAAACACTAGAAAATTCACAGGTGGGCTGCCCTTATGCCCACAAAGAACTTTCTATTTATGGGTCGCTGGGGAATCCAAACTCCAGACCCTGTACAGTTAAGCATTTTATTCCCTGAGCCATCTCCTAGCCCCAACCTTAGATTATTTTCATACCGTGAAGGGCAAAATATTCAAAAAATTGAATTAAATTAAAAAAAAAAAAAAAATTTTTTTTGCTTTTGTTTTCGTTTTTATCTTTTTGAGGACAGGATCTCCCCTGTCTCACAACAAACACCCACCTGAAAAGACTTTCTAAAACGGTTACTTTTAAGCCAAGAGTGGTGGCCCACACCTTTAATCTAGCACTAGGGAGGCCAGAGGCAGGTGGATCCTTCTGTGGGTTCATGTCCGGCCTGGTCTACAGAGTGCCAGTTCCAGGACAATTGGGGCCTTACAGGAACCCTTGTCTCAGAAAAGAACAAAAAAAAAAAAAAAAACAAAAAAAAAACAAAAGTTATTTGGACGGCCAGCAGGTTCAGGCGGCATCCTCTGTAATTTCCAACGGCCCAAAGCCATGCGTCTACATAGGCGGAGTTCCCAGGCCCAGCTGGGGTATACAGGAGACCCTCGTTCTCAAAAAGACCACAAAAAGAAAAAAAGTTATTTTGGATTCCTAAGAAATTACAGTCAACGGTTCGGGTTGTAACAACTTTCATAATCTACTAATCCCAGCACTCAGGGAGCTGTGTGTGCAGAATGATCAGATTTCTAACTCTGAGAGTAGTTCCAATGTCTCACCAGTGAGTTCCAGCCTGAGTGCTGGCAAGATGGCTCAGTGCTTAAGGACTTGCCTACCAAGACTAACACGACTTTAATCCACGAAAACCTAATGGTGGAAGGGGAGAACGACTTCCCAAAGGTGTCCTCTGACCTCCACACATCAATATGGCACATATGCATACCTCATGCAACAACACATATTACACACAAATTAAGAATTTTTACAATTATGATTTTTTTTCTTAATTCTTTTGAAACTAGAGCCAAGTTGTGCAATCTGACAGGATTCCAGGCCTTACCATGAAAATTTCATCATACATCAGCACCACTTTTTCCTTCAGTGGTTTTTTGGAGGCTGAAGATTTCCGGAGCAAGCCTCCTCGTTTCTCTACTTGAGCCATAGTTAGAGAATCTGTGGTGGGAGAAAGAGCCACATTTTAGGGCATTGAAAGTAATGTGTATAGTATTATAATGGTAGAAATCTGTCAAGATACATTTGTTCAAATCCATGTAACAACCAGTACCAAGAATGCACCCTAATGCAAAGACTGGACTCTGTGGCTTGGTCAATGACTGCTACACAGCTCAACCTTTACGAACCATCATTCAATCCATTAACAAATATTCACCTCTGGTGGCGGCAATATGGTTAAATGGGACAGACTGTCGGATATACTAGAATGCAGACACACATAGCGGCTTTCCCCTACCTGTTCCTCTCCATTTTTGCTGTAAATCTAAAATGCGCGCGTCGGCGGAAAAAAAAAAACGGATTAAAAAAAAAGGCTCTAGGGCTGGAGAGATGGCCTAGAGCGTTAAGAGCACCGACTGCTCTTAGCAGGACCCAGGTTCGAATCCCAGCACCCACATGCGCAGCAAACTCTGTAACTCAATTCCAGGAGAACTCCAGTTCCAGGGGAATCCTGAACCCTTCTTCTGACCTCCGGCATGTTAGACAACGGGTGCACAGACCTACATGCAGACAGTACATTCATATACACCTAAAAAATAAAAAATTCAAAAAGTGTTAGGAAAAAGAAAAAGTGTTAGTGACAAATGCCTGTAATCTGGGTTTGGTGGAGGAAAGCAAGAAGATAGGAGTTCAAGGCTTACTTCTCCAAGCTTCATATTTAGTATTCAAGGCCAGTCCGCGAAGCTACAGTAAGTCCCAATAAGTTGAGGGAGGGAAGAAGGGACTCGCAATTGCTAAAATCCGCTCTCCTTAGGAATGCTAGCAGAATCCTACTGAACTTAACTCTCAGTAAAACTTCTTAAGGGGCTCGAGAGAGAGCCCTAGCAGTTTAAGAGGCCGCTCAGCTCTTACAGAGGACCGCGTTCTGGATCCCCAGCACCCACATGGCAGCTCGAGAAACTGGTATCTTGTAACACCAAATCACATGGGGAACTCCACCGTTCCAGGGGAATCCCGAACCCTCTTCTACTCTCCGCCGCCATTGCATACCACGGCGTGTACAACTGACCTGCATCCAGACAGTACATCACATACAAATACAATAAATTAAAAAATTAAAAGATTAATAAAAACCAAATTAAGATGGGCTGGGAATGTCCGTACGAACCGGCTGGCTCTTGCAAGGACCCAGTTTGACTCACCAGCACCCACATAGGCAGACTGAAGAGGAAACCGTCTTTAACTCCGTTCCATGGGTAGTCCGAACCCCTTTTCTGACTCTCCGCGGGCATTTGCACGACCGGATCACCAGGGACCTCATTGCCAGAACCAGTTTTACATTCATACACATGAAAGAATACATTAAAATTAGAGCGGCGCGTGGTGGCTCATGCCTTCTAATCCTAGCACTTGGTAGCAGCAGGCAGGCGGATCTTTGTGAGTTCAAACGCCAGCCTGGTCTAACAGAGATAAGTTCCACGGAAGCTGGGGCTACAGGGAAAAAAAAAAAAAAAAAAAAAAAAAAAAAAAAAAAAAAAAAAATCTTAAGCCGGGTGTGGTGGCGCACGCCCTTTAATCCTAGCCATCGGGAGGCAGAGGCAGTGGATCTTTCGGTGCAGTCAAGGGCCCAGGCCTGGTCTACAGAGTAAACCCCAGACCAGCTGGGATTAAAAAATACCAAAATAAATAAAAAAAAAAAAAAAAAATAATAAAAATAACAATTAAACATAAAAATAAATAAAATAAAATAAAAAAATAAAATAAGATAAATAAATTAACAATAAATAAAATAAATATAAAATAAACTAAAAACAAATTAAAATAAAATAAAATAAATAAAATAAAATCTTAAATAAAATATAAAATAAAATATAAAAATAAAATAAAATCATAAAATAAAATATAAAAATAAAATAAAATAAAATTAAAATAAAATAAAATACAAATAATTAAAATAAAAAAAACTAAAAAAAAATAAAAAAAAATAAAAAAAAATAAAAAAAAAAAAAAAAAATAAAAAAAATAAAAAAAATAAAATAAAATAAAAGTAAATAAATAAAATTAAAATAAATAAAATAAATAAAATAAAATTTAAAAAAAAATAAAATAAAAATAAAATTAAAATAAATTAAATAAAATAATAAAAAAAAAATAAATTAAAATAAAACTTAAAATAAAATAAAAAATAAAATAAAATTAAAATAAAATAAAAATAATAATAAAAACATAAAAAAATTAAAAAAAAAAAAAAAAAAAGGACAAGGAAAACTTTTAAGAAGCCGGGGCATCGCGGTGGCATTACGCCTTTAATCCTAGCACTAGGGATTCTGTGAGTTTCCAAAGCTCCAGACCAGCTCGGGGCTAAAAGGGAGATCCCATCTCACAAAGACCAAAAAAAAAATTTTTTTTTAAAGAAAAACAAAATAGAAACTAGGCTTCATGCCTATAGACCTTGCACATCTCACTCCCCCAATCAGCCATCTTCCACGATCAGGATAATATCAATACTTAAATCATTACCTTGACCCTACAGCACAACACTATTTATATCTTTAAAATGGTATTATCCAGTGGGGTGTGGTGTGACATGCCTTTAATCCTTAGCACTTGGGAAGGCGGAGGCAGGCAGATCTTTTGTAGCTCAAGGCAGCCTGGTCTACAAAAGTCCAGGACAGCTGGGCTTACAGGGCAGACCCTGTCTCAAAAAAGACAAAAAAATAAAATGTACCAGTGGAAAAAATTTAAAGCTGATCCAAAACCAAACAGGAAAGTGTAACTAGCTCCATCTATAATCGGTCTAGCCATATATTTGAGGTTGAAAGAAGAAAGGCTGCAAAGCATACACTCCCCACAGACATCAGTGAGGTCTGATGGTGAGGTTCAATTTCAAATATTGATCAACATTAGGACCATTAAGGCAGGAAGTGTGCTACAGACTGATGTGCTCCATTGATTTCCCCAAAGTAAGTAGGCCCTCATCACTGCAAAGTACTTGGCCTTCATTGCCTCATAAATCACACTGCACTTGACTGTCTTCAGAAATTCCTCTGGAAAGAGACTATAGGCAAAAAATAGCAGTTAGGAGGTCAAAAATTAAATCTGATTTCAGAATAACTGAATATACTTTTCAAACTTTTTTTTTTTTTTTTGTCTTTTTGAGATAGGGTTTCCCTTGTAGCCCCAGGCTGTCCCTGGGAACTCACTCTAGACCGGCTGGCCTTGAACTCACAAAGATCCACCTGCCTCTGCCTCCCAAGTGCGAGGATTTTTTTTTTTTTTTTTTTTTTTTTTTTTTTTTTTTTTTTTTTTTTTTTTGTNAAAATCAGCCAACCAGACCCCAGTAATTGTTAACACAAATAAACGGAAGTAGTAGGATATTTTTTTTTTTTTTTTTTTTTGTCTTTTTGAGACAAGTGTCTCCCTGTAGCCCAGCAGTCCTGGAAATCGCTCTATAGACCAGCTAGCCTTAACTCACAAGAGATCCGCCTGCCTCTGCCTCCCAAGTGCTAGGAATTAAAGGCTGCGCCACACCTGGCAAGAATCAACTCGTAAGTACTTTGGGGGCTAGCCTTCTTGGGAAGCTCTGGGTTTGAGTCCCCTGCCTCAAGGACTAAGACCAAGGGAAGGTGATTACCAGTATCAATCTTGGTTTTCTACATGCCTGTTCATTCATACATAAGAAATGGGAATGGGCTGTGGTAGTGCACGCCTTTATCCCAACAGGTGGATCTCTGGAGTGTTCCAGGCCTGCTGGGGCTACAGGGAGCTTTCTCCCCTCCACTCCACAAAAACAAAAACAAAAAGATGCCGGCAAACCCGATGGCCTGATCTGTGGAACTGTGGGATCCACATGGAGTACTAACCCAAGACTTTGTCCCCGAGCTCTCTTCACATAGCAAATGAAAAAAACAGCACAGCCCTTTTTAACTTTCTTCCTTGGATCCACATCCACAAAATTGTCTTTTTGAGACAGGGTCTCTCTGTAATCCTAGCTCCACCTGGAAGTCTCTTTGTACAACAGGCTGGTCTCAACTCACATTTAATGTTGCCTTGTGCCTCCCAACTGTTGGGATAAAGCGTTGCTACCTTGGTTCAGCCAATCCACAAAATTTAAAGTTTTTTTTTGAATAGTCTCGTCATGTAGCCAGACTGCCGACTCCAAGTGCTAGGTAATGGGAGTGCCCCACCATAAGAGCCAAGTCTCAGAGGGCTACATAGCCACTGTAATTTGAGACAGGATCTCCCTGTAGTCCTAGGTCAACTGGTTAGCCTTGAACTCAGTGATCTGCTGCCTCTGCAATGTCTGGCTATAGAGAAAAAAAAAATTTGATGAAAGGATCTCCCCATAAGCCACAGCTAGCCTGGAACTCATTCTGTAGACCAGGCTGGCCTGAACTCAGAGATCCACCTGTCTCTGCTCCCAAGTGCTAGTATCAAAGGTGTGCACCACCATGCCTGGCTTAAAGATGGTTCTTAGCTGCCATGTGGCTGGGAATTGAACCAAGTGGTCTCTGCAAGAGCAGTCAGCACTCTTACCTCTGAGCCATTTCTCCAGCCCCTAGAGAAATTTTTGTACAAACTCTGGGCCCTATCACATCTTCCAAAGCTTCTAAGACCTGTAAAAAGTTATCTATAGAGGGCTGGAGAGTAGCCTAGTGGTTAAGAGCACCGATGCTCTTGCAGAGGCCCGGTTCAATCTCCCAGCACCCACATGGTGGCTAGGAACTGTCTGTAACTCTAATTCCAGGAGAACTCCAGTTCCAGGGGAATGAGACCCTCTTCTGACTTCAAGCATTGCACGACACGGTGCACAGCCCTACATGCAGTAGTACACTCATACACATAAAAAATTAAAAAAAAAAAAAAAAAGTTTTTATAGAATTTGCTCTACTCCCTTAAGCTCAAGTTACAATATCAAGATTGACAACTGAATTTTTCAGTCACCTAGAATCTTTTATTGCCATCTTCATAATGCTGCTCTAAGCTGGAGGAGACATACCATTTACATGAAAAATGGCAACTTCCAGAGAATTCAGTATGCAGTCAATAGTCATGGTTCAAATGAGGGCAAAGTGCTGTGACCTTTGAAATTCAGTTAACCTTATTTGAATTGAAAACATTTCTGAAAACTGCATTAAGTCCCTTTTGTTATAAAATCAGAAGTATTTCTAAGGCTGAAATATGTTACAAGACCAGTTTTGACTTTGGGTTTTATTCTTTAAACAAATTAGAGAATGGAGAGAAAAAATAGGTTATTACAGAAGATATTCTACATATGTACTCAGGTACAATTTGGTGAAAGAAAAAGACTTCAGAACATGCTGGAATCTGAAAAGCAGTTCCCAAAGGCTGTTCTCAGATTCTATCAAAGCTTAAGATCCTTCTTCATCTTCATCTTGGGACCAAATAGTACTTTAGGTCCATGTCAGCAATTTTAACTCTACAACTGAAAGACAAGAAACGTTCATCACTGAGGAATTCCACATATTCTCCATTACAAAACAATGTTCAAATGTACTTCTCTTACCCAGGGGCACATCTGCAGACATACTGAGTGTTACTGTAGCAGACAGTGGAGTGGCTTTTGTGAAAAAGTTCAGGTACCTCAGTGCAAAAGTAAGTTGAACTGGCTCATTCATCTCTATGGTAACCTATAGTAGAAAACAGTTTCATTACATAGAACACCAAGAAACTCAAACTCTGTTCATGGTATACACTTAAGAGCAAAAAAACCTGCCAGGCATGTTAGCCCACCCTTTAAACCCAGGCAGAGACAGTAAGGTATGATACGAAATGGAGGAGCCTGATCTACATAGCAAGTGCAACCACAGCAAGGGCATCAGGGTGACCCCTTCTCAAAAAGACAACAAACCTACCACCATGCCTACTCCTCTCCGAAACCTTTACTAGTCTCTTTAGAGGTTATGAAGAAACTTTGAAGACTAATAAAGCAAAATAAAACAAGTATTTGCTTGCCATTCCTATAAACCAAACACAGTCAACAAACATGATACAGGAGAGCTATTTTTAAATGAAAATCAATATTCCAGCATAAATATTAAAATTTGGAACCATGACCAACTATCTAGAATGGTGGTTACCAGTTTACAGGCAAGGCACAATACAGAACATGTTAAATAATATACTTAGGGATGAAACTGACAAAATGCAGACTGTAAAAGCTAGAGGACAAAATAGCAAACTTTTCACTAATGTATGGAGAGAGGAAAAAAACTGAATGGGATGTACCTCACTGGTAGAGACTTGGCTAGTACAGCAAGGTCCTGGGTTCAATACCTAAAACACCGCAAACCACCCCCAACTAAAATAAATCAAGTAACAGCTTGAATGAAAGATAAGGGGCATGTTAATTCATTTCATTGTTGTTATAACTGAGTTAAATGCTTGAAATTTAAATAAAGTTGAGTTGACAGGGAGCGGAAATGGAATCTGGGAGACAAAGAATCAGCCCTAGGCTGTGTGTATGAGAATACATGCAACACACACAGACACACCCTTCAGTTATACCTTCCATTTTTTTGATTTTCTACTTTATTGTGTGTGAGTGTTTTTTGCCAGTGGGGTGAGTGTGTACACACCCAAAGTGTGAAGTGCTCATAAAGGCCAAAGAGGCCATTGGATCCCTGAACTGGATGTGCCATGGTTGTTAGCTACCATGTTAATATGCTGGGAACTAAACCCAGGTCCTCTGCAAAAAAAGTCCAGTGCTCTTACTGCTGAGCCATCTCTCCAGCCCCACCTTCATTTATTTTAAATTCACACAGGGGACAAGAAAATACTTATCCTCTGTTATCAGTCCTTATATACTTGTCAAAAGCTAGACAGCTGGCCTCTAATCCCATCCTTACTATGTGGGCTGGATGTGGTGGGTCACATGTATAAATCTCAGCAGTTAAAAACCTGAGGTGGGAGTACTGCTCTAAACTTGAAACTAGCCTTGCTGCCCGGAGCTTCTCAAAACCAAGAGCACATGAGCTTAATTAACCCATTGTTTTCTAGCTAAAGAAACCTCTCAATGCCATTTCTTTTACTTACAGCTTCTTCTTCTTTGTCAACATTACTTGTTTGTGACAACTTAATGTTTCCATTTCCAAGTTCTCCACTTGCAGAAAATTTCACCCCCATCTTTTGCACAGGATATGACAACAGCATCTCCAATGTGACTAAGGTTCCGGCTATGCGTGCAAATTCACCTGAAGGATCTTTACAACACAGCTATACTCCTGCTCCTGTTAAAAAAAAAAAGTCCATTCCAAGTGTAAAGATTTGGCACCTTTATACTTTGTCAAGATGTAACATCTAAAGAATTCAAAGAAAGGTGTTCTGATTATGTTAAACTTCACTGTGCCATTTTTCAATATTCTATTACTCAGTGACAAGTGCCTCTCAAAATCATCCTGAG
This sequence comes from Rhizomys pruinosus, assembly GCA_009823505.1. Taxonomy (NCBI): domain Eukaryota; kingdom Metazoa; phylum Chordata; class Mammalia; order Rodentia; family Spalacidae; genus Rhizomys; species Rhizomys pruinosus. The sequence continues at coordinate 3,284,057 of VZQC01013236.1, read as the reverse complement.
GTTAACCAAGAGGATATTCTGATGACATAGAAATGCGTAGCTAGACGGTCTGCATTTTAAACACACAAATACCTCTCCTTTGTGGCAATATTTCACCTAAAACAAATCAAAACAAAACAAAAAACTTGGTAACAACGAATTCACCAGGTAATCAACTTGGGCAATTATGGTTTGCTCAAAAGCAGTCCAATCCTAAAATCCCACTTTGGAACACGGATCAGTGATGTCAGGACTATGTATAATACACTATAATAAAATACACTATCAGAAAGATACTCACTGGAATCCCAAGTTGCTCAACATCTAAATCCATCAACTTCATTTCATAGTCTGAAACTTTCTCTTGATCTACCAAAAGAAAGCAAGTACTTCTGAAACACATGTTCGTAGCTATGATGTAAATTTTACTAAAATTCTCAGTTTTGAGAACGCTGCACTTAAATTTTCTGCAATATAACAGTTTAAAGGGTGTAACTTACTTGGTGCTTCAAATACTAGGGCCAAAGTATCTGCATTATCTTCAGCCCTTAGTGTAATGATGTCTTCATTGCCAGCACATTTTAGTATTTTGGACATTGCTAGACACAAGACACAGGACTTAAATCAAAAGGGTATTTAACATCAGATTTCTAAAAGCAAACAATTACAAGGAGCTACCATTTCACACCCAGTCAAGAGAAACGGGTGTGAGGCTCAAGGTACCCCTTGGAGGGAGGGGTAGAGGTGTATATGGGTTCATCCATTTTGTAATGTAACGCCGCAGTATTTATAAACACTGGACCAGTGTTAATTTCACATTCGGGTTTAAAGACTATCTTCTGAATTTCCAATCCCTTCAGAGGGGTTGCAGGAAATCAGGCATAGATGATCATTAAAACGACCTAGCAAACATATTAAAGTGCAATGTATGAGGAAATAGCTAAGTAACTTTTTTTGAGCCGGATCTAGCTAGGTGCAAGGTGGTCTGAGCTCACAGGTGTGGGCTACCACGCCCCGCTTTCTCTTAAGCCTCTTAGGAGGTACTATCTTGATAGGGGTTCGGAAAGAGTAAAAGCCACTCATAAGTTTTTCACACAGTCCATGATCTTAAGACTTTCGGTCGACGATCTGGAATTAAAGGCCAGAAAAAGAAAAAGCCCTTTTGCCCCACTATGGCGACAATGCCACATGCTCATTTGGACCTCTTGTAAGGAGTTAAGTCATCCCGAACCAGGATTTGCTACCCAAAGCGGCTGGCAGGTAATGAGTCTTTTGAGCTCCGAAAAAGTCATTTTCCCGCCACCACCCCGCTTTGTGACTTTGGCGCGGAAACGGCCGGTTCGCAGGGCAGCCAGCGCGGGCTTTTCGGAACCCCGTGTTCCACCGGGTCCCGCCCCCGGAGCCGCAGGCCTATCAAAAGGAGCGGGCGGCCCGCGCCAGCCAATGGGGACCCGGTCGGAGGCGCTCCCGCCAAGGCCGAGGCTGGCTGGGCGCCAGGGCGCCAGGGCCCGCTCACCTGGTGAGGTTGACGCCCATGGCCAGGTTGCGGTCGCAGCGGTACGTGTCGAAGCCTTTGGAGCGCAGCGTGAGCTGCACCAGAGAGACGTGCGACGAGTCCATGCTCTGCAGGTTCACGCCGCCCGAGCTGATGTCCCAGCAGGCCTCGTTGATGAGGTCCTTGAGCGCCTCCAGCACCTTCTTTAGGATGGAGCCCTGGACTAGACGCGCTTCGAACATGGTGGCGGAGTGTGACGACGGGCTCGAAACGGTGGTGGACTGAGGCCTGGCGGGCGTGGGCTCCTGGGTGTTTGGAGAGAAAGCGAGCGAAGAAGCGAAGTAAAAGGAGAGCACCCCAGCCCACTGCCCTGCAACGGTTTAATGCTGCCCGTCCGCAGGCGCGCGCTTCCCTGTGCGCCCGGTGCCCCACTACGTCACATCACGCGTGCTGCCCGCCCCACCTCCGGGCAGAGGGGCACTGGGGAACCAATCCAGAATCCAGCCCTTCGGCCTCGCCCTCCCATCTCTGTGTAGGTTGGGGCGCGTAAGGGCAGGTGGCGCGGTGCGGTGGGGCGCCACGGAAGGGGGGGATTGCGCCGTTTGCGTTTCTCCTCCTGTGTTCCTCCTTCTTGGGTCGGCTCGGAATCGGTGAGGGGCCCAGGCGTTAGTCAAGATCATGCTTGTGGGCGTTTTCCCGCCCTCCCGCTTAGTTTTCTTAAGGAACGGTTTCCGCCGCCACACGAGAATGAAAAGCGAAAGAAACACAAAGAGCCGAAGCTCGGGTGAAGCCCGCCTTGTGCCCTGTAGAATGTAGGTGTTGGGGGGTGAGGGAAGGAGCGCTTTCATTTTTAAAATCACTAGCGTAATCCAAACTCCTATAAAATCTCAAGACAGTGAAGAGGCCACCATGTAACACCTCAAACCCAGCCTCATACAAGCAGCACCACTTAACTTACGTCACTCAGGACTTTCCTCTGGAAAAGACTAAAAATACCTTCGTATAGTAAACACTTCTTGCAAAGTACCTCAAAAGTACACGCTTTAAACTTTTTTCACCACATAAGATTAGTGTTAGTACCGCCCAAGATACACAACTCATGTGTATCCTAATTATTGATTTCCTGTTACACCTTTGAGCATGTAGATGCTTTATGTGTGATCAACTGCTTAAAGTATTATTGCTGAAAGCGACAAAAAAAAAAACTTTAAAAAAAAAACATTTACAGCGGGGTAAATGTTATCTCTGAAAGGTTGTACATTCCCGCCCCAATATTGATGTTATAACAAATGAATCAAGCGTCTCTATTTTTTTTTCTTTATTTTCCTGTAAGATAATGAAATCTTGTGTGTGTGTTGTGTGTGTGGGGGTGTGGCGCCGGGGATGATCCCAGGTCCTGGCAAACGTTTTGACGCCCCCAACACCCTATCCTCTCTTAAACCTCTGTCCGCCCATTTGTGTGAAACCCCTTTCACGACTGCTTGAGCCACGCAGATAGGCCTACTGTACCTCGTATTATGGGCTCTTTCTGATTTAGTCTTAGTGTGCTTTTCTCTTTAAGTAGTTTATCACTTGTTTATCCTAAACTTTTTTTCCTCTCTACTCTAGTCGATATTTTTTTCTGTGGTCACGCGGTCACGCCACAGATTATAGTCCCGACACCCAGGGAAGAATTACCAGGGTACGGCGCCCGAACTGGTTCTTAGTTCCCCAACACCCCCGGCACCCCGCAGTCTGGACATCATCACACCAGAACTGAGCTCAAAGGAACAAACAAAAACTGTATAATGGTGCTCTTACTTTATTTTTATTTTATCTCCTAGTCATTTACCCTTTTGTTTTTTGTGGCTCTCTAGCCAGAACCCACTTGCAACGGCTTCTCCACTTGAGGACAGGCCCCAACCTGCAACGAATCCTTCTCCCTTTGCTTATATCGCGCTTATTTCACTCACCACTCACCCCCAGGCATGAGCCTTGAACTTCCACGCCTCAGCTGCCTGGGCCTCTGCTCCGCTTAGGGCTTCGGGACTCATCCCGCCAGCCTCTCTCGCACTGACCTCTTCGTGTCTTTCTCCCTGTTCATTCATTTCTTGTCTTTGTCGACCGCTTTCTCTTTATCTCTGTGCAGCATCTGGACAGATATGGATATATTCATCCTGCTCAAAGAATTGAAGATTTATCTTCAGGACTAAGAATTCAAGATATTCCCAACCAAATATCAATTTTCCCTACTGTGTTCTAACACGTCCTTTCTCCTCTTGTCATATCTCTTAGAAGTTCTATTATTATTAATTATTATATATTATTATTATTTTTTGTATTTTTGTTTTTTCGACAGGGTTCCTTCCCTGTAGCCCCAGAATCACCTGGAGCTCACTCGTAAGACCGAGCAGTGCTGCCTTGAACTCAACAAAGAACGCTGCCTCTCTCTGCCTGCCCCAAAGTGGCTTAGGATTAAAGTGTGCCACCGCCCGCGCCCCAGCTCTTTACTTTTTTTAAAAACTTTAAAAGAAACATTTTTTTTTATTTTAATGTTCTTATTTTTAAATGTTGTTTTTTTTTTTATTTTTTTTTTTGTGCACCCGTGCTGAATTCGCGGTGGGCAGAAGAGGGGGTCGGATCCCTGAACTAGGAGTTCTCCTCAGAATTGGAGTTTTCAGAAGGCTCTCCGGCCGCCATGTGGGTGCTTGGGATCGAACCCGGTTCCTCTACAAGAGCGGATCCGATCGCTCTTATAAAAACCAACCGCTAGGGCCCACTCTCTCCCAGCCCTTATTTTTACTATTATTTTTAATTTTTACGTGATGATTGTACTGTCTCATGTACGGTTGGTGCACCCTGTCGTTTGCAATGCCAGGGGCAGGAGGTCAGAATGGGGTGTTGGGATTCCCCATGGAACTGGGAGTTCAGACGGTAGTTTTTTAATCCCATTTTTATTATTTTTTTTTTTAATTTTCAGTCTTTTATCTCTATATGTGTCTGAACTGTCTGTCTGCATGCAGGTCTTTTGGCACCCATGTAGAGCAGTGCCACGGAGGTCAGAAGAAGGGTTGGTCGGATTCCCTGGACTGGGTTCAAAGTCACGGTCAGCCCCCTGTGGTCCCTGGGGACTGGAACTGCGGTCATCCTGCAAGAGCAGGGGCGCCTTGCATCCCTGTTAGGGCCAACTCCTACCAGCCAAGAGGGTCTTTTTAGGTCTGAGAGGCCGCCATGCTGAGTGTGGCCTGGGAATCGACACCTGGGTTCCTCTGAGAGCCAGTCAGTGCTCATAATGATAAACCTGTGGAAAAGATCTCTCTCCCCGCCCCTATGATAAATGTCTTACACACCCATTACTTAGTATTTGAAGAGAAAAATCAAGGAGGGAAACATTTATAAAAAGAGATACCCCAATTTCTCTTTTTTTTTTTATATTTGTCTTTTGTCTCCCTGTGAGCCACAGCTTATCCGGAACTCCTACTCTGTAGACAGACCAGGCTGGGCCTCTTGAACCAATAAAGATCCGTCCTGCCCTCCGCTCCACACCGTGCAGTGGATTACACGGCCTGGTGGCCACACCCTGACCATGACCAGCTTAGGAACTCTATAACTCAATCCTAATTTCGCCTATTATCCACATCAGTCTATCTCCCCGCTAGCCAATCCTTTCCCAAACTCTGACACAGCAGTCCCACCCACCACCAATGACTTTGTTTTTGTTGTTTTACTTATCTTTCTCTGCAATTCATAAAACACAGCAGATGTATACAATAAGGAAAATGTCCTAAAAACTATTATTTATTGTAGTTTGTTTGGTGGCAAAATTCTTCAAAATTGATATGTATATAAGTATTCTAGACCTGGCTGCATTATTTTAGGATTCAATTAGAGGAGCAGGTTTTTTTTTTTTTTTTTTTTTCCACATACAATTTATGTATTTATTTTTTTATTAAAAAAAAAATTTTTTCTTTTATTTATTTTATTTATTCCTTGTGTTTTGTTTAGATCTTTTTTTCATGCAAGTTGTGCACCTGTAGTCGTGCAATGCCGCGGAGGTCAGAAGAGGGTCCGGATTCACTGAAGAGGGCATTGGTTCTTTCCTGGAATTTGGAGTTAATACAGGTGTTGTTCTGTGCCCCAATGTGGCGATGGGGATTGAAACCCGGGTCCTCCTGTAAGCAGTCTGGCGCTCTTAAAAAACCGCGAGGCCATTCTCTCCAGCCCTTTTTTTTATTTTTTTCTTTAAACAAATCTTAGACAACGTGTGTCGCCGCCCATTTCCCACCCCGCGAGTGTTCATGCAACTCTGTCCCAAAACATGATTCTTTCTTTCTGAAGAAGTTTTTAAAAAAAAAACCGTTTCCCTTAGGCCCCACCTCGGAAAATTCAGTTTGCTATGGGTGATCAATGCCCTCTATATGTAATTTTAGAAGTGGCCCTGGAAATATATTAATTTTAATATTTTTAAAAAAAAATTTATTTTTTTATTTTTAGTGTGTTTCTGTGTAGGGTGGAGTGTCATGCCATGCCATTTATGTGGATCGCCTGGTGTGAGAGTGCCATATGAGAGATAACACTTGCAACTACGGAGTTACAGAAAGTATTAGTGGCCCGGTAGGTGCGTGAAATCGAATGCGGGGCCCTGTATAAGAACAAGCAGGTGCTTCTAATATGCTGAGCCCACTATCTTTCCAGCCCCATCCCTGGAATTAAAAAATATTTTGTGTAAGAGGGGGGGAGGGGGGGGGGGTATTATTCTTTATGTGCCAATACTTTTTTTGGAGTGTATTGCCACCTGAGTATGTAAGGTCACCCATGTATTTGCAGTGCCCATGAAGGGCAAGAAGAGCTTGGAGATCCCATGGAATTGGAAGATAATAGATGTTTTGTTAGTGTCTATGTGATTGTCGGGAATGAACCCGGTCTCTGCAAGGCGCCCGCTGCTCTTAAACCTCTGAGCCATACTACCTCTCCATCTATGCCTGGCAACGTTTTTTAAAAATTGGGGGTTATGTGGGGAGGTCACTCAGGGCCTTCTGCATGTTACTCAAGGAATGTACCACTAATATAAACTTCAAAAAAACTAGACCCACCCCCCGCTGAGCCCCAGGTAATTTTTTTTTGTGGGGGTGGGTCTTTTTTTAGTTACTATCTTGAGCCATGGTTGTATCCAGTATAAGATCAGCCAGCTGGCCTGAATACTCACATATGTAGGTGGGCTTGAACACCTAGCCATTTTTTATGTTGCCCGGGAGTGCTGGGCTTAAAGACCAATGCTCCACCCCTCAACAGCACGGTAATTTTCTCTTTTGTACATTTGGGCTAATAAGTACGTGACAACAGGTGTAAGTACTCTTAGTACTTTATCTAGCCCCCCCACCTCCCGCCCCTGTGTGTCTCCATAGTTGAATTATTGGGTATAAGTCACCCAGATTACATGTTACAAAAAGACCTCCAACTCTCAGAAAGGAGACTAATCTGGTATTCATCGTATCCACATAGATTTGGTCAGATATGGGGATGCAGGATTACTGTGATGCTTAGCTTTAATACTTTATATCAACTTGACTTACCTAGTCTCCAATTCCATTTTGAATGTCATCTCATTAAACTGAGTAAAAGGTTTTACTATCTGAAAATACTTGCAAAACTGAAAACTATAAAGGCAATTCAATAAGCAAGAAAACAAGTTGGTGAACCCCATTTTGGTTTCTTGACAATTCTTTAATGCATTTCTTTGTACCAAATCGTTTAGGTGAGCATGTTGGTGCACACCTTTAAAACTAGCACTCAGGAGGCAGGGCTGAGAGGATCTTTGATTTCAAGCCGCAGGTTCCAGAGTTGAGTTCTGGGCCAGGTGGAGGTACAGGAGACCCTGTCTCAAAAAGACCGCGAAAAAAAAAAAAAAAAAAAAAGAAAAACATTTTGTTTAGGCCGGCGTGGTGGTGCCCGCCTTTAATCCTGCTTGGAGGCAGAGGCAGGGGCAGTTCTTTTGTGAGGTCAAGGCGCAGCCTCGGTTCTAAAGTGAGCTCCCAGGCCGCTGGGATTAAGGCGACCCTGTCTACAAAAAGACCAAAAAAATGGGGCTGGAGAGAGGGCTAGCGATTATAGAGTTTCCGAACTCACTGTCGCAGAGGACCTGGGCTTCGATCCCCAGCACCAACTGGTGGCTGAGAACGTTCTTTAACTCCAGTTCCAGGGCACCCAATGCTTGTTCTGACATCGCGGCCATCGCATGACACGTGGTGCACAAAACCTACTGCAGACAGTCACTATCCAATACACATTCAAGCATTAACTTAAAAAAAGGAATTGTTTCTTGACAGTTATCCCAGCTAGAGGAAACTGAGGATTTCCTGTCACATGTATCATTGCAGTTTTCAAATATCAAGATGAGGTTCGAGGGTTGGTAGTACATACCAGTTGTGCTGCATAGCTTAGTGTCACCTCTGGGACACACTTGACTGTTGAGTAGCTGGATGGGGATTTTCTTTCATTAGACTGGCCTGTGGCCATGTCTGGGAGTGTTTTCTCCTGATCGGTGTAGTGACCGTGGGAGGGCCAGACATGTGGGTGGCGCCCAACCCAGGAAGGTTGTTCTGACTTGTATAAGAAAGCAGGTTGAGGGCCCATGGGGCATGGAAGCAAGTAGAAAGCAGGGGCTTTTCCTCTCCCTTGTCTGTTTTTAGTGCCTGGCTCCAGGTTCTGCCCTGAGTTTCCTACATTGGGCTCCCTCAGTGGATGACCTGTGCCTTGGGGAGTGTCAGGTGTTTTTGTCACAGCAAGGAGAAGCAAACTAGAACAAACCTGGTACTAGAGAGTGGGCTATTGCTGGGATAGACTGGACCTTGATGTTTTATGTAGGATGGCAAAGCATTTGGAACTTTCGGCTAGAAAAGTCATTGAGCTCCTAGAGTTGTTTCTTGAACGCTATGCTGAAAGAGTGTAGACTGTGCTTGTGAATGACAACTTCAAAGGGAAAGCAGCGGCCCTTCCGGGGTGATGTTTGTTTTTGAATTGGAATTGGGGGTTCTGGTCGGCTGTGGCCGAGAGCCTCATCTGTAAGTAAGAAGAGACCAGAATCTGAGGTGAAACCTTTGCTTTCCTGGTACAATTGATGCTGGTAAGCTAGGGCTAAAAATCAACTGTAAGTAACAAAACACCAGCATCACTATGGTGAAAACTTCTGGGAAGAAATTCCTCAGGGTCAGCACACAGAAGCGGTGGTCCAGGGGTCCCAAACCTCCACTTTTGCAAGCCAGAAGAGGGACTTGGTACTGCATCAGAGTCTCCTATATGGTTCTGATATTGAAATGTGAAGGGGTCACCGAGGCCAGGAAAAACCCAAAAAAACAAAAAAAAAAAAACCCTGGTGACAGCCTCCAGTGCAGTGATACCCAGGATACTAGGGCCATGAGAGGAATTTGCCGCTTCTGCAGAAGTGTTAGAGGTCAGAAGTGCCCTTGATTCGTGAAGGTGCCAGCCTCTTTCAGTGGTGACCCAGCTCTTTGGAGATGCTAGGACCATAGGAAGACCACCAAGGACAGCAGCAAGTATGGAATGGAGCTGGCTGGGGCCCTGCGAGGATGAGTGGGTTGTGGCTGGCAGCGTCAGATGTGGAGCTGCGACCCCTTGAGCCCAGAATATGGTGAGTGAATCCCAGGTCCAGCCTTGATCTACTTTGTTGGACTTTGGCTTGCTAGTGGGTGTCAATTCTTCCTTGAACAGGCGACAGGTACTGGGTGTTGGTTTTACCAGGAAGACCTAAGTTAAAGAGAATTTTTTTTTTTCACATAAATTATCTTATTTTATTTTTTATCTTTCACAAATCTAGACCCTGGCCTCCCCATTCCCCCAACCCCGCCAGTAGCTCCATGCCATTCTGCCCAAACATCGCTTTCATCTTTCTCCGTCTCTCCTCAATATTCATCCATGGGGAAGTTGATGTTTTGCGCAGAAGTTCACTGTTCAGTAGTTATCTTTTGATTTGTCAAGCCTTTCTGTTGTTGATGTTTCCAATATGCATTATGCCAAAAGCTTGGCCCTACAAAAGCTCAGGGGGCACTACACAAGCAATAACAACTAGGTTATTGCACTAGCATCCACAGATGAGGCCTCTTCAGCCCCCGCCCTGGTACCTTCCACTGGCCCCAGGAGATCTCCCTAGCTAAGAGAATTTTAGAGATCTAGAAAATTTTAAGTGTTGGATTGCTAATGTGTATGAACTGTAACCGTCTGCATGTCGATGTGCACCCCCTGTTTGTGTATTGCGCGGACGGTAGAAGAGGGTATCAGATTCCCTCTGGACTGGATTCAAAAACTGGTTCTCAGTCGCATGTGGGTGCTGGGAATCTGAACCCGTGGTCCTCTGCAAGAATCGTCGGCACTCCCAACCGCTAAGCCATCCCTTTCCACGCCCCGTGTTTGGATTTTTAATGTCTGTTGGGGTTTAAGGTTGTACTGTCCTATTAATGTTAACATCGTATCTTGGGGAAAAGAAAAATGTGAAAGGTGTGGCGGTATAATAGTGTTTTTTAAATTTTACTTTCCATGGAATGACTGCCTTGTCTGCATGTAGCGTTTTCACTGCTGTCGTGCAATTGGGACGCGGAGGTGAGGACTGATGGTGGTTGGATTCCCGGATGGAAACTGGAGCCAAAGACGGTTCCTAGCGCCATGGTGGGTGCTGGGGATGAACCCAGGTCTCCTGCAAGAGCAGTTCAGCACTCTTAACCAATTAGGCCATCTCTCCAGCCCCAATATGTGATTGTGTTTTGCTATCAAGTGACCCAGGTTTTGTTGGATAGCTTTAGTGTCACTTGACACACCCAGGTTGAAGAAGCCTCAATTATGGAATTGGTTCTTGTGATGGCTCGGGGCCACATCTGCTGGTAATATTTTCTTGACTGTTGTTGGTGTGGGAGGGCCCAGCCTAGTGTGAATTGGTGCTACCCCTGGGTAGGCGGTCTAGCACTGGGGAGGTTGAGGCAGGGATGGCCTTGTTTGAACCTCGCCTGGCTTAGAGTTAGTTCTCAATAAAAACCGCCATGATCTTCTCTTTTCCTTATTATAAAATGGTATTATCAAGCTGGGCGTGGTGGTTGCATGCCTTTAATCCATACGCACTTGGGAGGCGGAGGCAGGGATCTTTGTGAGTCAAGGCCAGCCTGGTCTAAGAGAGAGTCCCAGGACAGCCTGGGGATACATGGGAGACCCTTCTCCAAAAAAAAACCAAAAAAAAAAAAATCTAAAACAATGGATTATGATCGTTGGCAGTAACTCGTCACTTATTTGCAGTTCAGCCTGAACGTTTCTACCGGACTAGGAATTCAAATTAGTTCTTATAATGACATAGTTATATATATATTTAATTTATTTATTTGTGTTATGAACTTATTGCATGTAGGTCTGTGCCCGTGTCGTTATGCAATTGCCGAGTGAGGTTCAGAAGAGGGTCTCGGACTTTCCTGGAAATTGTAGTTTCTCCTGGGAATTGGGAGTTCACAGACGGTTTAGTTGCATCGTGGGTGATGGGGATCCGATCACTGGGTCTATGCAAGAATTTCAGTGCTCTTAACCACTCGCTGAGTTCAGCCCCATGGTATTTTTGTGTTTTTTTTTTTTTTTTTTGGATTTGTGAGGCACGGTCTCCTTAGTCCAGCTGTCCTAAGAGCTCGCTTGTAGGCCAGGCTGGCATTGAACCTACAGAGACGATCAACTACCTTACCTCCGAGTGCCTGGGATAAAGGCATCACGCGCACATGCTGGCTTTTTTTTACTTTTTTTTCAAAAAAAAAAATTTTTAAACTTTTTTTAATGTTTTTTTTTTTTTTTTTACATTTAATTTTTTTTTTTTTTTTTTTTTGGTTCAGGTCCTCCCTTTGTCCAGCCGCCGGAGCTCACTATGTAGATCAGGCTGGCCTTTGAAAACTCAAGGATCACCTGCCTCTGCCTTCAGTGCTGGGATTAAAGGCGCGACCCCATCATGCTTGGTATACACAGTATTTAAAAATAATGGAATTGCATTCCTTTAGTCTCAGCAGTGGGAGGCAGGGTATGGTGGATCTGAGATTGAGGCCAGCTTGTCTAAATCGTGTAATGTTCTAGGTCAGCTGGGGCTACCGCGAGACCCTGTCTCAAAAATCACACAAAAACAAAATGGAATTAACCAAGTCGTGTAATGAAACAAAATCATTGTATGTAACATTGTTTCCTAGTCTGAAGATAATGGACCCCAGAGGAAAAGAATGAAAAAAAGTGATGAACGGGTTGGAGAGCTGGCCTAGTGGTTAAGCGCCCCACACTCTACAGAGAGTGACCTGGGTTTGATCCCCAGGCACCCACATGGCGGTTCCGAGAACCTGTCCTGTACTTCCAATCTAGGAGAATCCAGTTGCCAGGGGAATCCGACACCTCCTCTGACATCCATGGCATTGCATGACACGGTGCAGACCTACATGCAGGAAGACATTTCATCTACTCAGAAATAAAATTAAAAAAAAAAGGAGAAAACCAAACTAAACTTCACACCCAGGAACTAAGGCAGAAGATGATGTGAAGAAACAGATTCCTCTTTGGGCTGGAGATAGAGGGAGATTTACACACTCAAAATAAAGTAACATTTTTTATGTATATGAATGTTCTTGCAAGTTGCAAGCATCAAGACAACTTGGCAGTGCCTGCCAGGCCAGCAAGAGGGCATAGTCCTCCTGGACCTGGAGTTAGGCAGTTGTTAGCTATATCAGGGTGCTGGCAAATGAATCGGAGGTAGTCTGCAAGCGCCGCCAGTGCTCTAACCACTGAGCCACCTCTTAGCCCCCATTATAAAAAAATTTAACCATCTCTCCTGGCTAGAGGAAGACTTTTCAAAAACATTTTTTTTTGTAGAGATACTTGGTATGTATGTGTATATATATTCATAACTATTGCAGATCAAACTTGAATTTATTTTTCAATTCTACATAGAAGCAGTTCTAGAATCATCCCCAACTTTTCCTATCCTGCTTCAAGGAATTCTCAGGGCAATATATAATAGGGGTGTACTTACATACATATAGGCAATACACCCATACACATAAAATTAATTTTTTTTTTTTGGTCTTTTTGAGACAAGTGTCTCCCTGTAGCCCCAGCAGTCCTGGAATTCGCTCTATAGACCAGGCTAGCCTTCAACTCACAAAGATCCGCCTGCCTCTGCCTCCCAAGTGCTAGGATTAAAGGCGTGCGCCACACCTGGCAAGAATCAACTCGTAAGTACTTTGGGGGCTAGCCTTCTTGGGAAGCTCTGGGTTTGAGTCCCTGCCTCAAGGACTAAGACCAAGGGAAGGTGATTACCAGTATCAATCTTGGTTTTCTACATGCCTGTTCATTCATACATAAGAAATGGGAATGGGCTGTGGTAGTGCACGCCTTTAATCCCAACAGGTGGATCTCTGGGAGTTCCAGGCCTGCTGGGGCTACAGGGAGACTTTCTCCCCTCCACTCCACAAAAACAAAAACAGCAAAGATGCCGGCAAACCCGATGGCCTGATCTGTGGAACTGTGGGATCCACATGGAGTACTAACCCAAGACTGTCCAGCTCTCTTCACATAGCAAATGAAAAACAGCACAGCCCTTTTACTTTCTTCCTTGGATCCACATCCACAAAATTGTCTTTTTGAGACAGGGTCTCTCTGTAATCCTAGCTCACCTGGAAGTCTTTTGTACAACAGGCTGGTCTCAACTCACAGTAATTTGTGCCTGTCTGTGCCTCCCAACTGTTGGGATTAAAGACGTGTGCTACCTTGTTCAGCCATATCCACAAAATTTAAAGTTTTTTTTCTAGATAGTCTCGTCATGTAGCCCAGACTGCCTGACTCCCAAGTGCTAGGGGTAATGGGAGTGCCCCACCATTAAGAGCCAAGTCTCAGAGGGCTACATAGCCACTGTAATTTTGAGACAGGATCTCCCTGTAGTCCTAGGTCAACTGGTTAGCCTTGAACTCAGTGATCTGCCTGCCTCTGCAATGTCTGGCTATAGAGAAAAAAAAAATTTTGAGAAAGGATCTCCCCATAGCCACAGCTAGCCTGGAACTCATTCTGTAGACCAGGCTGGCCTTGAACTCAGAGATCCACCTGTCTCTGCCTCCCAAGTGCTAGTATCAAAGGTGTGCACCACCATGCCTGGCTTAAAGATGGTTCTTAGCTGCCATGTGGCTGGGAATTGAACCAGGGTCCTCTGCAAGAGCAGTCAGCACTCTTAACCTCTGAGCCATTTCTCCAGCCCCTAGAGAAATTTTTGTACAAACTCTGGGCCCTATCACATCTTCCAAAGCTTCTAAGACCTGTAAAAGTTATCTATAGAGGGCTGGAGAGATAGCCTAGTGGTTAAGAGCACCGACTGCTCTTGCAGAGGACCCGGGTTCAATCCCCAGCACCCACATGGTGGCTAGGAACTGTCTGTAACTCTAATTCCAGGAGAACTCCAGTTCCAGGGGAATTGAGACCCTCTTCTGACCTCTAAGGCATTGCACGACACCGGTGCACAGACCTACATGCAGATAGTACACTCATACACATAAAAAATTAAAAAAAAAAAAAAAGTTTATAGAATTTGCTCTACTCCCTTAAGCTCAAGTTACAATATCAAGATTGACAACTGAATTTTTCAGTCACCTAGAATCTTTTATTGCCATCTTCATAATGCTGCTCTAAGCTGGAGGAGACATACCATTTACATGAAAAATGGCAACTTCCAGAGAATTCAGTATGCAGTCAATAGTCATGGTTCAAATGAGGGCAAAGTGCTGTGACCTTTGAAATTCAGTTAACTTTATTTGAATTGAAAAACATTTCTGAAAACTGCATCAAGTCCCTTTTGTTATAAAATCAGAAGTATTTCTAAGGCTGAAATATGTTAACAAGACCAGTTTTGACTTTGGGTTTTATTCTTTAAACAAATTGTAGAGAATGGAGAGAAAAAAATAGGTTATTTACAGAAGATATCTACATATGTACTCAGGTACAAATTTGGTAAAAGAAAAAGACTTCAGAACATGCTGGCATCTGAAAAGCAGTTCCCAAAGGCTGTTTTCTCAGATTCTATCAAAGCTTAAGATCCTTCTTCATCTTCTATCTTGGGAGCCAAATAGTACTTTAGATGTCCCATGTCAGCAATTTTATACTCTACAACTGAAAGACAAGAAACGTTCATCACTGAGGAATTCCACATATTCTCCACTACAAAACAATGTTCAAATGTATTCTCTTACCCAGGGGCACATCTGCAGACATACTGAGTGTTACTGTAGCAGACAGTGGAGTGGCTTTTGTGAAAAAGTTCAGGTACCTCAGTGCAAAAGTAAGTTGAACTGGCTCATTCATCTCTATGGTAACCTATAGTAGAAAACAGTTTCATTACATAGAACACCAAGAAACTCAAACTCTGTTCATGGTATACACTTAAGAGCAAAAAAACCTGCCAGGCATGTTAGCCCACGCCTTTAACCCCAGGCAGAGACAGTAAGGATATGAGATGGAGGCAGCCTGATCTACATAGCAAGTGCCAAACCAGCAAGGGCTACAGGGTGACCCCCGTCTCAAAAAGACAACAAACCTACCACCATGCCTACTCCTCTCCGAAACCTTTACTAGTCTCTTTAGAGGTTATGAAGAAACTTTGAAGACTAATAAAGCAAAATAAAACAAGTATTTAGCTTGCCATTCCTATATGAACCAAACACAGTCAACCAAACATGATACAGGAGAGCTATTTTTAAATGAAAATCTAATATTCCAGCTACTAAATAATTAAAATTTGGAACCATGACCAACTATCTAGAATGGTGGTTACCAGTTTACAGGCAAGGCACAATACAGAACATGTTAAATAATATACTTAGGGATGAAACTGACAAAATGCAGACTGTAAAAGCTAGAGGACAAAATAGCAAACTTTTCACTAATGTATGGAGAGAGGAAAAAAACTGAATGGGATGTACCTCACTGGTAGAGCACTTGGCTAGTACAGCAAGGTCCTGGGTTCAATCCCTAAACACCGCAAACCACCCCCAACTAAAATAAATCAAGTAACAGCTTGAATGAAAGATAAGGGGCATGTTAATTCATTTCATTGTTGTTATAACTGAGTTAAATGCTTGAAATTTAAATAAAGTTGAGTTGACAGGGAGCGGAAATGGAATCTGGGAGACAAAGAATCAGCCCTAGGCTGTGTGTATGAGAATACATGCACACACATACACACCCTTCAGTTATACCTTCCATTTTTTTGATTTTCTTACTTTATGTGTGTGAGTGTTTTTTGCCAGTGGGGTGAGTGTGTACACACCCAAAGTGTGAAGTGCTCATAAAGGCCAAAGAGGCCATTGGATCCCCTGAACTGGATGTGCCAATGGTTGTTAGCTACCATGTAAATGCTGGGAACTAAACCCAGGTCCTCTGCAAAAAATAGCCAGTGCTCTTACTGCTGAGCCATCTCTCCAGCCCCACCTTCATTTATTTTAAATTCACACAGGGGACAAGAAAATACTTATCCTCTGTTATCAGTCCTTATATACTTGTCAAAAGCTAGACAGCTGGCCTCTAATCCCATCCTTACTATGTGGGCTGGATGTGGTGGGTCACATGTATAAATCTCAGCAGTTAAAAACCTGAGGTGGGAGTACTGCTCTAAACTTGAAACTAGCCTGTGCCCCGGAGCTTCTCAAAACCAAGAGCACATGAGCTTAATTAACCCATTGTTTTCTAGCTAAAGAAACCCTCAATGCCATTTCTTTTACTTACAGCTTCTTCTTCTTTGTCAACATTACTTGTTTGTGACAACTTAATGTTTCCATTTCCAAGTTCTCCACTTGCAGAAAATTTCACCCCATCTTTTGCACAGGATATGACAACAGCATCTCCAATGTGACTAAGGTCCCGGCATATGCGTGCAAATTCACCTGAAGGCATCTTTACAACACAGCTATACTCCTGCTCCTGTTAAAAAAAAAAAGTCCATTCCAAGTGTAAAGATTTGGCACCTTTATACTTTGTCAAGATGTAACATCTAAAGAATTCAAAGAAAGGTGTTCTGATTATGTTAAACTTCACTGTGCCATTTTTCAATATTCTATTACTCAGTGACAAGTGCCTCTCAAAATCATCCTGAGGTTAACCAAGAGGATATTCTGATGACATAGAAATGCGTAGCTAGACGGTCTGCATTTTAAACACACAAATACCTCTCCTTTGTTGGCAATATTTCTAACCTTAAACAAATCAAAACAAAACAAAAACTTGGTAACAACGAATTCACCAGTAATCAACTTGGGCAATTATGGTTTGCTCAAAAGCAGTCCAATCCTAAAATCCCACTTTGGAACACGGATCAGTGATGTCAGGACTATGTATAATACACTATAATAAAATACACTATCAGAAAGATACTCACTGGAATCCCAAGTTGCTCAACATCTAAATCCATCAACTTCATTTCATAGTCTGAAACTTTCTCTTGATCTACCAAAAGAAAGCAAGTACTTCTGAAACACATGTTCGTAGCTATGATGTAAATTTTACTAAAATTCTCAGTTTTGAGAACGCTGCACTTAAATTTTCTGCAATATAACAGTTTAAAGGGTGTAACTTACTTGGTGCTTCAAATACTAGGGCCAAAGTATCTGCATTATCTTCAGCCCTTAGTGTAATGATGTCTTCATTGCCAGCACATTTTAGTATTTTGGACATGCTAGACACAAGACACAGGACTTAAAATCAACAGGGTATTTAACATCAGATTTCTAAAAGCAAACAATTACAAGGAGCTACCATTTCACACCCAGTCAAGAGAAACGGGTGTGAGGCTCAAGGTACCCCTTGGAGGGAGGGGTAGAGGTGTATATGGGTTCATCCATTTTGTAATGTAACGCCGCAGTATTTATAAACACTGGACCAGTGTTAATTTCACATTCGGGTTTAAAGACTATCTTCTGAATTTCCAATCCCTTCAGAGGGGTTGCAGGAAATCAGGCATAGATGATCATTAAAACGACCTAGCAAACATATTAAAGTGCAATGTATGAGGAAATAGCTAAGTAACTTTTTTTGAGCCGGATCTAGCTAGGTGCAAGGTGGTCTGAGCTCACAGGTGTGGGCTACCACGCCCGCTTTCTCTTAAGCCTCTTAGGAGGTACTAATCTTGATAGGGGTTCGGAAAGCTAAAAGCCACTCATAAGTTTTTCCACAAGTCCATGATCTTAAGACTTTCGGTGCGACTCTGGAATTAAAGGCCAGAAAAAGAAAAAGCCCTTTTGCCCCACTATGGCGACAATGCCACATGCTCATTTGGACCTCTTGTAAGGAGTTAAGTCATCCCGAACCAGGATTTGCTACCCAAAGCGGCTGGCAGGTAATGAGTCTTTTGAGCTCCGAAAAAGTCATTTTCCCGCCACCACCCCGCTTTGTGACTTTGGCGCGGAAACGGCCGGTTCGCAGGGCAGCCAGCGCGGGCTTTTCGGAACCCCGTGTTCCACCGGGTCCCGCCCCCGGAGCCGCAGGCCTATCAAAAGGAGCGGGCGGCCCGCGCCAGCCAATGGGGACCCGGTCGGAGGCGCTCCCGCCAAGGCCGAGGCTGGCTGGGCGCCAGGGCGCCAGGGCCCGCTCACCTGGTGAGGTTGACGCCCATGGCCAGGTTGCGGTCGCAGCGGTACGTGTCAAAGCCTTCGGAGCGCAGCGTGAGCTGCACCAGAGAGACGTGCGACGAGTCCATGCTCTGCAGGTTCACGCCGCCCGAGCTGATGTCCCAGCAGGCCTCGTTGATGAGGTCCTTGAGCGCCTCCAGCACCTTCTTCAGGATGGAGCCCTGGACTAGACGCGCTTCGAACATGGTGGCGGAGTGTGACGACGGGCTCGAAACGGTGGTGGACTGAGGCCTGGCGGGCGTGGGCTCCTGGGTGGTGGAGAGAAAGCGGCGAAGAAGCGAAGTAAAAGGAGAGCACCCCAGTCCACTGCTCTGCAACGGTTTAATGCTGCCGCGTCCGCAGGCGCGCGCTTCCCTGTGCGCCCGGGCCCCAACGTCACCACGCTGCCCCGCCCACCTCCGGGCAGAGGGGCACTGGGGACCAATCACATCCACGCCTGCTAGGCCTCGCCCTTCCCATCTCTGTAGGTGGGGCCGCAGGAGGGCGCGTGCGCGTGCGCGTGGGAGGCCCACGGAAGGGGGGATTGCGCCTTTTGCGTTTTCTCTGAGTGCTCGGAATCCGGTGAGGGGCCCAGGCGTAGTCAAGATCTAGCTTTGTGGCGTCTCCGCCCCTCCCGCTTAGTTCTTAGGAAGTTCCCGCGCCACAGAAGTGAAAGCGAAAGAAACACAAGCCGAAGCTCGGGTGAAGCCCGCCTTGTGCCCTGTAGAATGTAGGTGTTGGGGGGTGAGGGAAGGAGCGCTTCATTTTTATCACTGCGTAATCCAAACTCCTTAAAATCTCAAGCAGTGAAGAGGCCACCATGTAACACCCCAGCCTCATACAAGCAACCATTTACTGTACGTCACTCAGAACTTTCCTCTGGAAAGACTAAAAAATACCTTCGTATAGTAAACACTTTTGCAAAGTACCTCAAAAGTACATTAAACTTTATGCACCACATAAGATGTGTTAGTACCGCCCAAGATACACAACTCATGTGTATCCTAATTATTGATTTCCTGTTACACCTTTGAGCATGTAGATGCTTTATGTGTGATCAACTGCTTAAAGTATTATTGCTGAAAGGAACTTAAAACATTTACAGCGGGGTAAATGTTATCTCTGAAAGGTTGTACATTCCAGCCAATATTGTGTATAAACATGATCAAGTCTCTTTTTTTTCTAACTGTAGATACTGAAATCTTTGTGTGTGTGTGTGTGTGTGTGTGCGTGGCGCCGGGGATGATCCCAGGTCCTAGGCAAAAGTTTTAGACCCCAAACACCAATGATCTCTTTAAAATCTGTACCCATTTGTGTGAAAATTTCAGCTGTGACAGGTGGAATGTCTTATGTATTTATGGGCTACTGCATTTTCTTTTATTAAAGTGTCTTTCCTGTTAATAGTATATTTTTTTAATTTTTCTAATAGTATTTTTGCTGGTCAGAGTGGTACACAACAGACTTATAGTCCCAGCACAGGGGAAGACTTAAGGGTAGGAGAACATGGAGTTTAAAGCCAGTCTGGACTATATAACAAGACTGGCTCAAAGGAAAAACAAAAACTGTATATGGTGTACATATTTGCTTTTTTTTTATAGCATTTCCCTTTAGTTTGTGAGATCTAGCCAGATAAACTTGCAAGAGCTCTACCATTGAGGCACAGCCCTAACCTGCTAAGAATCTTCTTAAATTACGCAGATTTGCCTTGAATTCACTCACCAACCCAGGCAGGCCTTGAACTTACAGCCTCATGCCTGGGCCTCTGAATAGCTAGGATTACAGGGATATGCCATCAAGACTGACTCTTCAGCTGTTTTTAATGTCTTTTCTTGGTTTGTAGACCAGCTTTCTATCATCTGTGCAGATATGGACAGATATGGATATATTCATCCTGCTCAAAGAATTGAAGATTTATCTTCAGGACTAAGAATTCAAGATATTCCCAACCAAATATCAATTTTCCCTACTGTAGTTTCTCCTCTTGTCATATCTCTTAGAAGTATCTATTATTATTATTATTATTATTATTATTATTTTTGTATTTTTGCGACAGGGTCTCCCTGTAGCCCCAGATCACCTGGAGCTCACTCTGTAGACCAGGCTGGCCTTGAACTCACAAAGATCTGCCTGCCTCTGCCTCCCAAGTGCTAGGATTAAAGTGTGCCACCACGCCCAGCTTATTATTTTTTTTTAAACTTTAAAAACATTTTTTTTAATTTATTTCTGTATGTGTATAAATGTACTGTCTGCATGCAAATGTGTGCACCCGTGCCGTGCAATGCCGCGGTGGTCAGAAGAGGGCGTCGGATTCCCTTGGAACTGGAGTTCTCCTGGAATTGGAGTTTCAGACGGCTCTCGGCCGCCATGTGGGTGCTGGGGATCGAACCCGGGTCCTCTACAAGAGCGGTCGGCGCTCTTAACCGCTAGGCCATCTCTCCAGCCCTTATTATTATTATTATTTTTTTATGTGTATGAGTGTACTGTCTGCATGTAGGTTGGTGCACCCATGTCGTGCAATGCCACGGAGGTCAGAAGAGGGTGTTGGATTCCCCTGGAACTGGAGTTAAAGACGGTACTTTTTTTAAATTATTTTTTTTTTTAATTTTATTTATTCTTTATGTGTATGAATGTACTGTCTGCATGCAGGTCTTTGCACCCATGTCGTGCAGTGCCACGGAGGTCAGAAGAGGGTGTCGGATTCCCCTGGAACTGGAGTTAAAGACCACTGTCAGCCACCATGTGGGTCCTGGGGATGGAACTGGTCTCCTGCAAGAGCAGTGGCGCTCTTAACTGTTAGGCCATCTCTCCAGCCCAAAGATGGTTCTTAGGCGCCATGTGGGTGCTGGGAATCGAACCTGGGTCCTCTGCAAGAGCAGTCAGTGCTCTTAACTGCTGAGCCATCTCCCCAGCCCCATGATAAAGTCTTTACACTACCATTCTTAGTATTTGAAGAGAAAAATCAGGAAACATTATAAAGGATACCCTAATTTCTTCTTTTTTTTTTTTTGTCTTTTTGTCTCCCTGTAGCCACAGCTATCCTGGAACTCACTCTGTAGACCAGGCTGGCCTTGAGCTCATAAAGATCCTCCTGCCTCTGCCCTCCCAAGTGCTAGGATTAAAGTGTGCCACCACGCCCAGCTTATTATTTTTTTTTAAACTTTAAAAACATTTTTTTTAATTTATTTCTGTATGTGTATAAATGTACTGTCTGCATGCAAGTTTGTGCACCTGTGTCGTGCAATGCCGCGGAGGTCAGAAGAGGGTCTCAGATTCCCCTGGAACTGGAGTTCTCCTGGAATTGGAGTTTCAGACGGTTCTCGGCCGCCATGTGGGCGCTGGGGATTGAACCCGGGTCCTCTGTAAGAGCAGTTGGCGCTCTTAACCGCTAGGCCATCTCTCCAGCCCTATTTTTTTTTTTTTTTTAACAAATCTAGACCCGTGTTCCCGCCCATTCTCCCACCCCGCCAGAGTTCATGCATCTGCCAAACATGCCTTTCTTCTGAAGAAGTTTTAAAAACCTGTTTCCCTTAGGCCCCACCTTCAGAAATTCAGTTGCTATGGGTGATCAATGCCCTCTATATGTAATTTTTAGAAGTGGCCCTGGAAATATACTTATTTATTTTAATATTTTATTTGTTATCCTTATTTTATGTGTATGAGTGTATTGCCTGCATTTATGTGAGATCAGCCGTGTTGTGTAGTGCCCATAGAGGTCAGAAGAAGGCATTGGATACCTTGGAACTGGAGTTACAGACAAGTATTAGCTGCCATGTAGGTGCTGGAAATCGAATGCTGGGCCTCTGTAAGAACAGCAGGTGTTCTAATTGCTGAGCCATCTTTCCAGCCCCATCCCTGGCAATTAAAAAATATTTTGTTTATTATTTTATGTGCATGAGTGTATTGCCTGCATGTATGTAAGTGCACCCATGTTATGCAGTGCCCATGAAGGGCAGAAGAGGCCTTGGATCCCATGGAATTGGAGTTATAGATGTTTGTTAGCTGTTATGTGGATGCTGGGAATTGAACCCTGGTCCTCTGCAAGAGCAGCCAGTGCTCTTAACCTCTGAGCCATCTACCTCTCCATCTACCTGGCAACTTTTTAAAAATTGGGGGTTATGTGGGGAGGTCACTCAGGGCCTTCTGCATGTTACTCAAGGAATGTACCACTAATATAAACTCCCAGGCTAGCCCAGGTAATTTTTTTTGGGGGGGGTCTTTTTTGAGACAGGGTCTCCCTGTAGCCCCAGCTGGCTGTAACTCACTATGTAGGTGGTCTTGAACACATAGAGATTTGTTTGCCTCTGGAGTGCTGGGCTTAAAGACATGTGCCACCACTCGAAGCAGCCCAGGTAATTCTTATTAGTAATTTGGGCTAATAAGTACGTGTACAACAGGTGTAAGTACTCTTAGTACTCTTATCAGTGTGTGATCCATAGTTGAATTATTTGGGTTTATAAGTCACCAGCATTATCACTGTTAAAAAAGACCTCCAACTCTCAGAAAGGAGACTAATCTGGTATCTAGTAATCCAATAGGTTGGTAAGATTATGGGGATGCAGGATTTACACTGTTGAAGCTTTAATAATTTTAACAACTTGACTTAAACTAGTCTCAATTCCATTTTGAATGTCATCTCATTAAACTGAGTAAAAGGTTTTACTATCTGAAAATACTTGCAAAACTGAAAACTATAAAGGCAATTCAATAAGCAAGAAAACAAGTTGGTGAACCCCATTTTGGTTTCTTGACAATTCTTTAATGAATTTATTGTTAACAAATTGTTTAGGCTGAGCATGGTGGTGCACACCTTTAATCCTAGCACTTGGGAGGCAGAGGCTGGCAGATCTTGTGAGTTCAAGGCCAGCCTGGTCTACAGAGTGAGTTCCAGGACAGCGGAGGTACAGGGAGACCCTGTCTCAAAAAGACCGGAAAAAAAAAAAAAAAAAGAAATTGTTTAGGCCTGGCGTGGTGGTGCACGCCTTTAATCCTTGCACTTGGGAGGCAGAGGCAGGCAGATCTTTGTGAGTTCAAGGCCAGCCTGGTCTACATAGTGAGCTCCAGGCCAGCTGGGATTAAAGGGAGACCCTGTCTCAAAAAGACCAAAAATGGGGGCTGGAGAGATGGCCTAGCGATTAAGAGTTCCGACTGCTCTTGCAGAGGACCTGGGTTCGATCCCCAGCACCCACATGGTGGCTGAGAACCGTCTTTAACTCCAGTTCCAGGGGAATCCAATGCCCTGTTCTGACCTCCGCGGCATTGCATGACACGGGTGCACAAACCTACATGCAGACAGTACATTCATACACATACAAGAATAAATTAAAAAAAGGAATTGTTTATTGACAGTTATTCCCAGCTAAGAGAAATTGAAGGATTTTCCTGTCACATGTATCATTGCAGTTTTCAAATATCAAGATGAGGTTCGAGGGTTGGTAGTACATACCAGTTGTGCTGCATAGCTTTAGTGTTAACTTGACACACCTGGGTGGAGGTAGCCTTGATTGGGGATTTTCCTTCATTAGACTGGCCTGTGGCCATGTCTGTGGAGTATTTTCTTGATTGGTGAGTGATGTGGGAGGGCCCAGCCATTGTGGGTGGTGCCACCCCAGGAGGTTTTTCTGTACTGTATAAGAAAGCAGGTTGAGCATGGGGCAGGGAAGCAAGTAGGTAAGCAGGGTTCCTCCATGGTCTGTTCTTTAGTGCCTGCCTCCAGGTTCCTGCCCTGAGTTCCTACATTGGGCTCCCTCAGTGATGACCTGTGCCTTGGGAGTGTCAGAGTGTTTTGTCACAGCAATGGAGAAGCAAACTAGAACAAACATTGGTACTAGAGAGTGGGCTATTGCTGGGATAGACTGGACCTTGATGTTTTATGTAGGATGGTTGAAGCATTTGGAACTTAGGCTAGAAAAGTCATTGAGTGCCTAGAGTTTGTTTCTTGGAACCGCTATGCTGAAAGAGTTGTAGACTGGCTTGTGAAACTTCAAAGGGAAGCAGAGGCCATCAGGGCTGTTTGTTTGTTTTTGAATTGAGAATCTGGGGGTTCTGGTCGGCTGGGGCTGAAGAATCAGCTGTAAGTAACAAGAAATCAGAATCTGAAGTGAAACCTTTGTTTTCCTGGGACAATTGATGCTTGTTAGTTGGGGCTGTAACAAGACCAGCATCGTTGTGGTGAAATCTGGGAAGAATTTCCTCAGGGTTGGCACACAGAAGCTGTGGTCCAGAGGGCTCCCAACCCTCCATTTCAAGCCAGAAGCAGGACTTGGTAATGCATAAGAGTCTCCTATATGGTTCTGGTATTGAAATGTGAAGGGGTCACCGAGGCCAGGAAAGCCATTGGTGAAAGTGCACCTCAGTTGCAGTGAAGACCCCAGGATTACAGGGGCCATGAAGAGAAGTTGCAGCTTTGCAGCAGGAGAGGTCAGAAGTGCCCATTAGTGAAGGTGCAGCCTCAGTTTCAGGGGAGACCCCAGCTCTTTGGAGATGCTAGGACCATGGATGACCACCAGGAGCAGCAGGCAGGTGTGGAATGGAGCTGGCCTGGGCCTGCGAGATGAGTTGTGTGTTGTGTGGATGGCAGAGTCAGAAGTGGAGCTGCCGAAACCCTTTGGAGCCCAGAAGATTGTGAGTGAATCCCAGATGTCCAGCCTTGAGCTACTTTGCTGAACTTTGGCTTTGCTTAGGTGTGTCAATTCTTCCCTTTGAAATAGGACAGTACTTGTTTTGGATTTTACAGGAGCACACAGTTAAGAGAATTTTTTTTTTCACATAAATTTATTTTTATTTATTTTTTTAACAAATCTAGACCCGTGCTCCTGCCCATTCCCCCACCCCGCCAGAGCTCATGCATTCTGCCAAACATGCTTTTCATCTTTCTCAGTCTTTCTCAATATTCTCCATGGGGAAGTTGACTGTTTTGAGCAGAAGTTCACTGTTTCAGTCAGTTCTTTGATGCAGTCCTTTCTGTTGTCATTGTTTCCAATATGCATTATGCCCAACTGCTTTGGACAAAAGCTCAGGGGGCACTACACAAGAAATACAACTAGGTAATTGGCACTAGCATCCACAGATGAGGCCTCTTCAGCCCCCGCCCTGGTACCTTCCGCTGGCCTCAGGAGATCTCCCAGTTAAGAGAATTTTAAGAGACTATGAAATTTTAAGTGTTTGGATTTTTTTAATGTGTATGAATGTACTGTCTGCATGTAGGTTTGTGCACCCCTGTTGTGCATTGCTGCGGAGGTTAGAAGAGGGTATCAGATTCCCCTGGAACTGGAGTCAAAACTGGTTCTCAGTCGCCATGTGGGTGCTGGGAATCGAACCCGGGTCCTCTGCAAGAATAGTCTGCATTCCTAACCGCTACGCCATCTTTCCAGCCCCCAGTGTTTGGATTTTTTAATGTCTGTGGGGCTTTTAAGGTTGTACTGTCCTATTAATGTTAACATCGTATCTTGGGGACAAGGAATGGAAAGGTGGCGGTTTAATAGTGTTTTTTTAAATTTTATTTTCCATGTGTATGACTGCACTGTCTGCATGTAGGTTTGTGCACCTGTGTCGTGCAAGGCCGTGGAGGTGAGAAGAGGGTGTTGGATTCCCCTGGAACTGGAGCCAAAGACGGTTCTCAGCCGCCCTGTGGGTGCTGGGGATTGAACCCAGGTCTCCTGCAAGAGCAGTCAGCACTCTTAACCATTAGGCCATCTCTCCAGCCCCAATAGTGATGTGTTTTTGTATCAAGTTGACCAGGGGTTAGTTGTGCTGGATAGCTTTAGTGTCAACTTGACACACCTGGGTTGAGGGAGCCTCAATTGGGGAATTGGCTTCATTGGACTGGCCTGTGGCCACATCTGTGGAATATTTTCTTGATTGTTGAGTGATGTGGGAGGGCCCTGCCCACTGTAGGTGGTGCTACCCCTGGGTAGGCGGTCTAGCACTGGGGAGGTTGAGGCAGAGGATGGCTGTTTGAGACCTGCCTTGGCTAGAGTTAGTCTCAAAAACACCTCCCTATCTTTTCTTTTTATTATAAAATGGTATTATCAAGCTGGGCGTGGTGGTGCATGCCTTTAATCCTAACACTTGGGAGGCGGAGGCAGGCAGATCTTTGTGAGTTCAAGGCCAGCCTGGTCTACAGAGCAAGTTCCAGGACAGCTGGGGCTACAGGGAGACCCTGTCCCGAAAAGACCAAAAAAAAAAAAAAAAAAATGGTATTATCAGTGGCAGTAACTGTCACTTATTTTGCAGTCAGCCTGAAAGTTCTACAGGACTAGGAATTCCAAATTAGTTCTACTAATGAACATAGTATATATATATTTTTAATTTTATTTATTTTTGTGTGTATGAATGTATTGTCTGCATGTAGGTCTGTGCCCCCGTGTCGTGCAATGCCGAGGAGGTCAGAAGAGGGTCTCGGATTCCCCTGGAACTGGAGTTCTCCTGGAATTGGAGTTACAGACGGTTCTTAGCTGCCATGTGGGTGCTGGGGATCGATCCTGGGTCCTCTGCAAGAGCATTCAGTGCTCTTAACCACTAGGCTATGCGCTATCCTCCAGCCCATGGTTATTTTTGTGTTTTTTTTTTTTTTTTTTGATATTTTTGAGGCAGGGTCTCCCTCTTAGTACCACTGTCCTAGAGCTCGTCTCTGTAGACAGGCTGGCCTTGAACGGTCACAGATCCTCCTGTCTACCTTCGAGTCTGGGGTTAAAGGCACAGCCACCATGCCTGGCCTTTTTTTTTACTTTTTTTTTTTTTTTTAGTATTTTTTAAACTTTTTTTAATGTTTTTTTTTTTTTTTAATTTTAATTTTTTTTTTTTTTTTTTTTTTGAGTCAGGGTCTCCTTTTTAGTCCCAGCTGGCCTGGAGCTCACTATGTAGATCAGGCTGGCCTTGAAACTCAGAGATCACCTGCCTCTGCCTCCAAGTTTGGTTTAAAGCGTGCGCCATCATGCTTTGGCTGAACAACAGTATTTAAAAATAATGAATTGCATTCCTTAGTCTCACGACAGGGGAGGCAGGGTAGGTAGATCTGAGATTGAGGCCAGCTTGGTCTACATAGTAAGTTCTAGGTCAGCTGGGGGCTACAGAGACACTGTCTCAAAAATCAAACGAAAACAAAAAGGGAATTAACCAAGGAGTGTAATGAAAAAATCATTGTAGTAAACTGTTTCCTAGTCCTTGAGAAATGACCCCGAGGAAAGAATGAAAAAAAGTGAGAAAGGGTTGGAGAGGTGGCCTAGTGGTTTAGAGCACCGACCACTCTTACAGGGACCTGGGTTTGATCCCCAAGCACCCACAGGCGGGCGAGAACCAGTCTGTAACTCCAATTCAAGCGAGAACTCCAGTTCCAGGGGAATTCCGACACCCTCTTCTGACCTGCCTCCTGGCATTGCAATGACCCGGGTGCACAGACCTACATGCGACATACATTCATATACATACAGAAATAAAATTAAAAAAAAAAGTGAGAAAACCAAATCAAACCAAACTCCAGAACTAAGGCAGAAGATGATGTGAAGAAACAGATTCCTCTTTGGGCTGGAGATAGAGGAGGATTTAAAAATAAAAATAAAGTAACATTTTTTATGTATATTAATGTTTTGCAAGTGCAAGCATTCAAGTACACCTGTTTTGTGCAGTGCCATGCAGGCCAGATAGGGATCAGGTCCTCCTGGCCTGGAGTTAGGACAGTGTTAGCTATCACATGGGTGTGGCAACTCGAACTCGGTAGGTAGTCTGCAAGGCAGCCAGTGCTATAACCAATGAGCCCACCTCTCTAGCCCCATTTAATAAAAAAATTTAAACCTCTCCTTGGCTAGAGAAGACTCTTTTCAAAAAACTTTTTTTTCTGAGGGCATAAAAGCTGGTATTAATACTACTAACATGACTTCTAGAATGTCTGATAATGGATCTCTGCTTTCACAGCACTGAGTTTAGGCCATTGACTTAGTTGGTGTTCAGTTAACCTGAGTGGTTTGATGGTGATAGATGATTTTCTTCGGGTCAAATTTTAAAATTCAGCTGAGTAATCATATTTGTGACTCTATAACTCTGACATGTGCACTGGTTTCCAGGTTGTTTTGTTTTTGAGATAGGATCTCATCTGAAGCCCAGGCTGGCCTGAAACTCTCTTTGTAGCCAGGCTAGGCTACTTTCTCTTGCATCCTTCTCGCTTCTACTTGTGATACTTGGAATACATGTGTGAGCCATCACCCAGTCTTCAGCATTTTTTTTTTTTTTTTTTTTGTTTTCGAGACAGGGTCTCCCTCTAGCCCCAGCTGTCCTGGAACTCACTCTGTAGACCAGGCTGGCTTTGAATTCACAAAGATCCTGCCTCTCCCCTCAATGCTGGGTTAAAGGCACGTACCACCACGCCCTGCTGCACTGATTGATTTGAGACAGGGTCTCATGCATCTAGGTTGGCCTTGAACTCCCTCTATAGCTGAGGATGACTTTGAAATCTCTGTCCTGTTCATCCTGAGTACGCGGACTACAGGTGTGTGCTACCACACCTGATTATTGGTACTGGAAGCTTCATGCATGCTAATTCTAGTAACAGCATCTACCAAATGAGCACATCCCCATTCTCTGGCTTTCTTATATTAGACTGGCTGTGAAACTGAAGAGCTGAGCTTGTACAGACAGATGTGACACTCTTAACAATATGAGACCCCAAAGATGAGAATTTGGATAGTAACACCTCTATCTGTTCCAAAGATGGCCTTGTGGCTCCTTCTGTATTACTGTTTTACACCCTTTAGATAATTTGTTTAATTTATGCAAGAGATGTCTGGTAAATGGTATGAGTCAAACTGGTAGTCATTCAGTCTTCAACAGATTTACCATAAGCAATGTGTTTGCTTTTATAGATAATACAAATAGACACAAAAAATTAAGCTTTCTCTAAATAAACTGTGGTGGAGTCCCCCCCCCCCAAAAAAAAGGTGCTGGGGGCTGTAGGATGGCTCAGAGGTTGAGAGCCCTGGCTGTTCTGCGAGGGAATCTGGGTTTGATTCCCAGCACCTGAATGGCAGCTAAACAACCGTCAGGAACTGGCAGTTTCAGGGGATCTTATGGCCTCAATCTGACCTCTGATCTTTCAAAACATGGGTGCCCTTATATACTGTAGCCAAAACACTCATACTCATAAAACTTTTTTTTTGTTTTCTGAGAAGAATCTCCCTGTAGCCCAGCTGTCCGGAAACTCACTCTGTAGACCAGGCTGGCCTTGAACTCAAAAAGATCTGCCTGCCTCTGACTCCCGAGTGCTAGGATTAAAAGGCTAGTGCCACCATGCCCGGCTACATAGAAGCTTTTTTAAAAGGCACGACAGCAACTAAAAACTCCCACAATTATTTGTGCAATGCTGTTAAATAGGAAATAGAGCTGAGTTCCAGACTTTTCAGATCTACTGTCACTTTGAATCACCGTAATAAGAACTTGAGAATATGCTCATAGAAATCGGCAATATTTAACATCCTTTTTAGAATTCTTACTATGTTCTGGAAAACCCACAACTAAGGTCAAAATTGCTAAACAGAAACTGCAACTCCCCTATGTGCAAGGGCCTTTTACTATAAGAATACAATATGGGTAAAGCCTGGAGCCCTTGATTTGGAGCCCTAGATTTGCACTGAGGACAACGTTAGAGCAACACAGGTATTACTGAAATTCGGCAGGGAATAATGAACAGTGGTTATTACAGTGTGGTTTAGATAGCAAACATCTGTGCTCCAATTCTTACTAGTTATTTTCTGGCTGCTAGATAAGTGATTTTTCCTTTAGAAGTTTAAAATCCATTCATCTCGTAGTTAGGCCATGTCAGGTATATAGGGGATCCATAGGAGGAAACAGTTAATATTCCTGTCCCTAAAAAATATCTTCCAACAGTCAACTAGGGGGGAGTGTAGCTCCCCCGTAGTTGTGCTTAACATATTCTGTGCCCTAGTTGTGCTTAACATGTTCTGTGCTCAGCCCAAAAACAAAAGCAACAAAAAACTAGACATTGAAATACTGTGGATCTAATTTTCAAAATGAAAATCGTATCCATTTCCAAGTGATGTGTAATTTGAATGACATAAGCCAATTAAATCGGTGATGCTCGTTAATTATTAGAGACCACCCCCTGACAAAGCAAAGTAGCCTGTTTTTCACTTCCTGTTATGAGAGGCTCACCTGCTCTCTCCACTTAGACTTGGAGATAGACCTCCGGGGGGCGCTCTGGTCCTCTGGACCCAGCACCACCACGCGGGGCACTTACTGTCCGACCGGAATTCCCATTGGCTTATCGTTCTCGCCTTCCCTCCGCTGCTGTCCAATGGGCGCTTTGCACCCCTTCCTGCCCCGCCCCCGCGGCCTCGCCTCCTAGCTTCTCGGTGCCATTGGCCGAGCTTCCGGGGGGGGGGGGGAGGAGATGGCGAGCGGTGCGCGTGCGCGCTGGCTTGCAGCCTCCCGAGAGGAGGCGCGAGCGGCGGTGTTTGGGAGCCGCTGATCTTTCACATCCGGGAAAGGGCGGCGCGCGGCACAGGCGGAGGGGCCGTACTCCGGGTGGAGCCGGCTGTGTGTGGCTGTGCGAGCGCTGGGGCTGCTAGGCTCTGCGGGGCTGCAAGGCATTCGGGCCCCACCAACAGGCCGCGCGTGAGGCAACCGCAGCTTGTCGCCCTTGGCTGGTAGGCGGGGCCTCCAGCGACAGAGCTACGGCAGAGGCGGGTCCGCGAGGACGCACCGCTGGAGGACAAGGTAGCGGGGACAGAGGGGGCGAGGAGGCCGCGCATGAGGCCTGCATGGGGTCCCCGGGACTCCCGCGGCCTTCCTGCAGTGGAACGGTATACCCCGGACACCTGCCTGGGGCCCCAGCGCCCCCACCCTCCCCCTCCCCCGCAGGCTCAACCGCCTGCTTTTCAAATGCTATTAACTGGGGAGACCCGTGCCATGGTGTTTGTGTCCTGGGAAATTCGAACCCTTTCTTGAAGTTGATTAAAACATTAAATCTGTTGGGTTTGATGAGAAAGGGGACTCTACTCATGGGCGAACCGGCCCGTTAGTCAGCAGGTGTCTACTCTCAATGGTTTGTTTCCTGCGCCAAGTGTGGGCACTTGATGGGGTAGAGGAAGGTTAGGAGGAGGCCATCTTGGCAGAGATACAGCCAATAGGGGCTGGGGCGCCGGGGCGCGACTCCTTTGATGGAGACTGCAAGGTTTGTGTGGGGGAAGTTGAGGATGGTGAGTGGACAATGAATGGCAGCATTCCAGTCTGGTACTTGTAGTATTTGTGCTTCTGGACCTGCCAGTGGTCAGGAGCAGTGATGTAGACCGAGGGAGCCTGGACCAGAATGATGGAGACTGGTTAACGCAGGGGTTGTGGGCTGGTGACCCGCAGATGCTTTAAGGCCCCCTGCTTTGGAAATCACCGTTCTTTTGACAGCCTGAATTTCTTACCTGTCGTCTGTGTTGAGAGATCTGCCAACATACTTCGCTCGATTGTTTGGCAGAAGCCAAGTATCGTCCTTTCCCACCAATCCTTATGCCTTACATCAAGCCTACAGTACCCACCCACTTTTGTCCTGTACATTTTTTTTTTGTTTTTGTTTTGAGACAGGTCTATCCCCTAGCTCTGGCTGCTGGAATTTCTCTGTAGACTAGGTTGTCTCAACCCAGAGATTTTCCTGTCTTTGCCTCCCTTGAGTGTTGGGATTAATAGCCATGCACCTCCACAGCTGGCTAGTCAGTAGCTTTTGACTGTTTTACAAGTGACATTAGGGCGGGCCTGTTGGTGCTCGCCTTTAATCCTAGCACTCGGGAGGCAGAGGCAGGGGTCTCTTTGTGAGTTCAAAGCCAGCTGGTTGCAAGAGTTCAGGACGCTGAGGCTACAGGTAGAGACCCTGTCTCAAAAAAAGACAAAAAAAAAAAAAAAAAAAAAAAAAAAAAAAGACATTAAGACAGCATAAGGAAGGAAACACAAGATTTGGTGACAATATGCCAGCGGAAATTTTAGTAGGAAGAACGTTTCAGATGAAAGATAAAGGGTTTAAACAGCTTTGCTACTACTGTTGACTGTGAATCCTCCAAGGAGAACTCTGTATTAGTTTGGAGAAAATTTAGGGCTGAGGTACAGATGTGAGTACCTTGCAGAGAGATGAGATACTTTTAAGTTTGTTATCCTCCCCTTGAATATCATAAATTAGCCTTGAAGAACACTGCTCACCCTGAATACTTCTAGTTGGTGAGTAGTCAAGATATTTGAAGGCTCATGACGCTGCTTAGGGTAACATCATACTTGAAGTTAATGGGATTCTGTGAACCAAGAAGTGAGTAGTGGGAGAAGGCCTGATAGCTGATACATGGATATGGTATACACAGATACCACACTTACTTAAAAAGCCTATTGCCTATAATAACTAGACATGGTTAAAAAAAACCACAACACCAAAACAGCCTGAGGTTNTTTATTAAATGGGGCTAGAGAGGTGGCTCATTGGTTATAGCACGGCGGCTCTGCAGACTACCTACCGAGTTCCGATTTGCGCACACAGTGAATAGCTAACAACTGTCCTAACTCCAGGTCCAGGAGGACCTGATGCCCTATGCTCCGCCTGCATGGCACGCACAACGGTGTACTTGAATGCTTGCACTTGCAAAACATTCATATACATAAAAATGTTACTTTATTTTATTTTTAAATCTCCCTCTATCTCCAGCCCAAAGAGGAATCTGTTTCTTCACATCATCTTCTGCCTTAGTTCCTGGGTTTGGTTTAGTTTGGTTTTCTCACTTTTTTTTTTAATTTTATTTCTGTATGTATATGAATGTATAATGTCTGCATGTAGGTCTGTGCACCCGTGTCATGCAATGCCATGAGGTCAGAAGAGGGTGTCGGATTCCCCTGGAACTGGAGTTCTCTCTGAATTGGAGTTACAGACGGTTCTCGGCCGCCATGTGGGTGCTGGGGATCAAACCCAGGTCCTCTGTAGAGTGGTCGTGCTTTAACCACTAGGCCATCTCTCCAACCCTTTCTCACTTTTTTTCATTCTTTTCCTCTGGGGTCATTTCTCAAGACTAGGAAACATTTTACATACAATGATTTTTTTCATTACACTCTGGTTAATTCCCTTTTGTTTTGTTTTGATTTTTGAGACAGCAGTGTCTCTCTGTAGCCCCCGCTGACCTAGAACTTACTATGTAGACAAGCTGGCCTCAATCTCAGATCTACCTACCTCTGCCTCCCACTGCTGAGACTAAAGGAATGCAATTCCATTATTTTTAAATACTGTGTTCAGCCAAGCATGATGGCGCCGCTTAATACCAGCACTTGGAGGCAGAGGCAGGTGATCTCTGAGTTTCAAGCCAGCCTGATCTACATAGTGAGCTCCAGGCCAGCTGGCTAAAAGAACTCCAAAAAAAAAAAACAAAAAAAAAAAAAAAAAAAAAAAAATAAAAATTAAATAAAAAAAAAAAAAACATTATTTAAAAAGTTTTAAAAAATACTAAAAAAAAAAAAAAAGTAAAAAAAAGCCAGGCATGTGGCGCTGTGCCTTTAATCCCCAGCATCGGAGGTAGAGGTGAGTGGATCTCTGTGAGTTCAAGGCCAGCCTGTCTACAGACGAAGCTCTAGGACAGCTGGTACTAAAGGGGAGACCCTGCCTCAAATATCAAAAAAAAAAAAAAAAAACACAAAAATACCCTGGGTGGCCCTGGAGCTGGAGCGATTTTTTTTGAGTCAGGGTCTCCCTTTAGTCCCAGCTGGCCTGGAGCTCACTATGTAGATCAGGCTGGCCTTGAACTCAGAGATCACCTGCCTCTGCCTCCAAGTGCTGGTATTAAAGGCGTGCGCCATCATGCTTGGCTGAACACAGTATTTAAAAATAATGGAATTGCATTCCTTTAGTCTCAGCAGTGGGAGGCAGAGGTAGGTAGATCTGAGATTGAGGCCAGCTTGGTCTACATAGTAAGTTCTAGGTCAGCTGGGGCTACAGAGAGACACTGTCTCAAAAATCAAACGAAAACAAAAAGGGAATTAACCAAGGAGTGTAATGAAAAAAATCATTGTATGTAAACTGTTTCCTAGTCCTTGAAGAAATGACCCCAGAGGAAAGAATGAAAAAAAGTGAGAAAGGGTTGGAGAGATGGCCTAGTGGTTAAGAGCACCGACCACTCTTACAGAGGACCTGGGTTTGATCCCCAGCACCCACATGGCGGCCGAGAACCGTCTGTAACTCCAATTCAGGAGAACTCCAGTTCCAGGGGAATCCGACACCCTCTTCTGACCTCCATGGCATTGCATGACACGGGTGCACAGACCTACATGCAGACAGTACATTCATATACATACAGAAATAAAATTAAAAAAAAAAGTGAGAAAACCAAACTAAACCAAACCCAGGAACTAAGGCAGAAGATGATGTGAAGAAACAGATTCCTCTTTGGGCTGGAGATAGAGGGAGATTTAAAATAAAAATAAAGTAACATTTTTTATGTATATGAATGTTTTGCAAGTGCAAGCATTCAAGTACACCTGTTGTGCAGTGCCATGCAGGCCAGAAGAGGGCATCAGGTCCTCCTGGACCTGGAGTTAGGACAGTTGTTAGCTATCACATGGGTGCTGGCAAATGAACTCGGTAGGTAGTCTGCAAGAGCAGCCAGTGCTATCAACCACTGAGCCACCTCTCTAGCCCCATTTAATAAAAAAATTTAACCATCTCTCCTGGCTAGAGGAAGACTTTTCAAAAACATTTTTTTTTCTGAGAGGCATAAAGCTGGTATTAAATACTACTAACATGACTTCTAGAAATGTCTGATAATGGATCTCTGCTCTTCACAGCACTGAGTTTAGGCCATTGACTTAGTTGGTGTTCAGTTAACCTGAGTGGTTTGATGGTGATAGATGATTTTCTTCGGGTCAAATTTTAAAATTCAGCTGAGTAATCATATTTGTGACTCTATAACTCTGACATGTGCACTGGTTTCCAGGTTGTTTTGTTTTTGAGATAGGATCTCATCTGAAGCCCAGGCTGGCCTGAAACTCACTCTGTTGCCCAGGCTGACCTCATTCTCATTGCATTCCTCCTACCTTAGCCTCCTGACTACTGGGAATACATGTGTGAGCCACACCCAGTCTTCAGCATTTTTTTTTTTTTTTTTTTTTCTTTTCGAGACAGGGTCTCCCTCTAGCCCCAGCTGTCCTGGAACTCACTCTGTAGACCAGGCTGGCTTTGAATTCACAAAGATCCTGCCTCTGCCCCTCAAGTGCTAGGATTAAAGGCACGTACCACCACGCCCTGCTGCACTGATTGATTGAGACAGGGTCTCATGCATTCTAGGTTGGCCTTGAACTCCCTATATAGCTGAGGATGACTTTGAATCTCTGATCCTGTTCATCCTGAGTACTGGACTACAGGTGTGTGCTACCACACCTGATTTATATGGTACTGGAAGCTTCATGCATGCTAATTCTAGTAAGCAGTCTACCAACTGAGCTACATCCCCATTCCTCTAGCTTTCTTATATTAGACTGGCTGTGAAACTGAAGAGCTGAGCTTGTACAGACAGATGTGACACTCTTAACAATATGAGACCCCAAAGATGAGAATTTGGATAGTAACACCTCTATCTGTTCCAAAGATGGCCTTGTGGCTCCTTCTGTATTACTGTTTTACACCCTTTAGATAATTTGTTTAATTTATGCAAGAGATGTCTGGTAAATGGTATGAGTCAAACTGGTAGTCATTCAGTCTTCAACAGATTTACCATAAGCAATGTGTTTGCTTTTATAGATAATACAAATAGACACAAAAAATTAAGCTTTCTCTAAATAAACTGTGTGGTAGTCCCCCCCCCCCCAAAAAAAAAGGTGCTGGGGGCTGTAGGATGGCTCAGAGGTTGAGAGCCCTGGCTGTTCTGCGAGGGAATCTGGGTTTGATTCCCAGCACCTGAATGGCAGCTAACAACCGTCAGGAACTGCAGTTTCAGGGGATCTTATGGCCTCAATCTGACCTCTGATGGCTTTGCAAAACATGGGTGCCCTTATATACATGTAGCCAAAACACTCATACTCATAAAACTTTTTTTTGTTGTTTTCTGAGATAGGGTCTCCCTGTAGCCCAGCTGTCCTGGAACTCACTCTGTAGACCAGGCTGGCCTTGAACTCAAAAAGATCTGCCTGCCTCTGACTCCCGAGTGCTAGGATTAAAGGCTAGTGCCACCATGCCCGGCTACATAAAGCTTTTTAAAAAGGCACGACAGCAACTAAAAACTCCCACAATTATTTGTGCAATGCTGTTAAATAGGAAATAGAGCTGAGTTCCAGACTTTTCAGATCTACTGTCACTTTGAATCACCGTAATAAGAACTTGAGAATATGCTCATAGAAATCGGCAATATTTAACATCCTTTTTAGAATTCTTACTATGTTCTGGAAAACCCACAACTAAGGTCAAAATTGCTAAACAGAAACTGCAACTCCCCTATGTGCAAGGGCCTTTTACTATAAGAATACAATATGGGTAAAGCCTGGAGCCCTTGATTTGGAGCCCTAGATTTGCACTGAGGACAACGTTAGAGCAACACAGGTATTACTGAAATTCGGCAGGGAATAATGAACAGTGGTTATTACAGTGTGGTTTAGATAGCAAACATCTGTGCTCCAATTCTTACTAGTTATTTTCTGGCTGCTAGATAAGTGATTTTTCCTTTAGAAGTTTAAAATCCATTCATCTCGTAGTTAGGCCATGTCAGGTATATAGGGGATCCATAGGAGGAAACAGTTAATATTCCTGTCCCTAAAAAATATCTTCCAACAGTCAACTAGGGGGGAGTGTAGCTCCCCCGTAGTTGTGCTTAACATATTCTGTGCCCTAGTTGTGCTTAACATGTTCTGTGCTCAGCCCCAAAACAAAAGCAAAAACTAAGACATTTGAAATACTGTGGATCTTAATTTTCAAAATGAAAATCGTATCCATTTCCAAGTGATGTGTAATTTGAATGACATAAGCCAATTAAATCGGTGATGCTCGTTAATTATTAGAGACCACCCCCTGACAAAGCAAAGTAGCCTGTTTTTCACTTCCTGTTATGAGAGGCTCACCTGCTCTCTCCACTTAGACTTGGAGATAGACCTCCGGGGGGCGCTCTGGTCCTCTGGACCCAGCACCACCACGCGGGGCACTTACTGTCCGACCGGAATTCCCATTGGCTTATCGTTCTCGCCTTCCCTCCGCTGCTGTCCAATGGGCGCTTTGCACCCCTTCCTGCCCCGCCCCCGCGGCCTCGCCTCCTAGCTTCTCGGTGCCATTGGCCGAGCTTCCGGGGGGGGGGGGGAGAGATGGCGGCGGTGCGCGTGCGCGCTGGCTTGCAGCCTCCCGAGAGGAGGCGCGAGCGGCGGTGTTTGGGAGGCCGCTGCTCTCCACTCCGGGAAAGGGCGGCGGCGGCGGCGGCGGGGCCGTACTCCGGGGCTGGAGGCGCGGCTGCTGTGGCTGTGCGAGGCGCTGGGGCTGCTAGGCTCTGCGGGGCTGCAAGGCATTCGGGCCCCACCAACAGGCCGCGCGCTGAGGCAACCGCAGCTCTGCTCGCCCTTGGCTGGTAGCCGGGGCCTCCAGCATGACAGAGCTACGGCAGAGGGCGGTCCGCGAGGACGCACCGCTGGAGGACAAGGTAGCGGGGACAGAGGCGGGCGCAGGAGGCCGCGCATGAGGCCTGCATGGGGTCCCCGGGACTTCCCGCGGCCTTCCTGCAGTGGATACTGCATACCCCTCGGACCCTGCCTGGGGCTCCTCCGCGCCGCAGGCTCAACCGCCTGCTTTTCAAATGCTATTAACTGGGGAGACCCGTGCCATGGTGTTTGTGTCCTGGGAAATTCGAACCCTTTCTTGAAGTTGATTAAAACATTAAATCTGTTGGGTTTGATGAGAAAGGGGACTCTACTCATGGGCGAACCGGCCCGTTAGTCAGCAGGTGTCTACTCTCAATGGTTTGTTTCCTGCGCCAAGTGTGGGCACTTGATGGGGTAGAGGAAGGTTAGGAGGAGGCCATCTTGGCAGAGATACAGCCAATAGGGGCTGGGGCGCCGGGGCGCGACTCCTTTGATGGAGACTGCAAGGTTTGTGTGGGGGAAGTTGAGGATGGTGAGTGGACAATGAATGGCAGCATTCCAGTCTGGTACTTGTAGTATTTGTGCTTCTGGACCTGCCAGTGGTCAGGAGCAGTGATGTAGACCGAGGGAGCCTGGACCAGAATGATGGAGACTGGTTAACGCAGGGGTTGTGGGCTGGTGACCCGCAGATGCTTTAAGGCCCCCTGCTTTGGAAATCACCGTTCTTTTGACAGCCTGAATTTCTTACCTGTCGTCTGTGTTGAGAGATCTGCCAACATACTTCGCTCGATTGTTTGGCAGAAGCCAAGTATCGTCCTTTCCCACCAATCCTTATGCCTTACATCAAGCCTACAGTACCCACCCACTTTTGTCCTGTACCTTTTTTTTTTGTTTTTGTTTTTGAGACAGGGTCTACCCCTAGGCCTGGCTGGCTTGGAACTCACTAGGCTGGCCTTGGTCTCACAGAAATATGCCTGTCTCTGCCTCCTGAGTGTTGGGATTAATGCCATGCACCTCCACAGCTGGCTAGTCAGTAGCTTTTGACTGTTTTAAAGTGACATTAGGGCCGGGCCTGGTGGCGCTCGCCTTTAATCCTAGCACTCGGGAGGCAGAGGCAGGTGGATCTTTGTGAGTTCAAAGCCAGCCTGGTTTGCAGAGAGTTCCAGGACAGCTGAGGCTACAGGTAGACCCTGTCTCAAAAAGACAAAAAAAAAAAAAAAAAAAAAAAAAGACATTAAGACAGCATAAGGAAGGAAACACAAGATTTGGTGACAATATGCCAGCGGAAATTTTAGTAGGAAGAACGTTTCAGATGAAAGATAAAGGGTTTAAACAGCTTTGCTACTACTGTTGACTGTGAATCCTCCAAGGAGAACTCTGTATTAGTTTGGAGAAAATTTAGGGCTGAGGTACAGATGTGAGTACCTTGCAGAGAGATGAGATACTTTTAAGTTTGTTATCCTCCCCTTGAATATCATAAATTAGCCTTGAAGAACACTGCTCACCCTGAATACTTCTAGTTGGTGAGTAGTCAAGATATTTGAAGGCTCATGACGCTGCTTAGGGTAACATCATACTTGAAGTTAATGGGATTCTGTGAACCAAGAAGTGAGTAGTGGGAGAAGGCCTGATAGCTGATACAGTGGATATGGTATACACAGATACACACTTACTTAAAAAGCCTATTGCCTATAATAACTAGACATGGTTAAAAAAAACCACAACACCAAAACAGCCATGAGGTTCTGAGGCAAAGCAAAGATTTAACCCTCTTTACCCAGCTTTTGGATCTTTCCCAAAGGTAAAATAAGGGTCGATTCTTAATTTCACATTCACATTTTAGGTAGAGAGCTGAGGAACTGTCCAGCTAAAGATACCTTAATTATAAGTACACTTAATCCACTTGTGCAGTGAAAGGTTGCTTGCGAGATCTCCTGGGTCCATTTCCCTAAAATACAGCAGCCATGCATTCTGCTTAAAAGCCTCTTGTAGGCAATTAGCCCAAACAGGGGAATCATTATTTAGTATGTTTGAGTTGTCAGATTTATTTCCTTTTTGAGACAGGGTCTCTAGTTTTGGCTGGTCTGGATCTTGCTATGTAGACCAGGCTAGCCTCCAACTTAGAGATCTGCCTGCCTCTGAGTGTTGGGATTAAAGATGTGCCACCATCACTCCCAGACCCATATGGGATTTTTAAGAAAGGTAAATTTAAGAATGAATAAAGACACATTTAAGAAACAATAGTGAGGGGGCTGGAGGGATGGCCTAGCGGTTAAGAGCGACGACCGCTCTTGCAGAGGACCCGGGTTCGATCCCCAGCACCCACATGGCGGCTAAGAACCGTCTGTGACTCCGGTTCCAGGAGAACTCCAGTTCCAGGGGAATCCGAGACCGTCTTCTGACCTCCGCGGCATCGCACGACACGGGTGCGCAGACCTGCATGCAGACAATACATTCATACACATAAAAATAAATAAA
>VZQC01013236.1:3126809-3243011 GCA_009823505.1 Rhizomys pruinosus | reverse complement strand
TAAAAAAATAAAAATAAAAAATCCACACCACAGCACTCTTCTTTCCAACTGAACCAAAGCATAGGCCTTGTTCTTCCTTCCACCCACAACCCTGGATAATACAAAAACAACAATAGAAAAAAACACCATACATAAATAAACAAATATATAACTAACACAAGACATTTTAATTTATTCTTTTTTATTTATTATTTTCATTTAGTATTCTTCAATAAAAAAGAAAATAACAACCTAACAATAAAGAAACAGGAAAAATAAAGAAATAAGTAAATAAAAATTAAATATAAAATGAATAAAAGAATAAATGAATAAATAATTTTTTAATTTAATTTTATTTATTTTTGTATGTGTATGAGTGTACTGTCTGCATGTAGGTTTGTGCACCCGTGTCGTGCAATGCCGCGGAGGTCAGAAGAGGGTGTCGGATTCCCCTGGAACTGGAGTTCTCCTGGAATTGGAGTTTCAGACGGTTCTCAGCCGCCATGTGGGTGCTGGGGATCGAACCCGGGTCCTCTGTAAGAGCAGTCAGCGCTCTCAACCGCTAGGCCATCTCTCCAGCCCTGGACTGTGAACTTTTAAGTTTTTGGACATTTTAAGGACTGTGGGGCTTTTAAGGTTATACTGTCTTAGGTTGTGATTAATGCTAACATCATACCTTGGGGACAAGAACTGGAAAGATGGTGGTTTAAAAGTGATGTGTTTTGTGTCAAGTTGACACTAGAGCTATCTAGCACAATTAACCCCTTGTCAAATTGAGGGAGCCTCAATTGGGGAATTGGCTCCATTGGACTGGCCTGTGGCCACGTCTGTGGAGTATTGTCTTGATTGTTGAGTAATGTGGGAGGGCCCAGCCACTATGGGTGGTGTCACCTCTGGGCAGGTTGTTGTGTACTGTATAAGAGGGCAGGCTGGGCATGGGCCAGGAGAGCAAGCCAGTGAGCAGCATTCCTCCATGGCCTGTGCCTCAGCCCCTGCTTCCAGGTTCCTGCCCTGAGTTCCTACCTTGGGCTCCCTGAGTGTTGAACTGTGACCTGGGAGATGTGAGCTGAATAAACCCTTTCCTCCCACCCCCCCAAAATAGTGATATACATTATTTGTTTTTGGTGAATGTATGTAATTATTTTAAAATTTCATTTAAAAATAAAACTTTTTAATTAAAAAATAAGGTTTTTAAATACTTTTTATTTATGTGTGTATTGCCTGCATGTATGTAAGTGCACCCATGTTGTATAATACCTGCAGAGGTTAGAAGAGGGTGTCAGATTCCCTGGAACTGAAGTTTCAGATGATTGGTTGTTAGCCGCATGTGGTTGCTGGGAATTGAACCTGGGTCCTCTGCAAGAGCAGTCAGTGCTCTTAACCGCTGAGCCATCTCTCTAGCCCCCTTAAAATCCGACACCCTCTTCTGACCGTGGCGTTGCAGGACACGGGTGCACAAACCTACATGCAGACAGTACATTCATACACATAAATAAAATTTAAAGTTATTATCTCTGTATGTGGCTCAGTGTATATGTGTATGGGGTGCCCATGGAAGCAGATCCCTTAGAGCTGTAGTCACAGGGAATTGTGAGCTGCCAGAGGTGGGTGCTAGGAACCAAACTTAAGTCCTCTCAAAGAGCATCAAACACTGAGCCATCTCTTAAGCCCCCAAATCTTGATTTTATTATGTTTCATGGTTTGGAGAAAGACCTACTTCTAACAGTTCTGACATTAGGCATAATAACAGTATCTTTTTAGGGAAATGAATTGTGAATTTGAACCCTCTTATTTCATAGTAAAGGAATCCAAAGGACGATTTTCAGTCAGTTCTTTAAAGAACAAGTTTGAAGGTTTTCTTAAAGTGTTAACAGTTGTTTACCCTGGGGCAAAACTGTCTTCTTAATGGACAATCACTAGTATCAAAATAATCCAGGGAATGTGTTTATTTGTAAAAGTCAGGAGGTATTTTGTTATATTTAGCATCCTAGATTGGAATTTCCAAAGGGACTTGCTAATAAAGGAAATGTTCTCCCCTGGGATCTATGTGAGCACAATATAGTTGCCAGTAACATACTTAGAATTTAAGGTTTGGGAAAGATTCCCTTGCTGCTCAACCATGTTTTCTCAGTGCAATTTAGGAGACAAAAGGACGAAACTTGGACCAAAAGATTAAAGTATGATTGCACTGGCATTTTTGGAGATTTTTGTTTTTGAACTTACATGGAAGGTTCTGGGTTTTCTGCATTTACTTAAATGCTGAAGTGTTGTCAAAATTACAGCTGTTTCAAGGCCTCCCAGCCTAGATAAATGAAATTAATATAGACAGGAAGCAAATTACTTAATTAAAATTATTTTTATGTGTGTGCTTTGCCTGCATTTTTTTTGGGGGGGTCTTTTCAAGACAGGGTCTCTCTGTAGCCCCAGCTGTCCTGGAACGGTGACACCCAGCTTGCCTGCATTTTAAATGCACCCATGCATGTAATGCCTATAGAAACCAGAAAAGGGTGTTGGATCCCCTGGAACTGGAGTTAGAAATAGTTGCCGGGCAAGGTGGCGCACGCCTTTAATCCTAGCACTTGGGAGGTAGAGGCAGGTGGATCTTTGTGAGTTTCAAGGCCAGCCTGGTCTACAGAGTGAGTTCCAGGACAGCTGGGGCTACAGGGAGACCCTGTCTCGAAAGGACAAAAAC
The DNA here is from genome assembly GCA_009823505.1 of Rhizomys pruinosus. NCBI lineage: Eukaryota > Metazoa > Chordata > Mammalia > Rodentia > Spalacidae > Rhizomys > Rhizomys pruinosus. The sequence goes on along the minus strand of VZQC01013236.1, from coordinate 3,240,340 downwards.
AAAACAAAACAAAAACAAATAGTTATTAGTCATCACGTGGGTGCTAGGAACTGAACTTGGGTCCTCTGCTGAGCCCTCTTCAGCTCCAGTTAACATTTTTTGAAACAGGATTTCCGCTGTATACCTCAGGCTAGTCTCAAACTTGCTAAGTCGCTCAGGCTGGTCTTGAATTTGAAATCCTCCTGACTTTTATTTCTTCCGTGCTGAGATTACAGGTGTGTAGCAACTACAAAAGGCTAGAAAGGAGGAATAACCCCCCAACCCTGGGGCTGGAGAGATGGCTCAGCCGATAAGAGCACCTACTGCTCTAGCAGAGGAACTGTGTTTGATTCCCAGCATCCACATGGTAGCTAAGAATCATCTTTAAGCTGGGTGTGCTGGTGCACGCCTCTAATCCCAGCAGAGGCAAGCGGATCTCTGTGAAGTCAAGGTCAGCCTGCTCTAGTTCCAGGCCAGCTGGGGCTACAGGGAGACTCTGTCTCAAAAACAACAAAAAAATTATTTTTCACTAGGGAGGCAGAGGCAGTCAGATCTCTGTGAGGTCAAGGCTTGCCTGGCCTACGCAGTTAATTCTGGGATAGCTGAGGCTGCAGGGAGACACCGTCTCAAAAAGATAACATAATAAAATTTTTTATGTATGAGTTTTTGCTTGCATTATATATATATGTATACCATATATATATGCCATATATATATATATATATATATATACCATATATGTATACCATATATGTATACCATATATGGTATACCGTATATGGTATACACCATATACGGTATACACCATATACGGTATACACCATATATGTATACACCATATATGTATACACCATATATGTATACACCATATATGTATGTATATGCCATATATATATATGTATGTACATCATGTGCATGCAGTGACAGAGGCCAGAAAAGTCTGGAGTTGCAGCAGTACCCACATGGCCGCTAACAGTCTGTAAGAGCAGTAAATGCTCTTAAATGCTGAGCCATCACTCCAGCCCCCTCTTCCCCCCCCCCTTTGAGATAGTCTCACCATGTAACCCTGGCTGGCCTGAAACTTATATAGACCAGGCAGGCCTCAAACTCACAAGAAATTTACCCGCCTCTCTCCTGAGAGCTGGGACTAAAAGGACATGCACCAAACCAACCTGAGGATTTGAATTTTAACTATAGATAATGTAAGAGCTTCAGTGTCACCTGCCTTGAGCCTGGGCTCTGCCACTCATGCTTCTATATGTCATAGTTTGTCAAGCCCTAAATTAGAAGTGATAAAATTTCATGTGCTTCATAGGTCATTTGGATGGATTCACTGAGTTTGCAGGGTGTACAGCTAAGAGCAGGCCACATTGTAGTAAACATCAGCTATTGTTGCTGCTGGTTAAAATGGATTTTTATAGGAAATTTTTTTAGTCTTGGGAGGTGATGAAATCTGCAAGTTATGTTTAGAATAAGACTTGGCCTTCTGTGACCTGTTTTGAATTAATTTTCTTTCTTTTTTTTTTTTAAAGCTTCTTTTTTATTGAAGCTTTGAAAGAGTTAATTTTAAGGAATATTTCAGTGCTCAGCTGACTCACCTTAACTGTAGAATTAGTAGGCTTTAGTTTATGCAGTTTTTCTCTTTGTGATACTGAGGCAAGGTGAGCCTAGGGCCCAAAGCATACTAGGTGGGTGCTCTGCTCTGAGCCACATCTTTGGCTCTCTTTTCACTTTTTATTTTGTGAGAGTCTCACAGAGTTGACTAGATTGGCCATGAAATTGGGATCCTCCTGCTTTAGCCTCCTGGAAGCTAGGATTACAAGACTGTGCCACCAGGCCTGGCTTACAGTGATCGTCTTCCATAGCACTAGTTATCATAGGCTTCAAGATTCTCCTGAATAATTAAATTTTTTTTTTTCCCCTGATGTAGTTTGAAAGTAAACTACTGAAATAATCTTTTAGAGTTATGACTCTTGGGCTGGAGAGATGGCCTAGTGGTTAAGAGCGCCGACCGCTCTTGCAGAGGACCTGGGTTCGATCCCCAGCACTCACATGGTGGCCGAGAACCGTCTGAAACTCCAATTCCAGGAGAACTCCAGTTCCAGGGGAATCCGACACCCTCTTCTGACCTCCGGCGGCATTGCACGACACGGGTGCACAGACTTGCATGCAGACAGTACATTCATACACATACAAGAAATTAAAAAAAAAAAAAAGTTATGACTCTTATGTGGTGCATACCTGTAATCCCAGCACTTGGGAGGCAGAGGCAGAGGCAGGCGGATCTTTGTGAGTTCAAGGCAGCCTGGTCTACAGATGTTCCAGGACAGATGGGGCTACAGGGAGACCCTGTCTCAAAAAGACCAAAAAAAAAAAAAAAAAAAAAAAAAAAGTGATGACTACTTTTCAGAAGCAGATGTGTATTTCTTAAAAGTTTTATGTTGAGAGTGATTTAGAATGAATAAAAGCAGAGGGGCTGGGAGATGGCCTAGCGGTGCGACACCGACTGCTCTTACGAGGACCTGGGTTCGATCCCCAGCACCACATGGCGGCTGAGAAACCGTCTGAAACTCCAATTCTGGAGAAACTCCAGTTCCAGGGGAATCCGAGACCCTCTTCTGAGCTCCGCGGCATTGCACACACACGGGTGCACAAACTTGCATGCAGACAGTACATTCATACAACATACAGAAATAAAAAAAATAAAAAAAAAAAAAAAAGAAATTGAAAAAGCAGCCGGGTGTGGTGGTGCACGCCTTTAATCCTAGCACTTGGGAGGCAGAGGCAGGCGGATCTTTGTGAGTTCAAGGGCAGCCTGGTCTACAGAGTGAGTTCCAGGACAGCTGGGGTTACAGGGAGACCCTGTCTCAAAAAGACCAAAAAAAAAAAAAAATAGAAATTGAAAAAGCAGTAAACATTAGCTGTGGTTTTCAGACTTTAGGGAGAGGAGGTAAAAGATTGATTTGTCATAGTCTTGCATTTTAGAGTTAATTTTACATTTCTTTATTAAGGTTTGGTGTTGGCAGCAGGCTCTCATATGAATGTGGAGGCCATATGACGTGGTGGTGCACATCTTTAATCCCAGCACTTGGGAGGCTGAGGCAGGCAGAGCTCTGTGAATTCAATGCCAGCCTGGTTCCAGGCCATCTGGGGCTACAGGGAGACCCTGTTTCAAACACATCAAAAAAAATAAAAATAAATAAAAATCCCTGCATTGATTGATTTTGGTTGGGGGGGGAATGCCTAAATATTTTTCTATTTTCTATTTTTCTTACGTAGCTCCAAATAAAAAATTGCAAAAGACATCTTTTAAAATGTCAAATGTAGGGGCTGGAGAGATGGCCTAGTGGTTGGGAGCGCCGACTGCTCTTGCAAAGGATCCGGGTTCGATCCCCAGCACCCACATGGTGGCTGAGAACCGTCTGTAACTCCAATTCCAGGAGAACTCCAGTTCCAGGGGAGTCTGACGCCCTCTTCTGACCTCCGCGGCATTGCATGACACGGGTGCACAGACCTGCATGCAGACAATACATTCATACACATGAATAATAAAATAAAAAAACAAAGTCAAATGTAAAAACAAGGTCTCAGTAAGTGTGGTATGGGGCAAAACTTAAAAATTTTTTTTTTAAGAGAAAGACAAGGTTTTCTGTTTCTGGTTGACTAGTGATTATATATTTTGAAGCCCATCCCTGAGAGTGGCCAGCGGGACATCCTTGAATAGATTCCTAGTACAGATTTGACCACTACAAAACTCCACTCAGGGCAGCATGTGAGGCTCCTAGAGAAGTGCTCCGAGTTGATTCAGCATCATAACTCTGTTCTAACAATCAGTCATGAGTCGTCAGTGTTCAGCACTTATCAGTATTCAGACTCTGGTCTGCTGTGTACATTGTTGGTAGCTTTAAATAAGACACTGGCTCTGGTTGAAGCTGGTGTCAGTGCTTATGAGGGTAACATCCATGATTTAGTATTAATTGTGCGCACCGATGGGGATGGAATCTAGGGCCTTGCACTTGCTAGGCAGGTCATCTATCACTGATCTGGATCCCAGCACTTTGTACCAGTTTGATTTATAGTAATGTGTTCTTTCCTTGTGGATTCAAATAATTTGTGTTTTGTTTTTGGTGATGCCAGAAATCAAACCCTGGGCTTCACCTTTGCTACTTCGGTGTTCTGCATCCTTATCCCTTAGTCCTAGCTTGCGTTCAATTGCTGTGATAAAAACACTGACCAAAACCAACTTGGTGGGAAAAAGGTTTATTTTGTCTTAAATCTCCCTTGTCTTTGTTTATCACTGAGGGAAGTCAGGGCAAGAGCTTAAGCAGGGCAGGAACCTGGAGGCAGGAGCTGAATGAAGCAAACCATGGGGGGAGTGCCGTTTACTGGTTTGTTCTCCTGGCTTGTGCTCAGCCTGCTTTTTTTTTTTTTTTTTTTTTTTTTTTTTTTTTTTTTTTTTTTTTTTTTTTTTTCCGAGACAGAGTCTCCCTGTAGCCACAGCTAGCCTGGGAACTCACTCTGTAGACCAAGCTGGCCTTGAACTCACAGAGATCCGCCCTGTCTCTGCCCTCCAAAATGCTAGGATTAAAGGTGTGCCACCACCACGCCCCAGCTTAAAGACAGTTCTTAGTCACCATGTGGGTGCTGGAAATCGAACCCGGGTCCTCTGCAAGAGCAGTCAGTGCTCTTAACTGCTGAGCATCTCTCCAGCCCCGTCAGCCTGCTTTTTTTTTTTTTTTTTTAAATTTTTTTTTTCCCAGCCTGCTTTCTTATAGGACACAGGACCAGTTGCTCAGGGGTGCCACCATTCTACAGTGGGCTGGGCCCTCATACATCACGCTGTACTAACAAAAAAGATGCCCTAACAGACATGGCCACAGGCCAGTCCAATGAAAGAAGTTACTTTAGTTGAGGTTCCCTCCACCCAGGTATGCTCAAGTTGACAACTGAAGTTTTCTAGCACAGTCCTTAAAAAGAAAATTTGTGTGTCTGTCCCACAGGTGCTACAGTGCACATATGGAGATCAGAAGAAACTTTGTAGAGTTGAGTCTCTCCTTCTGTGTGTGTTCTTGGATTTAAGCTCAGGTTGCCAGGTTAACTGCTAAGCAAGCTCACTGGCCTAACCCTTGTTCCTTTTGGAGACAGCATCTCAAGTAACTCTGGCTGGCCTTGAACTCTTGGTCCTTTGCCTCTGGCTCCTCTAAGTGTTGAGATTACTGGCATGTGTCACTATCCCTGCCAAAAAATTGTTTTAAAGTGAATCTTGTAACACATTTCACGGTGTAGATAATCATTTTTTTTATGAAACAGTTTGTATTAGTGTTTCTAGTTTTCACACTTGTCTCTCACTTTTAAGGTCATATAGGCAGAATATATTTCTCCACACAGCTTGTTTACCTGTGCCTGTGTTGTAATAGTCTCTTAATCCTGATGGACTAGAGGCTGTGGGGATGAAAGAGTACAGCTAATTCCTTCTGTTTGGAGAAGAGACACAGACTCTTGACTAATAATTTTGTCAGAGTCTTGTGGAATGAATATTAATTTGTTCCTGGTGCTGGGCAGAGTTCCTGCCTTCCAAGTCTTGTGTAGTAGATACTTGATGCATTGAGTAGTGAGGCATTTCCACAGAGCCCCCATTAGCCAGCCTCCTGTTCCAGTCACTGATCTTTGTCCTTATGTTTGCCCAACTGTAGGGAAGGCTTTGGGCCTGCAGAGTTGTGTGAACTTTTCTTTTTTTTATTTTTTGTTTATGAAATGTATTTGTCTGCGTGTAGGTTTGTACAACCATGTCGTGCAATGCCGTAGGTGGTCAGAAGAGGGGTGTCAGATTCCCTGGAACTAGAGTTAAAGACGGTTCTTAGCTGCCATGTGGGTGCTGGGAATCGAACCTGGGTCCTCTGCCAAGAGCAGTCAGTGCTCTTAACCACTGAGCCATCTCTCCAGCCCTGATTGGTGTGACCTTCTAAGGAAAGTTACATTTTATCACTTTAAGTAGGCAGTGCTTAAGGGTTCAGGACTTGAAGGGAGCAAAAGGTACACCGTGAGGACTCCTTCTTCTCCTCCTTTTCTACTGCTTCTGGGAGACACTCCCATGCTCACCTGTGGTGCTCCTGAGTGCTGTGGGCCCGTGAACCTGTAATCCTCATCTGTCTTGCACAGATCAGTCGTCCTTCTGATTTGGTACCTGGGGCCTCAGCTCATTTGTAATAGGGTCCCTGCCAGGCCATTTTAAGAATCCTGACATTTTGGTTGCATGTTAAAAATAGTCTTTGCAGTCATTACGGAATCCGCACATAAATATTAGTTATCGCAACTTATTTACAGCTTCCTTTAAGCTTCATCGTGTTTTTGAATCTCTGGTATTGAAGGGATGGCTCTCTGTCATGGACATTAGATCCCCTACTCAGTGGCTCCTTAGAGCCACCATCTATTTCCTTCTTAGTCTTGTGATTTCAGTGCTTTTGAAAGGCGTTCGTCCTTTTAGCGTCATTCGTTTAGTCACTTACAAATTGATCTGTTTCTGTCTGGGCCTCCAAAACTAGTCATACATACATGAGTCTTTATTAGAAAACTTGTGATGCTATTGTCCTTTCTGGTACGCATCTAGTATAAAGCGGGATTTGACCCTCATAAGTCCAGGAAGGTGGGGGCTGGAGAATACGATTCTATGAATTATTCTCTTGCACGGACTTTCTTGGATTTCTGAGGGTGAGCTGTAGATGTCCGTACTCATGTCTTGCGTTTGAGTTTATCCGAAGACAGAATGTTGCTACGGTATCCAGTCGCATAGCAGACGGATTGCAGTCACCTAAGATCCACAGTTGCCCCAACGCATGACCTGCCTGATATACCCAGGCAATAGCCTTTGGCTTATGCTAACCGCGACGCAGCGCGCCACCTACCATTAGACCCAGGAATCTTCATCCTCGCCTCCTTCTGGAAGCCAGATTCCGAATTCCGACCCACACCCACTCTCCACTTGAATCTCGCTCCCACCTTCTCCCTTAATTCCTCAAGCCAGACGCCATTCTGTGTTTGGCTCGTTCTACCTCTCCTCTGAGCCCTAGCCCCGCTACTCTAATTAAACTTTTGCTCCGAAGAGCTTAGACCTCGTGTCCTTTTCATTCCGGGGGGAGCGCCCATTAACCCTAATTCTGGTGCTGGTGACTCGGATCACCTTTTTTTCCCGCCCCCCCATGCCCCTCAGGAGCAGCTTCGAGTAGCTGGTAAGCCAGATACCGAGGCAGGCTATGACAGCATCCACCAGAATTCAGGCCAAGGTACCTTCTCTCCTCCCTATCCATACCCTACTCTATCCCGTGTGACAGTGTGCATGAGAGTTAGAGTGCATGTNAAGTACAATGATTGTAAACATGCAAGGCAAAAGTTTCTAACATAGCCATGAAACGAACCCAAGATAATAAAGGGGTTAAAGTACCTTCTCAAAGAGGCCATATCACTTGTCCCCATATTTCTGAATGGAGCGTTTGAACCCCGAGAAGGGAGGGGGGGGCATTTTCACATACAGAGCAGGCAGATAATACTCAGCTCAACCCCCAAATTGGTTACATTTGTACTGTCCATGGATCACTGGAAGCAAAAACCTAATTTTTCCCAAAGATATTAAAAGGAACATGTGCAAAAGTATAACAGATATACAAAAAGTTTAGTATAATATTGGGTAACTATATGTCTGTTTCACGTTCAGGCCTGTAAGAGGTAATATGAGACCTTGGTAGGTTGGAACACGAGTGTGTTGTATATGTACATAATTACATTATGAATTTTTAAAGTGAACAGACTTCGTGCCATACGATGCATAATAAGGTTTCTGATAAATACTATTTGGCGATGGACACTTTTAAATGTTGTACTAAGCAGGCACATGCAGTTGTAATCATACACGATAGCCACTCTAAATGCTGTTTACAATGTCCACTACACACATAGTTTATGCACACATTCTTTTAAGAGTTTAATCCTAGCGTTTGTATTGACCATCAATATCATTGGAACAAAACCCTTAGAAATGATTAATTTAAAAATCATGCAGCTGCTGATTAATGGTGCTGCCTTAAGGCTAAGATAGACATCATTGTCCTTTGGTTTTAACAACGCCTATGATTTATTGAAATCTTTTACACAAGCTGATGCGCCCAAACAACAGAATCATATAATAATAATTAAAGAAGGACAATATCAAAGTTACTTAGGCTTTTCATTGAAGGGAAGGGATTGCAGGTGAAGTCAATGTGCACTGTCCAATACCAGAGTATGAATGAATGCAGGGATTTTTTAAAAGTGGTCTCCGGTCAGAAGGACGGATGGCATAGCGCAGAAGAAAAAAAGATGTTAGTGAACCCGTAAGGTAAAAAATCCGGTCTTTAGATGTCTGGAAACAAGAAAAACTGGGAAGAGAAAATTTTTAGTTTAATACCTGTGGAAAAATAATTTGAAACAAGAGACTAAAACCTCAGATAAACCGGTGTGAACCTGGAACCCCGGGGTTCAAATCCAGGCCTTTGAAAAAAAAAAAATGTTTAAGGCAATGCCAAAGTAAACACCCTCTCACAATTTTTGTCTGCTCCGCGCCAACTTAAATAAAACAAGTTTGAAAGTGGCCACTTTGTTTACAAAAAACACAAGACATGGACACATGACAGGTTGTTTACAAGACACAGTTGAGAACGTTATGACAAGCGGTATAAAAAACAGTACAGGCCTCTCCCCCCTCGTGGCACAGACACAATGACTTATCCGCTTACTCCCACTCTCAACCCACTCGGGACAGTGGGAAAATCTCCTTTAATCTAAAGTTGCCTCCCTTGTCCAGGGCTGTAGAACAATTTTCACATTTACAAATAATCACTTAGAGTTTAAGACATTTGTCTTAGGTGAAAATAGACTGTATGTTTTACTGTGTTTTGCAGACAGCCTGTTCTATACACCTGCGAAGGATGGTAGACTGGGTAAGCAGGAAAATATGATGGCTTGTGCATATTACTCTTTAATTTAATGAGACCTGAATTTTGTTAGTGGAAAAATCAAAAGATCCCAGCCAAGAATACCGAAAGAATTCTTAGTAGAACCTGAAAGAGCAACAATCTGGAGTGCATGGTTGGGGCAGGTTGTGGTCACACACCCTTCTTAATCCAACTCAGGGGCTATGTATCTGAAGCAGACAAAATGGATTGTCTGACTAAAATGGGGTTTAAAGGAAAAACAAGAAATGAAAATGTCAAAATCCTGAAAATAACCCTTAAAATTTAGCCAAGTGTTTGCTGAAACAAAATAATAAAAACCAAATTTTGAAAGATCAGATATGTCTTAAATAAATTGCAAGAGAATTAGAATATAGAAAGCATAGCATTAAGTTATTACAAGGTCTGAATGTAAATTCAGGCTTCCTGCCAGTGGTCTTACTGTGGCTCAGCAGAAATGGGGCAGGTGTGGGCAGACTGGGGAGAAGAGAGCTGTACGAAGGAAGTAAAGTTTTTAGCCTCAGAGTCAGAGGGAAGAAGTGGCCCAGCGAGTACAAGGGGAATGAAGTGGTAAGAAGAGAGAAATAGAGAGAGGGATTCTGAAGAAATACTCGGCCCCCTGCACAAGTGTCAGCGCGCTTCGCAAAATGTATGGAGACAGGCAGAGAGAAGGAGGGATGAAGATGGAGGGAACAGGAAGAGAGTACCAGCAAAACATGAGGGCTCTGAAGCAGAATGGGAGGCTTAAAATGAAGGAAGAATTGAGGGTAGACAGGCAGAGAAGAAGGAAGGGAAAGGAAGTGGAGGAAAAGCAGGAGAGAAAGTGCCGCCTTTGCGCGGGAACCCAGTTCAAGCCTGTGGATTAAAAACAATGAGGACGCTAAGCTGAGAGAAGCAGAGGGAGTAGGGAATGAGTACAGGGGAATAGAGAGTGGAGAGAAGAGAAGAGAGAGAGGGAGAGAGAGCAGTAGAGAGAGAGAAGAGGAGGGATGTCGAGAGAAATACTCGGCTGGCAAGAGTCCGCGGGTTAGCAAAATGTAGCATGCTTCTGACTTATCACCTGGGACTGCAGCGTGGAGCATCCTGCAGACACGTGGTGGGACCAGATAGCAGGCAGAGGACAGTAGAGAATGGTTGGTGGATGGGTACAAGACATGAAGAGAAGGACAACACCACACACCTAGGAAAGGCCTAGGTCGCCACCCCAATGTCAAAATGCAGGGTGGAGTTCTGGTCTAGTGACCCCCTAGGGTTAGTGGGACGGAGTCTGATGAGGAATAGAGGGACATGAGTTGAAGGGCAAAGAATGCCTGTACACAAAAGCATTCTCACACCAGTTACCCAGATGCGCTACAGGAAGTCTCCCCCTCAAAAGCGAAGAATTTGGTACATCTCCATTAGTAACCTGTCCTCAGGAGCCAGACAGATATTTTTAGTTAATTGGTATCCTGGCCAGATAGTGGAGGCAAAGTCTCTACAAGGACCTTAGGTTGATGTCTTTGGAGAGGTGTTTTTCTTAAAGAGTGATAGGAGACCACTCCAAGGTGTGAGGCCCAGGGCCCTGTTTTAGAGTGTGGGGCTCCCATATTAGGAGTCATAGGATGAGGAAGAGGGGAGAGGGAGAGGATGGGACGAGGAGAGTAGATGGAGAGGCTGAGTATATGATTTGAGGAGGATAGGCGGGGAGAGGGAGAGTGATCGGTCTAGGGGGGGCTGACGTTCGGTGAGGTAGTTTATTTTTGGGGAGGGGGTCGAACTTCTATCTACGCCGCCCCCAACCTCTATGTTTAGGTGGGTAAGATGAGCTTTGCAATACTCTTATCCTTCCCTCTCAATTAGTCCCATGCAGCTTTCTTTTAGTCTCAGAACCCAGGCAAGACCTAAGGCGCGTCCGCCTTAGATCTAGGTGGGCGCTCAGAGACCCCAGGTCTGTGTTGCCAGTGTGGGAATCTCCGAAATCGGGGCTTGCATAGTGGTGCCGTTACGGCGGTCCTCAAAATCACAGAGGAAGCCAAAATCCGGGTCCAGAGTCTGTCCCCAGCGCCCCCTATAATAGACAGGCAAACTGGAGCAGGGAAAAGAAGGGAGAGGTTTCCTCTGCTTGCCGGCACTCAGGGACCCAAAACGAACGGCAACGGGAGACTAAAAAAGTGGAAAAAGAGGATCGTGGAGAGAGAGAGTTAGAACAGGAAGTGTCGAGGCAGAGGGGGCAGCTAAAGGGGGCAGAACATACACAGGGTTACAAGAAGGTAGGGGTGGGAGATAAGAATCTCCCCCCACCCCCTCACGATGCGCCCTGCCAAGGCGGCCCCGCTCTCGACCGTTTAAGAAGGTCTTACCATGAGGACCACATGAGGTGAAACGACTTGCAAAGAGCGGAAAAACCGCGGATTAAGGAGAGGCCAGGATCAGATTTCCGTAGCCGAGAGCTGTGGAACCAATAACATGCACTCAACTTTCACAGCACAGTCACACGAGAATAGAGTAGGGTAGGATAAGGGAGGAGAGAAGGTCCTGTGGCCGAATTCTGGTGGATGCTGTCAGGCCGCGCTCGGTGTCTGGCTTACCAGCCTACTCCTGAAGCTGCTCGAGGGGCAGGGGGGGCGGGAAAAAAAGGTGATCCGAGTCACCGGCACCAGAATGTAAGGTTATGGCGCGCTCCCGCCGCCCCCGGAATGAAAGGCCACGAGGTCTAAGTTCTTCGGGGCAAAAGTTTAATTCAGAGTAGCCGGGGCTGGGCTCAGAGGAGAGGTAGAACAAGCCAAGCACAGAATGGCGTCTGGCTTGGGAATTTAAGGAGAAGGTGGGAGCGGATTCAATGGAGAGTGGGGTGGGTCGGAATCTGGAATCTGGCTTCCAGAAGGGGCGAGGTGGAAGATTCCTGGGTATTGGTGGTTGGCCTGCTTTAGCATAGCCAAAGGCTATGCCGGTATTGCAGGTTCGTTGGGCAACATTGATCTTAGGTGACCCTCGCCCACCATCATCCCCCATGGGCCCCGCTTTGGAGCTCACACCCTGACAATTTCACCCTGAATAACTGAGGAATCTGTGATTCTATTTGAAGAGGGTCAGCACAGTGAACAAGACAAACTCAGATTTAAGACAAACGAATGTTGTACTGACTAAAGAACGAAGGAATGCTTTCAAAGCACTGAAATCACAAGACTAAGAAGGAAATAGATGGTGGCTCTAAGGAGCCACTGAGTAGGGGATCTAATGTCCATGACAGAGAGCCATCCCTTCAATACCAGAGATTCAAAAACAGTGAAGCCTATAAAAATTGTAAACTGAAAGACTTTTTTAAACATGCAACAAAATTGTCAGGATTCTTAAAATGGCCTGGCAGGGACCCTATTACAAATGAGCTGAGGCCCCAGGTACCAAATCAGAAGGACGACTGATCTGTGCAAGACAGATGAGGATTACAGGTTCACGGGCCCACAGCACTCAGGAGCACCACAGGTGAGCATGGGAGTGTCTCCCAGAAGCAGTAGAAAGGAGGAGGAAGCCTCACGGTGTACCTTTTGCTCCCTTCAAGTCCTGAACCCTTAAGCACTGCCTACTTAAAGTGATAAAATGTAACTTTCCTTAGAAGGTCACACCACAACTCAGGGCTGGAGAGATGGCTCAGTGGTTAAGAGCACTGACTGCTCTTGGCAGAGGACCCAGGTTCGATTCCCAGCACCCACATGGCAGCTAAGAACCGTCTTTAACTCTAGTTCCAGGGAATCTGAACCTCTTCTGCTCCACTACGACTTGTAGATATGTATACGCATATGACAAACAATACATTTCATAAACAAAAAATAAAAAAAAGAAAAGTTCAACCAACTCTGCAGGCCCAAAGCCTTCCCTACAGTTGGGCAAACATAAGGACAAAGATCAGTGACTGGAACAGGAGGCTGGCTAATGGGGGCTCTGTGGAAATGCCTCACTACTCAATGCATCAAGTATCTACTACACAAGACTTGGAAGGCAGGAACTCTGCCCAGCACCAGGAACAAATTAATATTCATTCCACAAGACTCTGACAAAATTATTAGTCAAGAGTCTGTGTCTCTTCTCCAAACAGAAGGAATTAGCTGTACTCTTTCATCCCCACAGCCTCTAGTCCATCAGGATTAAGAGACTATTACAACACAGGCACAGGTAAACAAGCTGTGTGGAGAAATATATTCTGCCTATATGACCTTAAAAGTGAGAGACAAGTGTGAAAACTAGAAACACTAATACAAACTGTTTCATAAAAAAATGATTATCTACACCGTGAAATGTGTTACAAGATTCACTTTAAAACAATTTTTTGGCAGGGATAGGTGACACATGCCAGTAATCTCAACACTAGAGGAGCCAGAGGCAAAGGACCAAGAGTTCAAGCCAGCCAGAGTTACTTGAGATGCTGTCCTCCAAAAGGAACAAGGGTTAGGCCAGTGAGCTTGCTTAGCAGTTAACCTGGCAACCTGAGCTTAAATCCAAGAACACACACAGAAGGAGAGACTCAACTCTACAAAGTTTCTTCTGATCTCCATATGTGCACTGTAGCACCTGTGGGACAGACACACAAATTTTCTTTAAAGGACTGTGCTAGAAAACTTATGTTGTCAACTTGACATACCTGGGTGGAGGGAACCTCAACTAAGTAACTTCTTTCATTGGACTGGGCCATGTGGGCCAGGTCTGTAGGCACTCTTTTATGTTAGACAGTGATGTTAGAGGGCCCAGCCCACTGTAGATGGTGGCACCCCTGAGCAACTGGTCCTGTGTCCTATAAGAAAGCAGGCTGGAAAAAAAAAATTTAAAAAAAAAAAAAAAAAAGCAGGCTGACGGGGCTGGAGAGATGCTCAGCAGTTAAGAGACTGACTGCTCTTGCAGAGGACCCGGTTCGATTTCCAGCACCCACATGGTGACTAAGACAGTCTTTAAGTGGGGCTGTGGTGCATCAACCTTTAATTCCTAGCATTTTGGAGCAGCGACAGGCGGACTCTGTGAGTTCAAGGCCAGCTTGGTCTACAGAGTGAGTTCCCAGGCTAGCTGTGGCTACAGGGAGACTCTGTCTCGGAAAAAAATCTCTGGAAACTAATTTTGTTTTTTTTGGTGTTTTCGAGACAGGGGCTCCTGTAGCCCCAGCTGTCCTGGAACGCACTCTGTAGACCAGGCTGGCCTTGAACTCACAAAGATCCGCCTGCCTTTGCCTCCCAAGTGCTAGGATTAAAGGCGTGCGCCACCACACCCAGCAAACAATATGTACAAATATATATATTTTTTTCCGAGACAGAGTCTCCCTGTAGCCACAGCTAGCCTGGAACTCACTCTGTAGACCAAGCTGGCCTTGAACTCACAGAGATCCGCCTGTCTCTGCCTCCCAAATGCTAGGATTAAAGGTGTGCACCACCACGCCCAGCTTAAAGACAGTTCTTAGTCACCATGTGGGTGCTGGAAATCGAACCCGGGTCCTCTGCAAGAGCAGTCAGTGCTCTTAACTGCTGAGCATCTCTCCAGCCCCGTCAGCCTGCTTTTTTTTTTTTTTTTTTAAATTTTTTTTTTTCCAGCCTGCTTTCTTATAGGACACAGGACCAGTTGCTCAGGGGTGCCACCATCTACAGTGGGCTGGGCCCTCTAACATCACTGTACTAACAAAAAGATGCCCTACAGACATGGCCACAGGCCAGTCCAATGAAAGAAGTTACTTAGTTGAGGTTCCCTCCACCCAGGTATGTCAAGTTGACAACTGAAGTTTTCTAGCACAGTCCTTAAAAAGAAAATTTGTGTGTCTGTCCCACAGGTGCTACAGTGCACATATGGAGATCAGAAGAAACTTTGTAGAGTTGAGTCTCTCCTTCTGTGTGTGTTCTTGGATTTAAGCTCAGGTTGCCAGGTTAACTGCTAAGCAAGCTCACTGGCCTAACCCTTGTTCCTTTTGGAGACAGCATCTCAAGTAACTCTGGCTGGCCTTGAACTCTTGGTCCTTTGCCTCTGGCTCCTCTAAGTGTTGAGATTACTGGCATGTGTCACTATCCCTGCCAAAAAATTGTTTTAAAGTGAATCTTGTAACACATTTCACGGTGTAGATAATCATTTTTTTATGAAACAGTTTGTATTAGTGTTTCTAGTTTTCACACTTGTCTCTCACTTTTAAGGTCATATAGGCAGAATATATTTCTCCACACAGCTTGTTTACCTGTGCCTGTGTTGTAATAGTCTCTTAATCCTGATGGACTAGAGGCTGTGGGGATGAAAGAGTACAGCTAATTCCTTCTGTTTGGAGAAGAGACACAGACTCTTGACTAATAATTTTGTCAGAGTCTTGTGGAATGAATATTAATTTGTTCCTGGTGCTGGGCAGAGTTCCTGCCTTCCAAGTCTTGTGTAGTAGATACTTGATGCATTGAGTAGTGAGGCATTTCCACAGAGCCCCCATTAGCCAGCCTCCTGTTCCAGTCACTGATCTTTGTCCTTATGTTTGCCCAACTGTAGGGAAGGCTTTGGGCCTGCAGAGTTGTGTGAACTTTTCTTTTTTTTATTTTTTGTTTATGAATGTATTGTCTGCGTGTAGGTTTGTACACCCATGTCGTGCAATGCCGAGGTGGTCAGAAGAGGGTGTCAGATTCCCCTGGAACTAGAGTTAAAGACGGTTCTTAGCTGCCATGTGGGTGCTGGGAATCGAACCTGGGTCCTCTGCAAGAGCAGTCAGTGCTCTTAACCACTGAGCCATCTCTCCAGCCCTGAGTTGTGTGACCTTCTAAGGAAAGTTACATTTTATCACTTTAAGTAGGCAGTGCTTAAGGGTTCAGGACTTGAAGGGAGCAAAAGGTACACCGTGAGGCTTCCTCCTCCTTTCTACTGCTTCTGGGAGACACTCCCATGCTCACCTGTGGTGCTCCTGAGTGCTGTGGGCCCGTGAACCTGTAATCCTCATCTGTCTTGCACAGATCAGTCGTCCTTCTGATTTGGTACCTGGGGCCTCAGCTCATTTGTAATAGGGTCCCTGCCAGGCCATTTTAAGAATCCTGACAATTTTGTTGCATGTTTAAAAAAGTCTTTCAGTTTACAATTTTTATAGGCTTCACTGTTTTTGAATCTCTGGTATTGAAGGGATGGCTCTCTGTCATGGACATTAGATCCCCTACTCAGTGGCTCCTTAGAGCCACCATCTATTTCCTTCTTAGTCTTGTGATTTCAGTGCTTTGAAAGCATTCCTTCGTTCTTTAGTCAGTACAAATTCGTTTGTCTTAAATCTGAGTTTGTCTTGTTCACTGTGCTGACCCTCTTCAAATAGAATCACAGATTCCTCAGTTATTCAGGGTTGAAATTGTCAGGGTGTGAGCTCCAGAAGCCCATAGGAATGCAGTCACCTAAGATCCAAGTTGCCCAAGAACCTGCAATACCAGGCATAGCCTTTGGCTATGCTAAAGCAGGCCACCACCAATTACCCAGGAATCTTCCACCTCGCCCTTCTGGAAGCCAGATTCCAGATTCCGACCCATCCCCACTCCCATTGAATCTCGCTCCCACCTTCTCCCTTAAATTCCCAAGCCAGACGCCATTCTGTGCTTGGCTCGTTCTACCTCTCCTCTGAGCCCAGCCCCGGCTACTCTGAATTAAACTTTGCTCCGAAAAGCTTAGACCTCGTGGCTTTTCACTCCGGGGGGAGCACGCCATAACCTTACAGAAATCTGCTAGGCCAAAGAACTGGCTCAGGAGGTGAGTTTACTGCCAAACTAGACAACCTGAGTTCATTCCCTGCACCTACATAGTGGACGGACACAATCAACATTTGTCCTCTGAATAACACATTGCCTTCCGATCTCCATACTTGTGCCATGGCATACACACACAAAATAAATGTAATTTAAAAAATTAAAAGAAATCTGTTAGTCTTGTATATCTCCTATGTTCTTCTGCCTGGTTCAAGACTGGTTCTAACCATCCGTTACCTGGATTTTTTTTTTCCACTTTTTTTTTTTTTTGTCTCTTTAAGACAAGGTCTTCCTGCAGCCCCAGCTGGCCTGGAACTCACTCTGTAGACCGGGCTGGCCTTGAACTTGCAGAGATCTGCTTGCCTCTGCTAGGATTAAAGGCGTGCGTCACTGTGCCTGGCTTAAAGATGGTTCTTAGCTGCCATGTGGGTGCTGGGAATCAAACCTGGGTCCTCAGCAAGAGCAGTCGGTGCTCTTAACCACTGAGCCATCTCTTCAGCCCCACCTGGATTTCTTTAACGTTTTTTTTTTTAATTATTTTTATTTTATGTGTATGCGTGTTTTGCATGCATGCAAGTGCACCCTTGTGTGCAATGCTTGCAGAAGTCAGGGCATCAGAATCGGATCCCCGGGACCTGCAGTTATCGGATCCCCTGGACCTGCAGTTACAGATGGTTTGTAGCCACCCTGTGGGTGCTGGGAATCAAACCCGGGTCCTCTGCAAGAGCAGCACGTGCTCTTAACTGCTGAGCCATCTCTCCAGCCCCTTACCTAGATTTATCTGTTGCTTTTACATATTTCCCTGTCGTAAACTCTTCACACGGAGTATCCTCTAGCTCTTCAGCACCTGCTGTTCTAGTCCATCTGTCCCTTGGATCTTCTAGCACTTCTGAACCTACCCTATGACTTACGGAACAAAGACTTGAATCCTTCATATCTCTTTTAGCACCTCCTGCTGCTGAAGCCTCTGTGTCATGGATCTTGATCCTTAATACTTCCCACCTCTCAAGTATCTTCTTTTTCTGTTCCTCCATTTCTGTTTATTTAAATCTCATTGTTTTACTGGAAAGTATTCAACCCTACATTATAGAAATCAAAATGTGTATGTACAGAGTAAAATCTTCACTCTTTTTTTTGGTCTTTTTGAGACAGGGTCTCACTTTAGTCTCAGCTGTCCTGGTGTCCTGTAACTCACTATGTAGACTAGGTGGGCCTTGAACTCAGATCTGGCTGCCTCTGCCTCCCAAGTGCTGGGATTAAAGGCGTGCACCACCATGTCTGGCTAAAATCTTCACTTTTTTTTTTTTGGTCTTTTTGTGGTAAAATCTTCACTTTTATAAGAGAAATGACCACGATTCAAATGCCTGGATCCTTTGCAGGTAGCTTTGCAGGTTGTGATAGTGACTGTAATCTGACAGCTTGCCTTTTTGTGTTATTGGAAGCAGTACACCATCACTAAAATTCCTTAAGGTTCTTTGTAAGGAGTATTTCAAACTTATGATAATGAAGAAATAGAAGAAATTGTTGTAGAGCCACCAAAAACGTCATCTTAATTCTGCCATTTAGATAACCACCATTAATGTTTTTTTGTCCATATCTTTGTAGACATTTTATCTTTCCAAGTTGTGTATATACTATTGTTTTATGACTTAACGCTTTTCTG
The DNA here is from genome assembly GCA_009823505.1 of Rhizomys pruinosus. NCBI lineage: Eukaryota > Metazoa > Chordata > Mammalia > Rodentia > Spalacidae > Rhizomys > Rhizomys pruinosus. Next base: position 3,222,020 of record VZQC01013236.1, on the reverse strand, counting down.
TTTCTTCCTAAGAATATAATTTCAACTTTGTTGAGATTTTAAATTCAAATTGTTCTGTTTTGAATTGGGATCTTTCTATGTTGCCCAGCTAGATTTGAACTTCTGATCCTCTTGTCTCAGCCCTGGCCTGCTGAGTGCTAGATTTATAGATTTGTGCTGCTGTGCTCAGCTCTACTCAGCATCCTTTTTTGTTTGCTTTGCTTTGTTTTGTTTTGTTTTAGACAGAGTCTCACTGTAGTCCTGGCTGGCCTAGAACTTGCTATGTAGACTAAGCTGGCCTTGAACTCATAGAGTCTGCCTCCCTTTGCCTTCCAAGTGCTGGGATTAAAGATGTGTACCACAATACTGGGTAAATCTTTAAAAAATTGTTTCAAAGTTTATTTATTTATTTTATTTTTTTTTTTCAAAGTTTATTTTTTATGTGTATGAGTATTTTGCCTCATGCATATAGGTATACTGTGCAATCCTGTGGAGGCCAGAAGAGGGCATCGGATCCCTTGGAACTGGAATTACAGGTGGTTATGAGTCTCCATGTAGGTGCTGGAAACTGAACGCAGGCCTTTGGAAGAGTAACCAGTGCTCTCAGCTGCTGAGCTATATCCCCAGCCCCTAAGAATGAAATCTTGATTGAATATTTGATATAGGAGGTACAGCATTTTCAGTGTTTTTCAGAATTGATATTTTTATTTTATTTATTTTTTTTGTCTTTTTGAGACAGGGTCTCTCTGTACCCCCAGCTGTCCTGAACTCACTCTGTAGACCAGGCTGGCCTTGAACTCACAAAGATCCGCCTGCCTCTGCCTCCCAAGTGCTAGGATTAAAGGCGTGTGCCACCATGCCCAGCCAGAATTGCTATTTTTATTCATCTATTTATTTTTGGTCTTTTTGAGACAGGGTCTCCCAATAACCCCAGCTGGCCTGGAACTCACTCTGTAGACCAGGCTGGCCTTGAACTCACAGAGATCTGCCTGCCTCTGCCTCCTGAGTGCTAGGATTAAAGGCATGCACCACCACGCCTGGCTTAAAGAAGGTTCTTAGCCACCAAATGGGTGCTGGGAATCGAACCCGGGTCCTCTGCAAGAGCAGTTGGTGCCCTTAACCGCTGAGCCATCTCTCCAGCCCCAATATTTTGATTTTATATCAGTGCTGTGAACACTGTTTAGCATAGTAGTATAAAATGGCAGAAGTATGTTTAGGGCTATTTTAGAAATTGTTTGAAACTGGCTGGAGAGCAGACTCTGTGGTTAAGAGCACTGGTTGCTCTTGTGGAAGACCTGGGTTCAAATCCCAGCACCCACATGGTGACTAAAAACCATTCATAGCTCCAGTTCCAGGCCAATGCCTTCTTCTGACCTTGGTGGGAATTGCATGACATGAGTGTACTTACACCTATACACAGGCAATATACATACACATAAAAATAATAAAATATTTTATTCGGGCATGGTGGCACATGCCTTTAATCCCAGCACTGGGGAGGCAGAGGCATGCAGATCTCTGAGTTCAAGGCCAGCCTGGTCTACAGGGTGAGTTCCAGGCCATCTGGGGGTACAGGGAGACCTTGACACACACACACACACACACACACACACAAATAAATAAATAAACAAAATATTTTTTAAAAGAAATTATTGGAAAAAAAATTACTGGAAACAGATCTGAAGCTAAAATTCAGTGATTTTTTTTTTTTTGATTTTTTTTTTTTAAGTGAAACTTAAGTCAGCAACTCAAACTGTTTTTTTTTTAATTTTTTTTATTAATTTTATTTATTTCTGTATGTGTATGAATGTACTGCCTGCATGCAAGTTTGTGCACCCGTGTCGTGCAATGCCGCGGAGGTCAGAAGAGGGTCTCAGATACCCCTGGAACTGGAGTTCTCCTGGAATTGGAGTTTCAGACGGTTCTCAGCCGCCATGTGGGTGCTGGGAATCGAACCCGGGTCCTCTGTAAGAGCGGTCAGCGCTCTTAACTGCTAGGCCATCTCTCCAGCCCAACTCAAACTGTTTTTAATATATACTGAGGAATGTCAGCAAAATATTAAGTCTTTTTTTTTTTCCTCTCATCTGATTCCATGAAGAGTATATTGTTACTGGGACCTTCCCAATGTCAGTAGCTCTGGGGCACACACAGGGAATTTCACCTACTTTGCAAAATGGATGTTTTTCTTTGTTATTGAAATACATTGTGAAGATTTTTCTGTATATTTAAAATATTAACTGGATTTTGAGTTAAAACTTTTTTCCATATAAACTTTGACTGAATCCATCATGTAAGTGATGTCTGTGAAGTTTCTGTCTTAGTCTATGCATGTTGTGCCAGGAAAGCATTGACTTGGAGATTTGGAGAGCCTGTATACTTTCTCTCTTGCCTTGCAGAACACCCCCAAGGGAGATAGCACAAAGATCCTGGCTGTTACTGTGTAGCTCAGTTCAGCATTGTTGTTTGGTGTTAGTCACCCTCCCCCTTTTGTGTCTGATGACAGTGCACTCAAGGCTTATCAGTCATCTCTTCTCTCATTGCAGTTGTAGAAGAGAGATAGGATGGAGGGGTAGGGTGACCAAAGCAAACTTCCCATTCTGACAAGGACAGAATGAGAGATATGCTGCAGTATCTTGGCCCGTTTTCTCTCCTGAGTTGAAACTTGACCATGACCTCTGTGTGCTTAGGTCAAGTCTGCTACATGCTAGTCTTAATTCATTGTTGGTTAGGTGGATGTGGGACTTAATCTGGTCCCAGAATAAGGGGCATACATTTGGGATTCTGATTCGTACTTGAAGATAATATGCTTGGGTTATTGACAGATAGGCCTTCTAACTGCTAGGCTGAGGGAGGTGGCCAGGTTCTCTGTAGATGATTCTAGGAGTGGAGTATGTAACCTGCAGTTGCTTCATTTTACTGATAGTTTTTATTACAATCCCTACATCCCAAGTATTGGACATTGATCCATAGTTCCTCTTAGGTTTCAGAGGTCAAAAACGTTGTTTCCCCTTGAGTCCTTTCTGAAACACACCTTGGCTGCATCTTCAGTGTATTTTGTTATCAAGAAATATGGATTGCTCTGAATGCAGTGGTATTTATAATGAACTAATCACAACCAGTTGCAGATTTCTGGGGCTGGAAAGATGGCTCAGTGGATTAAGAGTGCTTATTATTTATTTTTTTTCCAGTCTTGTCTTTTTGAGACAGGGTCTCCCTGTGGCCCCAGCTGTCCTGGAACTCACTATGTAGACCAGGCAGGCCTTGAACTCACAGAGATCCACCTGCCTCTGCCTCCTGAGTGCTGGGATTAGACATGTACCACCACGCCCTTCGAGTGCTTGCTGTTCTTGTAGAGGACTGTAGTTTTATTCCCAGCACCTTTGTTGGGCAGCTCACAGCTGCCTGTAGCGCCACCTCCAGGAATCCAATGCTCTCTTTTGGTTCCCATGGACACCTGAACACATGTACGTGTGTGCGCAGGTAGATAATTTTTTTTTTTTTTAAATAGATGGGCTGGGGTGACCAGTGAAATGCTTCAGTGAATAAAAAAGCTTGATGACCTGAGTTCAAATCCAGGACCCACATGGTGGAATGAGAGAACTCACTACAGCAAGTTGTCCTCTGACTTCAACGGTAACATTTACATATTGGCACTCATTTCTCTGAGGTATTAGGACCAAAGACATGAGTTGTCTGCTCTCCTTAACAGGAAGTTTTGAATTTAAAGAACCCAAGCTGGTGTTACAACATAGTGTGAGTAGTTGCTAAACTTTGTTTTTTCTGGTTTGTTTTTCTTGTGTGGGGGGGAATAGAAATGGTTCCTCTTGATCGATGACACCTGTAAATTCTGTTCATCTGCCATTAAGACCATCCAGAACTGATGTCTGACACTGAGAAGTGCCTGTTTGGTTGGAGATGATAGAGGAGAGGAGTCAAGTTGGGAGAGTGTGCTAACAAAGCCTAGTGGCAGTTTCTGAGATGGAGGAAAGGGTAGTGTCTCGTGTATTGAAATATCAGGAGCATGAGGAGTAGGCTGGTGAGTTTCTCACTGTAGCCACTGTTTTTTCTTCTTTAATCCTTTGTGTGTGTGTGTGTGTGTGTGTGTGTGTGTGTGTGTGAGAGAGAGAGAGAGAGAGAGAGAGAGAGAGAGAGAGAGAGAGAGACAGGGTCTCCCTGTAGCCCCAGCTGGACCGGAACTTGCTTCATAGACCAGGCTGGCTTTGAACTCAGAGATTCTCCTGCCACTTTCTTCTTTAATCTTTAAGTAAACCTTTTTGTACACATTGGCCATTTACTGATTTTTGCAAAGATCATGTCTTGGCTTTCTTAGCTTCTGCTCCCTTTATGAAATAACTAGTACTATATGATTATGTGTCTACAACCCATTTTTCTTTTTTCTTTTTTTTTTATTCTTTTATGTGTACGAATGTACTGTCTGCATGTAGGTTTGTGCTCCCGTGTCGTGCAATGCCTCGGAGGTCAGAAGAGGGTGTCGGGGGGCTGGAGAGATGGCCTAAAGGTTAAGAGCGCTGACCGCTCTTGCAGAGGACCCGGGTTCGATCCCCAGCACCCACATGGTGGCTGAGAACCGTCTGTAACTTCAATTCCAGGAGAACTCCAGTTCCAGGGGAATCTGACACCCTCTTCTGACCTCCGCAGCATTGCATGACATGGGTGCACAAACCTACATGCAGACAGTACATTCATACACATAAAAAATAAGAGCTGGGCGTGGTGGCGCACGCCTTTAATCCTAGCACTTGGGAGGCAGAGGTAGACAGATCTTTGTGAGTTCAAGGCCAGCCTGGTCTACAGAGTGAGTTCCAGGACAACAGCTGGGGCTATAGGGAGACCCTGTCTCGACAAGAAAAAAAAAAAAAAAAGAGGGTGTCGGATTCCCCTGGAACTGGAGTTAAAGACGGTTCTCAGCCGCCATGTGGGTGCTGGGGATCGAACCCAGGTCCTCTGCAAGAGCAGTTGGCGCTCTTAACCACTAGGCCATCTCTCCAGCACCGTCTTTGTTTTTCTTTTTTAACCATTTCTTTAAACATCACAGACTACTACCAAAGAACTGTTCCCTGATTAACTGCAAGTGATAGAAACTAACAGTCATTAATAGAGTGGAAGCATATTTTTCTCATTTGAGAGGAGCGTGGAGGATGGCTGGAGCCTGACTGTTCCACAGTCCTTAAATGATTAGGGCAACTTCTGGAAATTGTAGCCATCACCTCTCCATTTCAGTCAGCAGGAGTAGGAGGAAAGGAAAGGCCGCCTTCTCCTGTAAGGTCACCTTCCTAAAATACATCACTTTCAGGGCTAGGGGTGTGGCTCAGTGATAGAGAACTTGCCTAACTGCTAGGTTCTAGGCTTTTCTCATAGCAGTACAAAAACATTTAAAAAATTCACCTAAAAAGTGTGCTTTTTCTGTTTCTATCCCATTGATCAGAACTTAGTTACATGCCCTTTGCCCAGCTGTAAGGGTGGCTGGGAAATGTTCCTTCCAGGCAGCTATGAGCTAAGCATTGGAGTGCCCATTACAACAAAGAATGAACACTGGGGACAATTGGCAGTCCCTGGAAACTTCCAAAGGGTTGAAGATGCCTATTAAAAATGGATAGAAGGGGGGCTGGAGAGATGGCTCAGCAGTTAAGAGCACTGACTGCTCTTGTAGAGGACCCGGGTTTGATTCCCAGCACCCACTTGGCGGCTAAGAACCATCTTTAAGCTGGGTGTGGTGGTGCACACCTTTAATATTACCACTTGGGAGGCCGAGGCAGGTGGATCTCTGAGTTCAAGGCCAGCCTGAGACCCTGCCTCAAAAAAGAACAAAAAGAAGAAAGGTCTTAGTTTCTCTCCCACCACACTGTATGTGGTGGTTAACCTGTATATTTGTTCTCTTGGTGTTTAGGTAGTTTGCTTTAGATATTGAAAGCTATAGTCCCTCTGTAATGTATTTTAATGAATGTTGTTCAGTTCATGATCTGAACTGTAGATATGTACCTAATTTTCTAAAATGCTTTTATCATTTTTTTCCCATAGTTGTGCTGCTGTGATACCAGGGAGGATTTGGGGCAGGGTGTGGCTTTGCTCTGGTCAGCAGGGTTGTGGTACTGTTAAATGTCCTGAGCAGTTTTTCACCTGATTCCATTTCTAGGAGCAGAGTTGATGGATTTTCAGAAATACTGCTTGTTATTTTACAGGGATGAGGAAACAGGCTTGAAGTTCAGTGACTTGACACCCAGCTGGGCTGAGTTTCCGGTCTGTGCTCTTTGCCTTAGGCATTCTGCTTCCCTGGCCTCCTCACCTCCTAAGGCAGTTTTTGTCCATAGTTTTGGCCTGGTGAGCATCTCAGGGAGAGCTCTGCCTTTCTTTGAACCCAGTTTTGGAGAAAACAGGTGGTAACAGCCTGTGCACTGGAAGTAAGGGGCTCCACGAGCCATGCGGGACATGTACCATGGAGTCCTTGTTTCCCGAGGCCCAGATCAAGCCTTTTCTGAGCAACCCTCTGGACTCTTCTAGCCCATTCCCTCATCTCCTGTCCTTCCCCCTGCTTCTGTCCACATGGTCATTAGGTACCATCCCCTGCTGTCTTCTCAGCATGGGGTCTCTGGGATCGGGCTCCTGTCTTGATTTCTGCAGCATCCTTGTGTAAAAGCACTTTGGACTCACAGGTTCTTCAGACTTGGTGAGGAACTCCTTATGAATGGCTAGACTTAGCACTTGTGGCTTGTCAGGAGCTGTGAAGATTAGCAACTGGTTGGGCAATGAGAACCAGGCATCTGATCAGGAATTTATTATGCTTAATGATTAATGTTGTGTGGCATAAAATAAATTGGTATGTTGGTGTTTTTAGTACTCACGTACCAAGTAAATTTGTGTTGGAGCTACATTAACACAGCCCAGGATTTTATTAAAAAGTGCTTAGGATTTTATTAAAAAATGCATAGGATTTAAGAAGTGAACATCCGGGTGTGGAGGCACACGCCTTTAATCCCAGCACTTGGGAGGCCAGATGCAGGTGGATCTCTTGAGTTCAAGGCCAGTCTGGTCTACAGAGCGAGTTCGAGGACAGCTGGGGCTACAGGGAGACCCTGTGTCCAAAAAAAAAAGTGAACAAAACCAAGTGGTTCAAATGTTTAATGTTTGGACATGACACAGAATTGCATTTAAAAACCTATGTATATTATCTGGCCTTGGTGTACATGCCTTTAATCCCAGCACTCAGGAGGCAGAGGCAGGCAGATCTCTGTAAGTTCAAGGCCTGCCTGGTCTACATAGCAAGTTCTAGGCCAGCTAGGGCTACAGAGAGACCCTGTCTCAAAATAAAACAAAAACAAAATCTGTGTTAATAAAAAAGTAATCTTCTGGGGCCAGAAAGGTGGCTCAGTGGTTAAGAGCACTGGCTGATCTTGCAGAGGACCCAGGTTTGGTTCCCAGCTTTTTGGACACTGAGGCTGGTGGGTAGTTGCTAGTAATCTATGGTTTTTGTCTCCAGGACAGCATTTCCTGTTTGTCTTGGTATTCTTCAGTTTTATCATTCCTTTGGGAAGTCTCTGAACTAAGAATTAACCTCTGGCAGTAGTTTTGCTTTGTTGATTGCTTTTTCTTGAGGATTATGTTGGGAGATAAATCTTCCTTTAAAAGGGGACAGATACTGACTGGTAAGCCTCGACATGTAGAGAGGCAAAAGGGAAGAGCCTGCCCTTTAGAATGCATTTATGTCATGCAGAGGGGGTATGGGTGTGGTGCTGGAGATCAAACTGAAGGCCTCCAACATGCTATATATAAGTGCGCTACCACAGAGCTTAGCTATATCCACCCCAAGAGTTACATTTTCCTGTTCTAGATTTTCTTGTAAAAAGGTTATCTTTTGGGGCTGGAGAGAGGGCCTAGCAGTTAAGAGAGCCAACTGCTCTTGCAGAGGACCCGGGTTCGATCCCTAGCACCCACATGGTGGCTGAGAACTGTCTTTAACTCCAGTTCCAGGGGAATCCAACACCCTCTTCTGACCTCTGTGGCATTGCACGACACAGGTGCACAAACCTACATGTAGACAGTACATTCATAGACAAAAATAAATAAATAAAAAGGCTCTTTTGTCTGCCTCTTGACACTTTTTTTTTTAGATTCTCCCACTCATAGCCGGGCATGGTGGTGCATGCCTTTAATCCCAGCACTTGGGAGGCAGAGGCAGAGGCAGGTGGATCTCAGTGAGTTCAAGGCCAGCCTGGTCTACAGAGTGAGTTCCAGGCCAGCCAGAGTGACAGGAAGACCCTGTCTCAAAAATACAAAAAAATAAATAAATAAATAAATTTCAAAAATTAAAAATAAGCCAGGCATGGTGGCACATGCCTCTAATCCTAGCAATTGAGAGGCAGAGGCAGGCAGATGTCTATTAGATCAAGGCCAGCCTGGCCAAGTTCCAGGCCAGCTAGGAATATAGGGAGACCCGGTGTCANCGAGACAGGGACTCCCTGTAGCCCCAGCTGTCCTGGAACTCACTCTGTAGACCAGGCTGGCCTTGAATTCACAAAGATCCGCCTGCCTCTGCCTCCCGAGTGCTAGGATTAAAGGCGTGCGCCAGCACGCCCGGCTTAGTCTTTTTTTTTTTTTAACTTTTTGATGTAGAAGTTTACTGTTGTGGTCAGTTCTTTGAACAAGTGTTTTGTTGTTGTTCTCTTTATTTTTTTTTTCTTTATTTTTATTGAGCATTTGTACATTTCATAGTCAAATTTAGATCTGTTCCCCCATCCATACCCCCCTCACCAGAGTTCATTTGTTCTGCCATACATCCTCTCTTGACACTTATTAACCTCCAGTAATAGGATTAACATTCATATATACTAGCTTACATGTATGTATGTCTTAGAAACAAAATTTTCATAAAGCTGTACTTTGACTGTCTTTGAACACAGCAGTTTGCTGCTCTGTTTGATCTTGTGTTGTACCAGTAGACTTTTTGCTGATGTATAATAGACATGCAGAAATGTGTACATACCATAATTTCAGTTACTTTTCATAAGTTAAGCACATCCTTGTAACAAGTACCCAGCTCAAAGGAACATTCCTAGTCCCTCAGAAGGTTCCTTGTTTCTTCTGTTCACTGCCCTCTTATGGGAGCCACTAACCTGAATTTGGTACCATATTTTATTTTTTGCTAGTTGTGACCCATTGAATTAATTTTAAGATCCAGTGGGTTTCAGTGTATAATTTGGAAAACATAACTGTATTTTGTCTAATTATTCTTGAGACAGGAGTTTCTTATTTTGCAGATGGAAAAGGTTAAGTCTCAAGGAGACTTGAGTTCTCCAAAGACCAAACTCCCCTGTTTCCCTATGCATGCTTTTTTCCCTGAGGAGTGTCTTGTAAGGTCAGTTGTAGTTGTTTTCTTAAAAATGATTTTTTTATTTATTATTGTCTTTTTGAGACAGGGTCTCCTGCTGCAGCCCCAGGTGGCCTGTAACTCACTATGTAGACCGGGCTGACTTCATCTCCGTGGTAGTTATTAATCCCATGTAGAAACAGGTTGTGAAGAGGATACACATGTGGGGTCACTTCAGTAACAGCCTGGGGACATACAGCAGAGAGTGCAAGTCCCATTTATTCTGTACAACAGGCTATACAGCAGGTGGCCTTTATATGCTTGGGACAGACAATGCCCATGTATGTCCGTATGACATCACCCCCCAGTAGCCAGTACCAAATCCCCATACCATAGCCAGTTGCCCCCACCTCGAGGGGCAGATCCAGAGGCCTCCTGCCTGGCTCCTGGTCCTAAAGCATGCTAGCTGAAATAAGCTCACATGGCCGGAGCTTAGACACCCCCACACATCTTGAAGAGATCCTGTCTCTTGAATGCTGGGATTAGAGGCCACCATGCCCCACAGATCATTTATTTATTTTTTATGTATATGAGTATAGTGCCTGCATGTGCCCTTGGAGGTCAGAAGAGGGCATCAGATCTCCTGCAACTGGAGTTAATGAGTGGTTGTTAGCTACCATGTAGGTGCTGGAAACCAAACCTGGGTCCTCTGCAAGAGCAGCCAGTACTCTTAGCCTCTGAGCCATTTCTCCAGCCCTCTGTTTTTGTTTTATGCTTAACTGATCACTCCCTCTTAATTTGTTCACAAAATTGGTATTCATTAGTAATGGAGCTTTAGTGCATTCCCAATGTTACCATTATGAACATGAGTCGGATACATTTGCTCCTTGCTTTGGTGTGGGTCTTTGGAGTTTTCTTGGCATTTGTCCTCTGGTCTCCTGATAGAATGAAACTGCAGGGGCAGAGACAGAATGAACTGTAGGTGGATAGCGCCCCACTGTCACCTTTCAGAGGAAACCTCTGCTGACCTGAAATGCTTTCCCTTCCTCTCAAGGCTTTGCTTGTTGGAGAGATTTTTGCCCAGCTCATGTCTTAGGTCTCAGCATATTAGCCTGGAAGCCTCAGTGATGAGCTATCCTGTTATTCAGATCTGGTTTTGAGAACACTGTGAGAGCAGCTGGGGCTGAAGTCCCACAGTCTATACCTAGAAATTCCTGCCTGAATACTTATCAGGCTGACTCTGATAAGGCTGTGAAATGTTCACTGACTTCATTAATGTTTAGCTAAGTCTTAGTTCTCAGGGAGGTAGGGTTGTCAGACCTGAGGATTTAGCAGTGAAATTCCTTCCAGCATATGGGGGAGACAGATAAGTTCTTGTCACCTGGAGTTAGTGAAGTTATAGAGAATAAAGCAGATCTGTCTGTCTTTTGAGGCTGGGCTTCACTACATTGCCCAGGATGTTCTGGAAAACATAGCTCAAATTATTCTCCCACCTCAATGTCCCAGGTAGCTGGGACTACAGGTAATAGTATCAGGCCAGCCTAGTTCTGTCTTTTTCTTTTTTTGTCCTTGATAGTCTCACTGTGTAACTAAGGGCGGCCTCGAAATCACACTCCTTCTGCCTTAGCCTCTTGAGTGCTGAGATTATAGGTGTGTGGCTGGTCAGACTAGCTGGGTGTTTGTTATTAAGAGGTAGCATTTTCTTGGGAGGCAGAGACAGGTGGATCTCTGAGTTCAAGGCCAGCCTGGTCTACATAGTGAGTTCCCGGACAGCTGGAGCTCCAGGGAGACTCTGTCTCAAAAAGACCAAAAAGACTGGAAAAAAAAAAAAAGGTAGCATTTTCAGGTGTTAGCATCTTAAGGGGCCTACCAGTGTGTATTACAGTTTGCTTAAGTGTGGGCAGGTGTTTCTGAATTTGTCTGGAGTATTTTTCATTTTTCAAGGGAAGCAAGTAGAGATATACACAGACCTGAACTTTCTGTAGAGCAGGATGGAATCATTCAGAGTTCTAAAAGCCTTTTCCCATTTATTCATCATTCCTGGTTGTGCATTAGCTGATGGGAAATACAGTTCATCATTACCCTAGATTTTATGGTTGTCCCTTGGGGAAAGCTCCCCTTGAAATCTTTGACCTTGGGAGGCTGAAACACAGTCATTGCAGTTATGCTGCTGTCATTCTCCAGTTGTCTTTTCCTCACAAATGTTGGCAAGACAGTATTCTGAACCCTGTAGGAAAAAATTCATGTATTTGATTTATTAAATAACATCCTTGGGGAGCCAGGCATGGTTTTGCATAGCTTTAATCTCACAGAGATCTGCCTGCCTGGTCTACATAGTGAATTCCAGGTCAGCTGAAGCTACAAGGAGACCTTGTCTGAAAAAACAAAACAAAACAAAACAAAACAAAACAAAACCATACTTGGGAGATGGAGAGATGTTTCAGTGATTAAGAGTGCTTGCTACTTTTGAGAGGAATGGAGTTCAGTTCCCAGCACCCACATCCAGCAGCTCATAGTCACTTGTAACTCATAGATTCCAGGGAATCTATGGCCTCTTGTGGCCTTCATAGGCACCTGCACATACATGCACAGATACAGACAAGGATATAGACACAGATATATAAATAAAAAAGGCAAATCTTGGGGCTGGAGAAATGGCTCAGTGGTTAACAGTACTGTACTGACTGCTCTTACAGAAGACCCGTGCTTGATTCCCAGCACCCACATGGTGGCTAACAACTGTCTATGACTTCAGTTCCAGGGGATCTGATGCCTTCTTCTGACCTCCATGGACATTGCACAACATGGGTGGGTACTCTTATATACATGCAGGCAACACACTCATACACATAAAATAAAAATAAAATATTAAAACAAATCTTAAATCTTGGGGGCTGTGCTGGATAACTTTAGTGTCAACTTGACACACCTGGGTTGAGGGAGCCTCAATTGGGGAATTGGCTCCATTGGATTGGCCTGTGGCCACATCTGTGGAGTGTTGTCTTGATGGCCAAGCAGTGTGGAAGGGCCCAGCCCACAATGAGTGGTGCCACCCTGGGCAGGTGGTTGTGTATGGTATAAGAAGGCAGGCTGGGCATGAGTCAGAGGAGCGAGCAAGCCAGTGAACAGCATTCCTCCATGGCCTGTGCTTCAGCTCCTGCCTCCAGGTTCCTGCCCTGAGTTCCTACCTTGGGCTCCTTAAGTGATGAACTGTGACCCAGGAGATGTAAGCCGAATAAACCCTTTTCTCCCCAAGTTGGTGTCAGTGTTTTGTCACAGCAATGGAAGACAAACCAGGACAAAAATTGGTACCAGAAGAGTGGGGTATTGCTGTGACAGACCTGACCTTGGTGTTTAGGGAAGGATTGTGGTGGCGTTTGGAACTTTGGGCTGGGAAGATCATTGAATGTCTAAAGATTGTTTTGTTGCTGTGGAGCTTGGAGCAGTTTTGCTGAAGGATCTGTAGAAGATGGAGGCCTGGCTTGTGAAGTTTCTAGTTTCAAAGGGGAAAAGAGATCATCAGGACTGTAATCTGTGGGTTCTGGTCAGCTGGGGCTGAAGAATCAGCTATAAGTAACAAGAGACCAGCATCATTGTGGTGAAATCTTCTGGGAAGAATTCCTTCAGGGTCAGCACACAGAAGCTGTGGTCCAGAAGGGGCCTGAGCCTCCATCTCAAGCCAGAAGCAGGACTTGGTAGTGTGTAAGAGTCTCCTATATGGTTCCAGTGTTGAAATTTGAGGGGGTCACAGAGAGCAACCGAGGCTTGGCACAGTGAGAGGTCAGGAAAGACCATTGGTGGAAGAGTGCACCTCGGTTGCAGTGAAGACCCTGGGATTGCAGGGGTCACGGAGAGAAGCTGAGGCTTGGCACCAGGAGAGGTCAGAAGAGACCATTGATAAAGGTGCAACCTCAGTTTCAGTGGTGACCTCAGCTTTTTGGAGATGCCAGGACCTTGGGACGACCACCAAGAGCAGTGGCAGGTGTGGAATGGAGCTGGCCTGGGTCTGCGAGATGAGCTGTGTGTGCTGTGGACAGCAGAGTCAGAAGGGGAGCTGCCGAAACCCTTTGGAGCCCAGAAGATCGTGAGTGAGTCTCAGGTGTCCAGCCTTGAGCTACTTTGCTGGACTTAGGTTTCGTTTGAGAGTGCCTGATTCTTCCCTTTGAAATAAGACAGTACTTGTTTTGGATTTTGCAGCAGCCCACAGTTAAGAGACTTTTAATAGACTGTGAACTTTTAAGTGTTGGGACATTTTAAGGACTGTGGGCCTTTTAAGTTTGTACTGTCTTAGGTTGTGATTAATGTTAACATCATACTTTGGGGATAAGAACTGGAAAGGTGGTGGTTTAATAGTGATGTGTTTTGTGTGTCAAGTTGACAAGGGGTCAATTGTGCTGGATAGCTTTAGTGTCAACTTGACACACCTGGGTTGAGGGAGCCTCAATTGGGGAATTGGCTCCATTGGATTGGCCTGTGGCCACATCTGTGGAGTATTGTCTTGATGGCCAAGCAGTGTGGAAGGGCCCAGCCCACAATGAGTGGTGCCACCCTGGGCAGGTGGTTGTGTATGGTATAAGAAGGCAGGCTGGGCATGAGCCAGAGGAGCGAGCAAGCCAGTGAACAGCATTCCTCCATGGCCTGTGCTTCAGCTCCTGCCTCCAGGTTCCTGCCCTGAGTTCCTGCCTTGGGCTCCTTAAGTGATGAACTGTGACCCAGGAGATGTAAGCCGAATAAACCCTTTCCTCCCCAAGTTGGTGTCAGAGTGTTTTGTCACAGCAATGGAAGACAAACCAGGACAGGGGCCATCCAGGTGGTTCAGTGGATAAAAGCACTTACTGCCAAGCTTTATAATTTGAGCTCAATCACTGAGATCTACATGATGGTAGGAGAGAATTGACTCCTGAACCCTCTCCCAGTACACACACACACACTCTGAATGTAACAAAAATCATTGAGCTCTCAGTGTAAATAAGATAAAAAAAAATGAATAGGGAGTTTATTTGTGATGATCTTAAAAATGTTATGGGGGGCCGGGCGTGGTGGCGCATGCCTTTAATCCTAGCACTTGGGAGGCAGAGGCAGGCGGATCTTTGTGAGTTCAAGGCCAGCCTGGTCTACAGAGGGAGTTCCAGGACAGCTGGGGCTACAGGGAGACCCTGTCTCGAAAAGACAAAAAAAAAAAAATGTTATGGGGGGGGCTGGAGAGATGGCCTAGCAGTTAAGAGCGCTGACCGCTCTTGCAGAGGACCCGGGTTCGATCCCCAGCATCCACATGGCGACTGGGAACCGTCTGAAACTCCAATTCCGGGAGAACTCCAGTTCCAGGGGAATCCGAGACCCTCCTCTTCTGACCTCCGCGGCATTGCACGACACGGGTGCAGAAACCTGCATGCAGACAATACATTCATACACATACAGAAAATAAATTAAAAAAAAATGTTATGGGGACTGGGCAAGGTGGTGCCTGCCTTTAATCTCAGCACTTGGGAGGCAGAGGCAGGCAGATCTGAGTTCAGGGCCAGCCTGATTTACATAGTGAGTTCCAGGCCAGCTGGGGCTACAGGGAGCTTCTGTATCAAAAAGACCAAAACAAAATAAAACAAACATAAAAACAAGGACAATAACTTTAAACAATAGGAATAATATTTATTTAGTTATTTGGTCTTTTTGAGACAGGGTCACGCTGTAGCCCCTGATATCCTGGAACTCAACTATGTGGACCAGGCTGGCCTTGAACTCACAGAGGTCTGAGTTCTGGGATGTTTTTTTAAAGGGTGAAACAACCAATGTCATAAATAACTGTTTTCTTTTCCCATATCTGTACTCTGTACATACAACAGTGTAGTCTTCTGTCATATAACCATCATTTACAATAGAAAACTAATGATTTAAAAAGTACAAGGCAAAAGTACAAGGCACCATCATGAAATGGGTTTTTTTTTCTTTTTTTTTTTTAAAGTGTATGAATGTATTGTCTGCCTGTAGGTTGGTGCACCCATGTCGTGCAATTCTGTGGAGGTCAGAGGGTGTCGGATTCCCCTGGAACTGGAGTTAAAGACGGTTTTCAGCTGCCATGTGGATGCTGGGGATCGAACCTGGGTCCTCTGCAAGAGCAGTTGGCACTCTTAACCGCTAGGCTATCTCTCCAGCCCCCCAAATGGGGTTTTTCTTTAGGGTTTATATTAATATACTAGCCTGTACAGAAAAATGTGCAGAAAAACACAGTGGGAGCTGAGACCATTACATAAAAGGTGATTTGACTGTTTTAATCTTTAGTAATTGAAAATTACTGATCCTGTCAGGTGTGGTGGTGTATGCCTTTAATCCTAGCACTTGGGAGGCAGAGGCAGGCGGATCTTTGTGAGTTCAAGGCCAGCCTGGTCAACAGGGAGACCCTGTCTCGAAAAGACCAAAACAACAAATAACAAACAACAAAAAAAACCCCTGATCCTTTCCTTAACAATTAAACTATATAGAATGACATTAAAAAATTTTTATTTTTTGTGTATGAATGTTTGCCTACATATATGTATATGTACCATGTGTGTGCCTAATGCAGGAAGAGGCCAGAAGAGGGCTTGAATCCCCTGGAGCTGGAGTTAAACATTTGCGATCAGCCATATGAGTGCTTTTAACCTAACCACTAAGCCATCTCTCCAGCCCCAGAAAATCTTCTTAATGTAAATATACATATAATGAATTGTATGTGTGTGATACATGTGTGTATGTGCTCGAGAGTGTATGATACTAGCTTTGAATATTTAGCTATGTGTGTTTCATTTGGAGACGCTATAGATCAGGTAACTAGTAAGGATCATGGTGGGAGGTTGAGCTGAAGGGGGAGGAAAGATAGAATTGAGTGATAGGAAGGGGAATGATAGAACAGGAAGGAATAAATGGGGTGGAGATGGGAGAGTAGCTTTAACACTAAAGCTTTAAAAAAAAAAAGTCATGGAGAGCTGGGCATGGTGGCGCATGGGAGGCAGAGGCAGGCGGATCTTTGTGAGTTCAAGGCCAGCTTGGTCTACAGAGTGAGTTCCAGGACAGCTGGGGCTACAGGGAGACCCTATCTGGAAAAAGACAAAACAAAAAACAAAAACATGGAAGCCTACTACTGTAGAATCTTCCTAAGATATACACATACATAAAAAGTTTATGTGGAGTTACCTTATAACTGGGGACGAAGTTCTCTGGAAACATTATTAGAAGAGAGAAGGTTGATGAGGGAGGATGATGTGACATGTCATCTACAAAATTCTTGCTTTAAGCCGGGCGTGGTGGTGCACGCCTTTAATCCTAGCACTTGGGAGGTAGAGGCAGGCGGATCTTTGTGAGTTCAAGGCCAGCCTGGTCTACAAAGTTCCAGGACAGCTGGGGCTACAGGGAGACCCTGTCTCAAAAAGACCAAAAAAAAAAAAAAAATTCTTGCTTTAGAGACTGCAGGGAAAGAGAGGATTCCAGAGCTCACCCTGAAGGCACACTCCTGTAATCCCAGCGCTTACCCTGGTGACAAACCTCTGTAATCCCATTGCTGACCCTGGCAGTACACCCCTGTAATCCCAGTACTGACCCTGGCAGTACACCCCTGTAATCCCAGTACTGACCCTGGCAGTACACCCCTGTAATCCCAGTGCTTACCCTGGCAGTACACCCCTGTAATCCCAGTGCTTACCCTGGCAGTACACCCCTGTAATCCCAGTGCTTACCCTGGCAGTACACCCCTGTAATCCCCGTGCTGACCCTGGCAGTACACCCCTGTAATCCCAGTGCTGACCCTGGCAGTACACCCCTGTAATCCCAGTGCTTACCCTGGCAGTACACCCCTGTAATCCCTGTGCTCGGGAGGTGAAAGCTCAGGATTTTGAGTTTCAAAAAAGGGGGGCTAGGTGTTTGCCTTACAAAGACATGACTTTGAATGCCTCAGAACCCATGTAGGAAAAAAGCACTGTGTGGTGGTATCTCTTGTAATCCCAGGACAGAGGATGTGGAGACAGGCAGACATCTGGAGCTTTCTAGCCAGCCGCTTGGTGAGTTCTAGGCCAATTTGAGATTATTTCTCAAAAAAAGGAAGGAGGATAGCACCTGAGGAACAATAATGGAAGAAGTCCTCTGGATTACATACATACACACAAAACACATCATCACCCTAACATGTGTGACACCTGGACACGCTGTCTTGTATTACTGTTTTCGTAACTATTTCTTCCACTAACATAGTAGTTTGGGGATTGAGAACACCTAATTTTGTGGGTTTGTTTTGTTCTTTTTTGGTTTGTTTTTGAGACAGCCTTTCTATAGCCCAGCTGGCCTGGGACTCATTATGTAGACCAGGCTGGCCTCAGTCTCTCAGAGATCCACTTGCCTCTGCCTCTGCCTCTTGAGTATTGAGATTAAAAGCATGTGCCACAACAATTGGCTCAATTCTGTGTTTGTTTGTTTTTTGTTGTTGTTGTCGTCGTTGTTTTGTTTGGTGTTTTTGAGACAGGGTCTTCCTGTAGGCCCAGCTGTCCTGGAACTCACTCCATAGACCAGGCTGGCCTTGAACTCACAAAGATCTGCCTACCTCTGCCTCCCAAGTGCTAGGATTAAAGGCATGCGCCACCACGTCTTACGTGTGTTTTGCCTACATATATGTAAGTGCACAAAATGTATGCAGTGCCCATGGAGGTCAGAAGAGGGCATTGGATGGCCTGGAACTGGAGTAGTCACCATGTGGGTGCTGAACACAGATCTTCTGTACGAGCTGTCAGTTCTCTTAACCACTGAGTTATTTCCCCAGCCAAAGTCTGTTTTTTTTGTTTGTTTTTTTTTTTAAGTACTTATTTATAAATGTACTCCTTAGGTGACCAATGTCTAATACCTTTTATTTTTAATTAAAAAAAAATTTTTTTTACTTATGTGTATGAATGTACTGTCTGCATGCAGGTTTGTGCACCCATGCTGTGCAATGCCGTGGAGGTCAGCAGAGGGTGTCGGATTCTCCTGGAACTGGAGTTACATACAGTTCTCAGCCACCATGTGGGTGCTGGGGATCGAACCCGGGTCCTCTGCAAGAGCAGTTGGTGCTCTTAACTGCTAGGCTATCTCTCCAGCCCCTTTTTTATTTTTTATGTGTATGAGTGTACTGTCTGCATGCAGGTTTGTGCACCCATGCTGTGCAATGCCGTGGAGGTCAGCAGAGGGTGTCGGATTCTCCTGGAACTGGAGTTCTCCTGGAATTGGAGTTACATACAGTTCTCAGCCACCATGTGGGTGCTGGGGATCGAACCCGGGTCCTCTGCAAGAGCAGTTGGTGCTCTTAACTGCTAGGCTATCTCTCCAGCCCCTTTTTTATTTTTTATGTGTATGAGTGTACTGTCTGCATGTAGGTTTGTGCACCCGTGTTGTGCAATGCTGTGGAGGTCAGAAAAGGTGTCGGATTCCCCTGGAACTGGAGTTAAAGATGGTTCTTAGCCACCATGTGGGTGCTGGGAATTGAACCCAGGTCCTCTGCAAAAGCAGTTGGTGCTCTCAACTGCTGAGCCATCTCTCCACTCCAAAGTCTGTGTTCTTTAAGGAGAAATATTGGACTCTAGATGGTTAGGGAAGTATTAGAATATTTGTGACCATTGGTCAAAAATACAGAAAGATGACAATATTATATTCCAAAATAAACAGCCCAGCCCAGGGTACTTGCCTAGCTGTAGGGTAAGGGGTAGTTGAGAGAGAGAGAGAGAGAGAGAGAGAGAGAGAGAGAGAGAGAGAGAGTGAGTGTGTGTGTGTGTGATTTCTTTCTCCTACTGCAGGAATCTTTGGAAGACAGCGTGTGTGTCATACCCCACCCCCGCCAAAGGGATCTTTGGAAGACAGTAGATATTTGATTTGATGGCTGTTTATAATATGGGGGCTCATCATAGAACCCAGCCACCTCTCGTTCTACTTCCTGGCAGAGGCCTAGGGAACACATGTGAGCCTAGTTTGGGGATTGCAAACCCCCCCCCCCATCTTAGTAGAGCTTATGGCAATAGTTGACAACCTCCCTTTTTTTCTGGAAAAGCCTTGTTCCGAGGAAGAGGAAACTGGAAAACTTACTACTTTTTCTGATAAAACTGAAGATTCATTTCCTCTGAAATACTAAATAGGGTTACCTAACCAGGGAACTGGTAACAAGATGCATTGGTTCATAGAACTTCCAAGGTTTGGTGTCTTGACTAATAGTCCCAGAGGTTGATAGGAGCATAAAAACATCAGAAAAGAACTGTGGGCAGAGCCTCCCAGGGTTTTGAAGACTGTCTTGTGATGGGTTTGGTATTTTCCTATAGTTGAGATCTTGCTATTCTTTTAGTAAACAGATGCATCTACTGTGGAGGAGAGCTTTAATGGCCAAGTAGGAGAGAATGTTGGGGAGAAATTCCTCTTCCATCTTGTCATGCATATTCTTGGCTTAATATGTGAGACTGATATTTGTGCAGAGGTTGAGACCCAGTGAAATGGGTGGGTATTTGAGTTAGGAAGCCTTGCATTCCTAAAAGCTAAATTTAGACAGATTTCCTTGTTCCTTAAACAAACTAACTCAGGGTTGGAGAGATTGCTCAGTGGTTAAGAGCACTCTGGGTGCTTTTGCAGAAGAGCAGGATTTGATTCCTGGTACCCACATGGTAGCTAACAACCATCTGTAACTCTAGTTCGAGGGGAATTGGATACCCTGATACAACCTATGTGCGCATTGCATGGCACAGGTGCACTTACATACATGCAGGCAATAGAAACAGAAGCAGCCTCTTTTCTTTTCCAGACCCCCATGTCCTGATTTATGGTGTTCTCCCCCCCCCACACACCCCAAGAAGGCAGGAGTTGTATCATATATCTATAGACAGAAAATAAGCTGCTAAGGTTTACAAACTGTCTCCTTCTAGACTGCATACTGCTGGTTCAGGGAGGTAAAATCTAGCTTCTCTTGAGCCAAATGATCTTGTTATAGGCAAAAGAAATATCAAAAGTAACACTTGCATAACAGAGAAACATAACATCTTTCAGTAGCCATAGGTAACTCAATATTTGTCTGTGTCCCTCTAATCCAAATCTGTAACTGGGAGTCCAGTACAAGCCAGGAATGGACTGAAAATTAACAACTGTATTGCTGTAATCCTATTTAGAATCTTTAGTAAACTTGCTTAAATGTTTTATTCCTTTTATTCTGGAAATATCCAGCTATTTTAGTTTTATACAGGAGTCCTTTTACTAACTTTCATTTCCTTTATACCATGAGCCATAATATTCATAAACAACTTTACCATTAGTTGTGAAGATTTACTGAGTATTTAATATTATCCTCATATATATATATCCCCATATACATATATATATAATATATATACATATATATATGTATATATATATATGAACAGTTATCTCAAATAACCTGTTGTAAAGTATTAACTTTGAGATATCTTTGCAAGCCTTGGAGCAGGTTCTAAATGGCCAGTTCTCTCCAAATGTTCAACATAGGAATGGCAAAGGTATGGACCTTAACAAACTTGTCTGTTCACTCCAAGGAGGCCCAAGGGGTGAAATATTTTTACATATAAATCATATCTAAATGCAGAGATAAATTGCACCCTGGAGCAGAAGTAATTCTTAAAATCTGTATTCTTAAGAACCAGGAACCACATTGTAATTTAACAGTTTTAGCTTACATGACAACTTATAAGTCAATTTGATGAAATTAATAATTTACTTGATGATAATTATTCCCTTAGCATTAAGCATAATTCTACAGTTTTGGTTTTTTTTGCGTGTGTATTTTTGTATTTTTTTTTTTATTTTTTTTAAGGTATTTTGAGACAGGGTCTCACTTTAGTCCCAGCTGACCTGGAGCTCACTCTGTAGACCAGGCGGCCTTGAACTCAGAGATCCACCTGCCTCTGCCTCCCAAGTGCTAGGATTATTAAGGCCACCATGCCCGGCTGATTCTATACATTTAAACCATTCCATAAACTAATGTGGTGAGACACAATGTCATGACAAACTAGTTTTAAAAACAAAACCTCGACATCTAGATGAAAATTCTAAATCAGAATAAAATGACTAAATTTATAACAGTCAAAATAATAGCATTTAAAACTTCATGGTTTACACAGTATGAGAGCCTCTAGCTGTAGAGTATGATGTTTGTAGTTAAAATATGAACATACTAGCTGGGCGTGGTGGCTCATGCCTTTAATCCTAGCACTTGGGAGGCAGAAGCAGGAGCATCTCTGAGTTCAAGACTAGCCTGGTCTACAGAGTGAGTTCCAGGACAGCTGGGGCTACAGGGAGACCCTGTCTCAAAAAGACCAAAAACAAAAATATAAACATACTGAAAATAATTTCTGTGATGACACTTTATCTCAGGAGAAGCAGTGTCGCAGGCACCGTGACTGATCCAAGTGCCAGACCCTAAATGGGTCTCCAGCTAGAGAGAAATGGAAGCACAGCCACCAAGCTTGGGAATTTCCAGGCTCCAAAGAGCTCTACTCAAACCAGACTAAGATTTCTGTTGATGAGAATTTTACTAATAGCTAGCAAAAGGCAATGTGTTTATGGTCCTTTGAGACAGGGTCTTCCTGTAGCAGCTGGCCTGGAACTCAGAGTTCCACCTTTCTCAGCCTCCTGAGTGCTGGGATTTAAAACATGCACCACCACACCTGACTGAAAAGGCAGTTTTAAAGTAGACTTAAGCTTGAGGGTTAAGACAAAATAGTTGCTCTAAGGGAAAAAAAGTGCAAGATATGCAAGCTAGCAAGGCCTCGCCCAACCCCAACTGCATGCAGAGTCCTGATGCAGGAAACAGGACTTAGAAAAAAGCCAGATAACAAAGACCAGTCCCACAATTTGTCCCCAGCACTGAAGGTGGGTTAACCTATCAAATCAAACCTACAACCAGCTGAAATTCTGTTTTCTCAAATGGATTTTCAAGGCTTCCAGGGGTCTTAAAGCAACACAAATCAGACTGAACATCTAAACCAAAAATACTTCCAAAGGAAGCAAACAAGAGATACCTCGAAACAACCATCTTGAAAGCAAACACAACCCAAAAGGCATCTTAATAGGATTCTTAAACAACTCAGATACTGTTTAATAAAAACACTCAAAACAACACATTTAATACACTCAGATAAATTCAAAGAGATCTGTGGTGCCCAAATTTATAAGGCCTTTGAATACAAATTTTCATATTTAAAGTCTGCATATTTGCATTTTAATTGGGCATGCCAAAGCCAAATTAATAATTCTGTGCATAATAAAGAATGAAAAACCTGGGGCTGGAGAGATGGCCTAGCGGTTAAGAGAGCCAACTGCTCTTGCAGAGGACCAAGGTTCGATTCCCAGCACCCACATGACGGCTGAGAACCGTCTTTAACTCCAGTTCCAGGGGAATCTGACACCCTCTTCTGACCTCCGCCGCATTGCACGACACGGGTGCACACACCTACATGCAGATAGTACGCTCATACACATAGAAAAATAAAAAAGAAAAACCTGTAGTTGCCACTTTGTTTTGATGGAAATTGAGACAGTGATACATGGTTGAATTACATGAGATCAACTTAGACACATGACAGTTACATGAATCAAGCAGATGGAAAAAGTTACCATAAACATAACTGACATAATTACATCTTTTAAATCTGGACAAGGGGGAGATCCCTTTCTATATAATCTCACAGCTGAGAAGCAGTTCTCCCTCTTATAATTATGAGGCTGGGTGTTTTAGGGTTCAGGTTTTCTTCCCCAGTATGACCTGATATCAAGCCACAGAAAGTTCTCAATTTAGAGGGTTTCATCTTAGTCCCATTATTGCCTGCATAGCCTAGTTTAAGCTTGTCCATGGCTTCATAGTATCATGGAACCATTAATTCTCATTCACAAGTTCATGCACAATCAGAGTTTAAGACATTTCCTAGTTAATTCCATTAAATTCCTCTTCTACCTAAAATAGGGCCAGCACCTCAGGATCACATCAAGGTTCACTTGTGGCCGGGTTTCCTGTCTAACCTGGGAGGACCCTTACCTTCTCAGTTCACCTGGTGAGTGGTGCCAGTGCAGGGCTCTTCCGGAAGGAGACCCCGGAAAGGAAATTCCTCTGGGGGTATGCACTTCTCTATTCTAGGGGCTGCAGGGTCCTGGTGCGGGAACAGCCCCCCTCCCCCACAAACTCAAGAAAACACAAATCCACCAAGCAAAAAACAAGGAACACAAAGGAACAAAACACCCATGCAGACAGAAGACCAGTAAAGTGCCACCTTCATTCATAGGCCCAAGTCCCAGCCAGGACAGGGGATGTCTCCCACTGTCTCTGGAGACTGGCTTAACATTCGCATCCAACCCCAGTTTTCCCCAGATGCCTGGATTCCAGGACAACTTATCAACAGGTCCTATTTTTTTTTTTATTTTTTTTTTATTAATTTTATTTATTTCTTTATGTGTATGAATGTACTGTCTGCATGCAAGTTTGTGCACCCGTGTCGTGCAATGCCGCGGAGGTCAGAAGACGGTCTCGGATTCCCCTGGAACTGGAGTTCTCCTGGAATTGGAGTCTCAGACGGTTCTCGGCCGCCATGTGGGTGCTGGGGATCGAACCTGGGTCCTCTGTAAGAGCGGTCGGTGCTCTTAACCGCTAGGCCATCTCTCCAGCCCCTCAACAGGTCCTATTTTAAAAACTTTTGTTTTTCAGTTTGTTGGCAGATGCAGCTCCAGGCTCCCTTGGGTCTATCCCAGCAGCTCTGCACTCCCTCAGACCTATCCTGGGCTGATTGAGTCTGGGGTCTCTTCTCCCAGGATCCCAGGATGAGCCCCAAAATGTTATGGTGCCAGACTACTGAGAGAAAAAGAGCACACAGACTCCAGGTTCCAATTAGCTAAACTTTTTCAATTTGGACTGTCTAGGACTGTACCCCAGGTTAAGATTGGGAGGGTACAGTACCAATTTAGGCAAGTTAGGCTTATAAAAGCAAATACAGCCGAGTGTGGTGGCATACACTTTTAATCCCAGCACTTGGGAGGCAGAGGCAGAGGCGGAGGCAGGTGGATCCCTGTGAGTTCAAGGCCAGCCTCGTCTACACAGTGAACTCCAGGCCAGCTGGGACTAAAGGGAGACCCTGTATACAGACCCTGTATACAGACCCTGTATACAAAAAAATTAAATAAAAGCAAATACAATTCCCTGGTAATTTTTTTTTTTTTTTGGTCTTTTTGACACATGGTCTCCCTGTAGCCCCAGCTGTCCTGGAACTCACTCTGTAGACCAGGCTGGCCTTGAACTCACAAAGACTGCTTGCCTCTGCCTCCCAAGTGCTACAATTAAAGGCGTGCGCCACCACGCCCGGCTATATAAAGCTTTTTAAAAAGGCACAACAGCAACTGAAAACCCCCACAATTATTTGTGCTCGGTGTTTTTTTTTTTTTTTTTTTTTTTTTTTCTTTTTTTCCTCCCTGTGATTACTAAGATAAGTGGGTGGGCTGCCAGGGCAATTTAAAACACTTGACAAAAGATAAGTGATTGAGTGGTCTTAAGACCATTCTTAAGAGAGAGGAGATTAAAGGTCGAGATAACCAACTGGACTTGTTCTGAGACAGGGTTCAGCTGTTAAGGTGGAGTTTCCTAGCCCAGACAACTTTCACAACACAAAAATATAAAATATTAAATTTAAAAAAAATTTAAAAATATAAAAAAAAAAACCTGGAGCTGGAGAGATGGCTCAGTGCTTAAGAGCACTGGCTGCTCTTGGAAAGGACCTGGGTTCTATTCCCAGCACCCACATGGCAGCTAAGAATGTCCTTAACTTCAGCCATCTTCTGACCTCTGAGGCATTGCACAACAACACTAGTGCACTCACATACATGCAGGCAATACACTCATACACATAAAATGGTTGCACACCCTCTTAATCCCAGCGCTTGGGAGACAGAGGCAGGCAAATTTCTGTGAGTTCAAGCCCAGCCTGGTCTATGTAATCAGTTCCAGGCCAGCTGGAGTAAAGGGAGTCCCTGTCTCAGAAATATCAATAAGTATTTTTTTTTTTTTGGTCTTTTCGAGACAGGGTCTCCCTGTAGCCCCAGCTGTCCTGGAACTCATGTGTAACCAACGGCTGCTTGAACTCAAAGATCCCCTGCCTCTGCCTCCCAAGTGCAGGAGTAAAGGCAGTGCGCCACCATGCTCGGCTTCAATAAGTATTTTAAAAAGGAAAAGTGACACATAAATTTTTTTTTTTTATGTATATGAAGTGTACTCTCTGCATGCAGGTTTGTGCACCCTGGTCTGCAATGCCTCGGAGGTCAGAAAGAGGGTGTCGGATTACCCTGGAACTGGAGTTTAAAGACGATTTCAGCTCCATGTGGGTGCTAGGGATCAACCCCGGTTCCTCTGCAAGAGCAGTTGATGCTCTTAAACCGCTAGGCCAATCTCTCAAGCCCCTAATAATTTTTAATAGGGTATGTATGATAGTTCGGCCGACATGTGTGGTAGTGATCTGGCCTAACTTCCTCTATCACCTGCCTCTTATCCTCACCTTTAGTGACCACTATCTACTTTAGATCTATAGAGTAATTTTTTAAAATATTTTTTACCCACACTTATACCCTTGTATGTACATATGTACATTGTAGACTGGGTCTGTATACAAGACAGAAAATTTGGTTTTAAATGTCTTCTGGGCCCAGGTTACCTCACCTCTTATGTTTTCTAGTTTCAATCCATTTTCTGAAATTCATAACCTCATGTTTCTTTATAGATGGATACTATCATGTATATGCACCACATTTTCATTTTTCCAATTTCATCTGTTGATGGTAATCTAGGCTGTTTCTATTATCCTGTCTGTTGCTGATAAAGCAGCAGTGACATGGATATGCAGATGTCTCTGTGGCAGGATATTTTGAGTCCTTTGGGTGTATGCTCAGGAATGGAAAACTGGGTCTATGTTCTTTTTATTTTATTTTATTTATTTATTTATTTTATTTATTTTTATTTATTTATTTACTTTATTTTTTTTTTTTCGGTCTTTCGAGACAGGGTCTCCCTGTAGTCCCAGCTGTCCTAGACACTCACTCTGTAGACCAGGCTGGCCTTGAACTCACAAAGATCCACTGCCTCTGCCCCTCCAATCAAGTGCAGGATTAAGCGTGCGCCACCATGCCCAGCTATGTTCTATTTTTAATGCTTTGAGAAACTTCTCTGCTGATTTCCATAATGGCTATACCTGTTACTGTTCTCCCACCAGGAATCAGTAAAGCTTCCTTTTTCTTCACATTCTCACCAGGATTTGTTAGTAGATTTTTTTTTTTTTTTTTGGTCTTTTCGAGACAGGGCTCCCATGTAGCCCCAGCTGTCCTGGAACTCACTGCTGTAGACCAGGCTGGCCTTGAACTCACAAAGATCCGCCTGCCTCTGCCGCCCAAGTGCTGGGATCAAAGGCGTGCACCACCACGCCCAGAGTTAGTAGATTTCTTGTTGACAGCCATTTTAACTAGGGTGATAGTTCTTCAAGTTAGTTTAGTTTGCATTTCCTTGATAATTAGGGATGTTGAATACTTTTAAGATACTTTTTTTGGACAATTTCTATTACTTTCTTCCCTAACCTTTAAAAAATGTTTGCTGGCCATTTGTGCTTTTTTCTTCTGTGAACAGTCTGTTCATTTTATCAGCTGATTTTTTTATTTTATTTGTTTGTTTTAATTTAAAAAAAAAAAAGTCTGCAAACAAGTTCCTGAGAGACCTTTGATCTGAGGAAGAGGAGCTGCCTAAGAGAGAAGCCCAGTTAAAGACAGCTGGGCCAGGGAGGCAGGTGGAAAACCAGCGTGTGCTGCTTAGAAGTCAAAGGAAGAATGGTTTTTGATAATAGCAATAAAAACTGCTGAGAGGCACGCATTGGGGGGGCGGCACGCCTATTCATCCTAGCACTTGGGAGGCAGAGGTAGGCGGATCTTTGTGAGTTCAAGGCCAGCCTGGTCTACAGAGTGAGTTCCAGGACAGCTGGGACTACAGGGAGACCCTGTCTCGAAAAGACAAAAAAAAAAACAAAAAAAAAAAAACAAAAAAACAACAAACAAACAAAAAAAACCCCAAAACAAAACTGCGGAGAGATGAGGACTGAGAGTTGGGAGTTTAGTGATTAGGTTGTTGTGGTGAGAGCTTCAGGATAATGGGCTGGGATGAGGTTGGCTTACTGTGCAATCTGAGAAATGGTGCAGTCTGGGAATGGGTGTGGATAGCTCTTCCCCAAGGTTTCTGGTGAAGTGTGGAAGAAAATGCACTAATAGGATGAGTTGTCAGTTCTTTACTGGTGAGCCTGCATAGATGGCTGTAAGGAAGGTCCCATGGGAAGGAAATGGTGAGAAGAGACAGGAAGGAGGATAGTCAGTTTGGTGAGTCTCTCAGAGATGGAGGCCAGGGCATGGTGAGCACATGGCTGGCTCCCAGTGGCCTTTTAAATAGTTTTGGAGGTCTGGAGGTAAAATGACTCACAGCCATAATTGGTGGGGTTTTTGTTGTTTTTGGTTTTTTTGAGACAGGGTCTTCTTGTAGCTCCGGCTGGCCTTGAACTCACAAAGATCCACCCACCTCTGCCTCCCCAGTGCTGGGATTAAAGGTGTGCACCACCACACTGGGCTCAGAATCCTGACATTTGTTATGGATCCTCTGTCTGGCAATTTCTCTTCCAGGGATTTGTCTACATAAGTGGTGGAGTTGATTACCTTTGTAGCTGGCCCCAAGGCTTACTCAAGATGACAGGGCTGGCATTTAACAGTGATGTTAAGCTTAGACTGATGTCTTTGCTTTAGGAAGAGGGGCAGTGTGTAAAAAAAAAAAGTCATGGAGCCAGTTCAGTAAGTAAAACTTAGGAATTAGAATGCTGGGCCCATGAAGACGGGAAAGCTGTTGGAAGCATAACCAACCAGTGCTGATACCACCTTTTGATGAAATGTCCTTGGTCATAAAAGGTTCTTTTTAGGCAGACATGAATGAAATAATAGGAAATTTTTTAGCAGGACACAGAGCGCTAGTGTCTGGTAAAGGAATGGGGTGTAGAGTGAGATGAGACCTACCACCTGAATCTCACATCCATAATGCTAAAGCCTCCATCCAGCCTGGCCCCAGGTACCAGGGGAGCTTCAAAAGGCTTTTGAAAAGCCTGAGGCAGGCCTTCACGAACTACTGAATATTAAATAGGAATGGAAGAAAATAGGAAACAAGCCAAACAACAGAGATTTCACCTAGAAAGTAATAGCAGAAATGAGTTACACAGGCTGTTGGTAGATGGAGCAGGGTTCCTCCCCAG
Organism: Rhizomys pruinosus; assembly: GCA_009823505.1. Classification (NCBI taxonomy): domain Eukaryota; kingdom Metazoa; phylum Chordata; class Mammalia; order Rodentia; family Spalacidae; genus Rhizomys; species Rhizomys pruinosus. Next base: position 3,193,421 of record VZQC01013236.1, on the reverse strand, counting down.
GAAGAGCTAGACCTTGACACAGGGACTTCCAAGCCTGGTTACTGTCCCTGTAGTTTCTTCTCCACTGTCTTTGCTTCTGTTGGATGCAGGCTTCCTGCCCCAATGTGGTGCTGGATGTGAAGTATGAGAGCCTTTACAGCTGGTTAAGGAAACTTTAAGCATCAGTTTCTCCCCAGTACAGTGGCTTTTATCCGTCATGTGTCTTTACTCTATGTGCTTCTTCCTTTTCAAGCAGTGGTGTTTCCTGTTTACATAAGCATCACCATCCCCTCGGGGATTGGCTCAGGAACTGTGGAAGGATGGGTGGTAGCTGAGGGTCTGTCCTGTTCAGCCTTTGCTCTTCGCCCTGGGGACTAGAAAGGAAGGAAGGAAGAAGGGCTTAAGATGGAGAAGGAGTCCTGGAAAGGAAGGGGAGGGGTATTGAGAAGGAAGGGGGTTCCTGAGAGCAGGAGGGGTACAAGAAAGGAAGGGGGATTCTGGAAAGGAAGGGGAGGTGTCCTGAAAAGTAGGAGGGACCCTGAAAAGGAGAGGGGGTTATTAAAAGGAGGAGGAGTCCTGGAAAGGAGGAAGGGACTTGGAAGGAGGAGGATTCTGGAAGCTGAGCTGAGATTGGAGCGGCAAGGCAGTACTTGGATGCTGTGCTGGTCCTAGAGCTAAGGCTCCTATTGACTTGTGCCCATCAGGGAGGGAGGCAGGAATGGGTACCAGGGCCAGTGAGGAGTAATGGAGACAGGGTGTGTGTTATGCATGTGAGCTGGGAGTTGGCATGGGTGTTGTCTGGTTCAGTAACCTCCGTGAAAGGTCTCGGGTATCTGTTAAAGAGGGATACTTAGGTACAGTTTATTAGAAGAGTTAGCCATGGTCAGGCAGGCAGAAAGTAGTGTGGTGGTTCAGGTTCCAGCACTAGGGTGAGGACTCTGCAGAGAAGAAATCAGGACTGACATGGCAGAAGGAAGGAGTCCCTCCTTAGAGCTCTCTGTGAGGATGGGGGAGGCTTTCTGATTCTCAGGCAGGAGACAGGAAAGGGAGTAGGAAACAGGATGTATGGCCACAAATATCCCCTTTGACTGATGTCAACTCACTTATAGGTGAGGAATCCTGGCACCTGGGAATCTGTTAGCTAGGTACTCACGGGCCTAATGGATGCCTTTTGGTGTCTGTGAGAGGACCACTGCAGGTATTGTAGCCTGAGCAGCAGCCAGGTTCTAACATTGCATGCTTATAGTCTGGACCTGTGGATCTATGCTACCATAGGTCAAGTAGAGTTCTTCACTTATAATTAGTTCAAATATGTGTTTGCTATGTTCTAGGTACTGCCCAGTGCTGTGGTAGACAAGCAGCCTATGTCCTTGGGAAGCCACATATATGTTGCCATGTGTCTCACTTTATACATACTAAAGTGTGTATATGCACCAATATGCCAGTTACAAAACATACAAGGGAAAGAAATAAGGCTGAGAAATAGATTCTGATATTTTCTCCTCTCCCTTGGCAGAATGTTGTATGCATTCCAGTGGAGAGAGCATGAATATGCATTGTTGCTTCAACTGTAGCCCGAGCGTATTAGACATCACACATTGGCTTCAGGAAGGGGTCATGCTTTGCTTGGACTGTCGGCATGAAACAAGGAAGCCACACAGGCAGATGCTGTGTTTGAGTGTTGTATTAGCTGCCCACTTCTCTGTTTTCCTACCACTTAACCCTTCTTTGAAGCAGTGCCCAGATTGGCTGGTGTTTAAGGTTCTCTTGCTCCTGACCTGTGTGCTGTGGGCAGGTTACTGAGGTTGGGTGAGATTGCTGACAGGACAAGCCACCACGGACTTCCATTGGTGTTGTTTTAGCCCCTCAACATCTGAGATAGGGACTCTCTTCCCCATCAGGAAGACCAGAAAAAACTGGCTCATTCTCACCACACTCAGCACAGGTCTTTTCTGGTCTTCCTGATGGGGAAGAGAGTCCCTGAGTGTGGTGAGAATGAGCCAGTTCTGCTTCCCAGACTGAAGCTGCAGAGTTTTCCTGGACATCTGCCTGCCTTGCCATCCCCAGAAGCAGCAAACTAATGGATGTGTTCAGCCCTTTGGGTTTTTTTGCCCACAATGTGCTGCTTTTACTCTAGGTCAGAGCTTGGGTTCCAGGTCCCCATGTCCTCCTAGGCCCACTGTGGAATTTGCTGCCAAGTATTCCCCTTCCTTTGCCCTCAAAGGAGCAGCACCTTCACTCAGTGGAGGGTCTTTGCCCATGAGTTGAGGAGGGGCCAGAAAAGCCACAGGCTTAGGTTCTTGTAGGTTTCTGTTCCCTCGGTCAGCTCCAGCCTGGCTTACAGCTCAGAGTTGCAGAGGTGGCTGTCTTTCACCTTTCCTATTTCTTGTTGGAAGAGTGGTTTTATGAGGTGTTGGTCTCCTGCCCACAGGGTGCTTATTCTAGAGAGAGCCTCCAGTTACTCATTGTTGGAGACAGGTAAAACCTAAGCAGTTCCCATCTTTCAGACTTACTTTATTTCTTTTGTTGTTGTTTTAATTTATTGACTTTTTGTGTATTTCATACAGAACATCCCAATCAATCTTAATTGTCTTTATACCTTCTCCATTGGCGCCCTCTCACAGCCCCCTCACTAGAATTCATACGTTCTGTCATTTGTGTTAAGGCCTATTGTGCCAAATTAGAGTCCCCAGCATTCCTCGATGCAAGCTCATTCATTGAGGTCTTGTCAGCCTATCCAGAGTCCCTCACTTTAAGAAGACCAGCTCACAAAACAGTAATCAGCTGCCAGTATTTCTTCAGCTAAGATTGGAGCCTCCTGTCCATTTCCCTAGTTCTCTGCTGGGTTTTTGTCTGCTTGAGTTTGCATGGGTCTTGTGCATGGGTCCCAGGCACCCATAGGATTCTATTTCCATATGGTCATGCATCTCCTCCCTGGCTCTTACAATTTTTCTGCCCCAGGTCCCTGAGCCCTAGGTGAGTGAAGCTTAATACAGGAGACCTATCCAACTTCCTACACCCTAATCTCCATGGTTTGGCTCCTAATCACCATGGTTTTGCCATTTATGACCTTTTGTGTTCTTGGCCCTCTGATGCATGAGGGGGCTTCCTTAATAAGCATTGTGAGATTGATTAGTGTCTCTTGGCCCCTTGTTCTATGTTGTATGAGCCTTGGGTATAGAGGTTGCATTATAGATGTGCTGCTTAGGCTTGGGCAATTCACAGACAATGTCTGTGACCAGTTATAGTACTCTGTAATAGCCTTTTTGTGGTGCAGAAGAAGCTTCTTTGATGAATGGTGAATGGGATTCTTGTCTGTTAATATAAGAATACGTATTTTGCACTTAGTAAGAAGTTACCTTAGTCTAGGGATGTGGCAGCCTTGGGATTTTCTCTAAGATCTGTGACCTCTCCATCCATGTGTATTTGGCTTTGTTTACAGTACCACACGTGAGTTTCTTCCCATTGAGTGGGCTTTAAATCCAATTAGTTACCTGTTGATTAGCCATTGATTACCCCCAAGATTAAAAGTACCACTTTTGTACCAAAGTCATATGCTGTACTGGTCATTGATAACGATATTTGGTCTTAAAGCTGGTGTTGGACATCAATTGGTGTTCTCCGTTAGCAGCTTACGCAGTGCTCCCCAAAGCTGTGAGAGCAGCCTTCAGGGGACGTGGCTTCCAGGTCAGTTCCAAGTCCATTGCTCCAGATCCAGTCTCCAAAGTATGTCCTGTCTTCAGCAGTAGGGTCTTAACCTTCATGTTCTGGGAGACACCGAATGAAGGGCAGTTGCAATAGCCTGTGTAATTTTGGGAGTCTCTTGAACTACCCTGGCCAACAACTCATAGGAAGGTTTCTCTTGTTTGGCACGGTTTCTTGTTATGTAGCCTTCAGCTATGCACATGGACTCATGTAGAGATATTGTATGTGTCATTTGCCATTAGGTTGTTAGATTAATATGATTCCCTCAGGTTTTTTTTTTTTTACACTAGCTAGGCATTATTTATCTCTCCTGTCTGCCATCCCCCTCCCTCTCTCACCCTGTCTAACCCTCCCTCCATGCCTTCCCCATTTAAAGTGTCCACATTTTCTGCATTTCTCCCTTGATAATACCAGTTTTCTATGGTCCCACTCTCTTGAGCTGCTTCTTTCTCTTTATTGTCAAATTTCCCTGTATGACTCTCCTTCTCCCCTCCCATTTAATTACCTAATTTTATCCGTTTCTCCCTTAGAAACACCTGTCTCCTAGTCTCTCAAAGGAACCAGGGAGGTAAATGGAAAGAAGGAACAGACTTAATTTCTTAGTTCTTCAGCCCAGTCACCCTAAGGTCTTGGGAATGACAGTGGTTGCAGGGCCTTGTGAGAGTTCTTTATTTCCTTTTCCTGTCTGGTGGTGCCTTAGGATATCTCTTTTCCTTTTTTTTTTTTTTTTTTTTTTTTTTTTTAGACAGGGTCTCCCTGTAGCTCCAGCTGTCCTGGAACTCACTATGTAGACCAGGTTGGCCTTGAACACACTGAGATCCCTCTGCCTCCCAAGTGCTGGGATTAAAGGCATGCGCCACCATGTCTGGCTTTATTCTCCTTTTAAGGGGAAATAGGATCAGTTTCTGAGTGTGTGTATGTGTGTGTGTTTGTGTGGTGTCAGGCTTGAAGTTAATAAAAGGTCCCTGGAGATTATTTTTTTTCTTGATAAGGTCTCTGTTGCCCAGGCTGCCCTAGAACTCAGCAATCTGTCTACCTCCACCTCCCCCCAACCCTCATGGTGTTGGGATTAAAATCATGTGTTACTAACTTGGAACTCATTCTATGGCCCAGGTCGAGCTCAAACTTACAACAGCAGTCCCCTGCCTCAGCCTCTTGAGTACTGGGATTATAGGTATGTGCCATCACTTTGTTCAGAGAGAGTCTTAGCAACTTCCCCAGCACCTGGCTCTGCTCCTATTCTTTCCTGCTTGGGGACCGGCAGCCTTTGTGCATCTCCTTGACAACAGGATAGATAGTTAAAAATAACCTTGTGCTGAGCCTTCTGTGGTGCTTGGCTCAGTTCCTGGGGCTTCTGGATGATCCTGGAGTGTGTCTATGAGAGATCAGTGGTAGCATGATGATCTAGCATGTACAAGGCCTCAGATTTAATCCCCAGCACTATAAAACAAAATTAAAACAACACTTAGAAAAGGAATTCATACAGGTGAGGAGGGCCCTTACTGAGCCCCTTTCATAAAGTGGGAACTTAAAAGTTCTGAGCCATCTGACTCAGTGGTAGCAGAAGCTGCGGCTTTTCTCTATCAGTGAGGGCATCTTTACAGTTCTTTAGTAGAGCTAGTTGTCCCTTCTATCAGTGGAGTAGCTTAGGTAGCCTGTGTCAGACTCTTACCACAGTTGTAAACTAACTTAGAAATAGCTGTCCTCATGAGGGCGCAGCTGGATGTCTACTGCCCTGGGGTTTCCTGCCCCCTCCTTCCATCCTACCCAGTAGTAGGCATTTTGCTTTGGGTCAGGCATGAGGAAATGAGAGCAGGATGCCTTGGACCAGCCTTTAGGAATTTGTGGGTTAGTCAACAGTTTTATGAAAGAACCCTCATTGTGAGTGGGCAGGGGGTGGGTGGGGGGAGAGAGAAGACATGGAGAAAGGACATGGGGCCAAAGGACAACATATTTGTGACACAAAGCTCGTAAAAGTGAGTGGCCAGGTGTGGTGATGCACGCCTTTAGTCCCAGTGCTTGGGAGGCAAAGGCAGGCGCATCTCTGTGAGTTCAAGGCCAACCTGGTCTACAGAGTGAGTTCTAGGACATCTGGGACTACAGGGAGACCCTGTCTCAAAACGACCAAAAAAAACCCTTAAAAATGAAATCTTTTTTTTTTTTTTTTTTTTGGTCTTTTTGAGACAGTAAATCCGCCCTTTTATTCTGAGCTGGCCTGGAGCTCACTATGTAGACCAGGCTGTCCTTGAACTTAAAGAGATCCGCCTGCCTCTGCCTCCCAAGTGCTGGGATTAAAGGCGTGCACCACCATGCCCAGCTGTTTTGGATTTCTTAGTGAAGAATGAAATAAAACAAAAGAAAATGTAGCAGGATGAGTGTACTGGAGTTAGATGTGAGTCCACATGGGCACTGGGCCTCAGAACCCATTTCTGTTTGTAGACAGGGCTTTCTGCACCTCCCCTTTTCCCTGTTCTGCTCCGAAACTCACAGGGAAGAGGCATGAACTCCACACTGGAGACTCGTCCTCAAACAACCCAGTGGTCCTCTTGTGCTAATTTGAAGTGATCTGATTTTTTTTTTTTTTAAACCGCTACATCTTCTCACAGGAATTTATTCCCTTAAAATAAGGTGGTCTGTAGGATTCAAAATAGCCTGCTGCTTGGTACTGGGGTTGTTTGTGGCTGGTTTGTTCTTATTCCTCCTTAAAAACTAGGGTAATGTCAGTTTCTGTAGGTGTTTCCTTCATGGACCAGGCCTGTGTGGCAGCTCTATCGGAGTTACAGTGCAGGGTTACTAATGACCGGGGTCTTGTGGAGGCAGGGCTGAGGTACACTAGTTCTGGCCGGAGCACTGACTTGAGTGGATCACAAAGTGGGGCTTCCACCCTGGCAGTGGCAGCTTTCTCAAAGGTGTTCTTATGAAGTCCTGAAATTATCATCTGGGCTTTAGGGTGTGTTAGCATTCACTGACACATGGGGGCAACAAGGCACATACCTGGCTTGCCCTCCAAGAGCCCAGTCAGTGGCACTGGCCATTGTGGAGGTTGTAAGAGTCCATAGCATGCCATGGCAGAGCAGAGGCTGTACCCTGAGGTTCAAGTGGTGGCAGAGAGGGGTTTTCAGAAATGGGTGGGTATTCCTGGGTGCTGATGGCCTAACACAGGGATGAACTTGAGGTACTTAAACAAGGGCAGGCTCAGGGACAGGGCCTTAGGAAATCAGTCACAGCCTCCCTTTTGCGTTATTTGGATACAAGTGCCATTTCTATCTTCTCCATAATCTCCCCCTTCTAGAGGGAGCAATAAACAGATTGTGCATGGGGCAGATGTCTCACATATGTCAGAACACTGTCAGGATTACTGTGTGCCCCATCTGTCCTTTCACCTTACTGTGCCAGGCTGTGTTTGGGTTCTTTTCCTCCAGATCTCCCATGGTAGCCACACAGTTCTCAATAGTTTACCCAGCCTTTTTTGACTGTTTGCTCTCCTGTTTTTGCCATTTAGGAATTGGAGTCAGAGGCAAAGACAGATGGAGAGACTGCATCAGACAGTGAAAGCCGAGCAGAGCCAGCTCCCCCACCAGCCTCCATAGACGATACTCCAGAGGTCCTTAACAGGGCCCTGTCCAACTTGTCCTCAAGGTAACCTGGCTTAGTGATGGAGGTGCTTGGGGTGGGGGTGGGGGGCTTGCACCCTGTCCCATTGCCATGGAAGACTGTTAGGGTTTTCTGATTGAAAGTTTAGTTTTCCATCTTCCATATATAGCCACTACGAACAATTTCTTTAGTTCTCCATAAAGAACTAAGAAACATCTCCACTTAGTGAGTCCAGGGGTAAAATTTCTGGCTCTTGAGAAGCTAGAGGTTTTTTTTTTTTTTGTCCTTTTGAGACAGGGCCTCCCTTTAGCCCCTGGTGCTCTCTATGTAGACCAGGCTGGCCTTGAACTCATAGAGATCTGCCTGCCTCTGCCTCCTGAGTGCTGGGATCAAAGGCATGCACCACCACGCCTGGCAAGAAGCTAGTTTTAACACCAGCTGTGTAGGTATATGGGAAACACATAAGACCCAAAAGCATTATCTGAAAGTGTTCCTGTATGCCTTCCAGTGGGTAAGGGCATGGACCCTGGATTTAAATCATAGTCTTACCATTAGCTTGCTGCAGCAAAATGTGTACAAATATGTCAATTTAAAACAATGGCATTTGAGGGGCTGCAGAGATGGCCTAGCGGTTAAGAGCACCAACTGCTCTTGCAGAGGACCCAGGTTAATCCCCAGCACCCACATGGCAGCTGAGAACCATCTTTAACTCCAATTCCAGGGGAATCCGACGCCCTCCTCTGACCTCCGCAGCATTGCATGACACGGGTGCACCAACCTACATACAGATAGTACATTCATACACATAAAAAAATTAGCAGTTAAGAGTGCCGACTGCTCTTGCAGAGGACCCGGGTTCGATCCCCAGCACCCACATGGCGGCTGAGAACCGTCTGTAACTCCAATTCCAGGAGAACTCCAGTTCCAGGGGAATCCGACACCCTCTTCTGACCTCCGCAGCACTGCACGACACGGGTGCACAAACCTGCATGCAGACAGTACATTCATACACATAAAATAAATAAATTAAAAAATAAAATAAAATTTATAACAAAATAAAAAAATATAAAAAAAAAAAATTTGTTTTTATTTTTATTGTTCTTTTTTTTTTTTTTTTTTTTTTGTCTTTTGACGTCTCTTGTAGCCCCAGCTGTCCTGGAACTCACTCAGTAGATTAGGCTGGCCTTGAAGCTCACAAAAGGATTACCTGCCTCTGCCCTCCCAAGTGCTCAGATTAAAGGTGTGTCGCCACCACGCCCAGCCTTAAAACAAATGTCATATTGAAATAAGATCAATTAAAATTGTGATATTGAGGTTGAATGAGTGATATATAAATTTATAAAGGTGTCTTGATGGGGCTGAGAGAGATAGGCCTAGTGGTTAAGAGAGCACTGACTGCTCTTGCAGAGACCCGGGTTCGACCCCAGCATCCACATGGCAGCTAGAATCTGTCTATAACTCCAATTCCAGAAAGAGAACTCTAGTTCCATGGGAATCTGAGCCCTCTTCTGACCTCTCCTGGCATTGCATGACACGGGTAACACAGACCTACATGCAGACAGTACACTCAATACACATACAAAAATAAATAAATTAAAATTAAAAGTGTCCTTGTGATTATTTGTAATAGTCGTTACTCTCTTTGCCTAGTACTGCTATTAACATTATGATGATTCAGGGCTGTGCCATGTAAAAGCCAGGTGCAGGAACAACGTCAGGAGTCTTTTCAGATAGAAAAGCTGTGGAAGCCACCATGTTCAGGCAGCGACACTATCTCTCTACTGCCTTCCCCTCTTCTCTTTCCCCATACATGTTGTTTAGGAGCTAGAGAAAGTGACTCACGCAGTTAAGAGCACTGGTTGCTCTTAGAGGACCTGGCTTCCAGTTCCAGCACCCACATCGTGGTAGCAACCATCCCATAACTTCAGTTCTAGGGGATTCAACACTCTTTTGGCCTGACAGGCATTGCAGGACAGGACATGAATGCCCTTATAATGAATGTACTGTCTGCATGTAGGTTTGTGCACCGGCGTCGTGCAATGCTGCGGAGGTCAGAAAAGGACATTGGATTTCCCCTGGAACTGGAGGTTAAGATGGTTCTCAGGCCGCCATGGGGGTGTATCGAACACGGGTCCTCTGCAAGGAGCAGTTGGCGCTCTTAACTGCTAGGCCAATCTCTCCAAGCCAACTTTTTTTTTTTTTTTTTTTTTTTTTTGTCTTTTTGAGACAGGGTCTCCCTTTAGTTCCAGTTGGCCTGGAGCTTGCTATGTAGACCAGCCTGGCCTTGAACTCAACAGAGATCCACCTGCCTCTGCCTCCCGAGAGCTGGGATTAAGGCATGTGCCATCAGGCCTGGCACATTCATACATTAAAAATAAATGTGCACTGCATATGGTTTCTGCAGTGCTGAGTTTGGTTGTAAGTGAAGCTTCGGTTGGTGCTAGCAGTCCTGGTCTTACCTGTGCTTGACAGTGCCCCTTTAAGGTGAAAGACATGCTCTGGAAAGGATTAAGTTCTAGGACCCCCTAATCCCAGAAAGATTTGGGTTTGTGCTTGGTTCTTTCTGGGCTCCTAATTGTTTTTTTTTCTCCTTTCCTTTCTTTCTCTAGATGGAAAAACTGGTGGGTGAGAGGCATCCTGACTTTGGCCATGATTGCATTTTTCTTCATTATCATTTACCTGGGACCAATGGTTTTAATGATGATTGTGAGTACCATCAGTGTGCCATTGTAGCTTTGTCTCTATTTTTTTCTGCACGATTGGTCCCCTACAGTGCCGGTTACTTACAGTACCTGTTGATGGGATGAGTCTGGTAGTCCTTGGAGCTCCAGGTTTCTCAGAATCCTTCTGTCACAGACCCATCTTTCATCTACCAACTGTAGGATCATTATTGGCATGAGCTGTGACTCCAGATGTTTGTGTGACTCTGATTTTGTTTCTTTCCTGGGTCCTCTCTTATGGACTTAGAACTTTCATTAAGAAGTTGAAATCTGGGGCTGGAGAGATGGCCTAGCGGTTAAGAGCGCCGACCGCTCTTACAGAGGACCCGGGTTCGATCCCCAGCACCCACATGGTGGCTGAGAACCGTCTGAAGCTCCAATTCCAGGAGAACTCCAGTTCCAGGGGAATCCGAGACCCTCTTCTGACCGCGGCGTTGCACGACACGGGTGCACAGACTTGCATGCAGACAGTACATTCATACACATACAGAAATAAATTAAAAAAAATTAATAAAAAAAAAACAAGTTGAAATCTGCTGGTAGTGATGGTACACACCTTTAGTCCCAGCATTCGGGAGGCAGAGACAGGCGGATCTCTGTGAGTTCAAGGCCAGACTGGTCTACAGAGTGAGTTTCAGGCCAGCTGGGGCTACAGGGAGACCCTGTCTCAAAAAGACCGGAAAAAAAAAAAAAAGTTGAAATCCACAGAGCTGCTTTCATTATTTCCACTGTTACAGCCAGGGCTAAATGATGAGTAATCAGCAAAGATGTTGGGGCCTTCCCCATGTTTATATTCAGAGTCAAGGGGGAAGAGGATTGGTGAGTCACTTAGGGCACTGGGACTGGATTTTTAATTTTTTATTAAATTTATTTTATTTTTATTTTATGTATAGGTATTTAAGTATTACCTGTGTCATGCAGTGCCTGGAGAGGATAGAAAAGGGCATCAAATCCCTTGGAACTGGAGTTACAGACAGTTGTTAGCTGCCATGTGGTTGCTGGGATTTGACCCTGGGTTCTTATTTTTTTTTTTTTTTTTAATGTTTTTTTATTATCTTATCTGTATGTGTGGATGTACTGTCGCCATGCAGGTCTATGCACGTGTCTGCCAATGCCACGGAGGTCAGAAGAGGGAGGTTTCCCCTGGAACTGGAGTTCTCCTGGAATTGGAGTTACAAACGGTTCTTAGCCGAGCATGTGGGTGCTGGGGATCAACCCGGGTCCTCTCAAGAGCGTCGGTTGTATATCTTAACCGCTAGGGACGATTCTATTCAAAGTCCAGAACACTGTCTTTGAAAAAACACGAGTGATCTTAATCACTGAGGTCATCTCTCCAGCAAATGCATTTTTATTTTTTATTTTTTGTCGTTTTTGTGACAAGGGTTTTGATGTAGTGCCCTAGCTGGCCTGAAACTGCTATGTAGACCAGTCTGTCCTTAAACTCACAGAGGTCTGCTTTTTATGCTGCCTCCCATAGTGCAGTGGAATTAAAGGCATGTGCCATCATGCCCAGGCACATTTTTATTTCTAAGACTTGTTTCTATTATGATATGAGTGTTTTCACCTGGAACAAGTGTGTCATAGTGGCTGAGGCCAGAGAGGCAGACCTTAACGGAGTCTTTGGATTGAGTTTTGACGTTTGTTGAGCCTGAATGAAGTCGTGGTTACTGAACTGGGTCCTCTGCTTGAGCAGCAAATCCTCTTGTCTGCTAAGCCAACTTTCAAGCCCCCAGGACTGTATATTTTATTATGAGAAATTGGACCTACTCCCTGTGACATAAAATCTGCACTACCCTGTGGGTGGTATTAGAGAGAAAGGAAGAAAACAAAATCACTGAATACTGAAAAATAAACTATTGGTAGGTTTTTTTTTTTTTGAAGACATACAACCTGTTTTTTCTTAAGACTCAGAAATTCTAATTATCTGTTTTGCAGGTAATGTGTGTTCAGATTAAGTGTTTCCATGAGATAACCACTATTGGCTACAATGTGTACCACTCCTATGACCTGCCCTGGTTCAGGACCCTCAGCTGGTAAGCTCTCTGGTCCCATGGGGCATCTTACCTGATTTGGATATGGGTCTTTACAATGATGATGGGTAGAGACAGTTGTCACCACAAACTTGTACAGTATCTTTGAACCTGAGTCTTTCATAGGCTAGACTATATGGCTGCCTTTGAGGAGTCTTCATAGCTGCTAGGAGTCTGGAGTCTTCCCTAGAAGAAATCAGGATGAGGTGGTTTTTTGTTTGTTGTGTGTTGTGTGTGTGTGTGTGCGTGTGTGTGTGTTGGTGGTGTACCAGAGAGAGAGAGAGAGAGAGAGAGAGAGTAGAGGAGAGCCGGAGTGAGGAGAGAGCGTGGGACGGGGAGAGCGAGTGGAAGAGAGAGGAGGGCGGCTGCGGAGAGAGAGAGAGAGAGAGAGATTTTTGCCTTGGTATTAGGATTTCTTAGACTTCTGGGGCCAGATGTGGTATTTGACATCCCTTCCATGAGATCAGAGTCTTCTTTATGCTATATAGTAGGCTAACATTGCATTAGAGTCATGGGAATTGGTGAGTTATGGTGTTGGTGCTACTATCTCTGAAACTTGATACCCTCATTACTAAAGCAGATTGCTGAGACTTCATCGGCTGGAGACTTACTTCCTCTGAGGTACTTGAGGTGCCAGCATGGTCAGGGTCTGGGCTTCTGCAGGGAAACTCTGCTTTTTCCTTCTAGAAAAGGGTTTGGCTACCTTAAAGCAAAAGCAAAGTAAAGAACTATAGCACAGATGATGTCCAAGACCCCTTCCTGACCCAAAGCTCTGGTGTGTTTGCCACCCTGTCCTCAGGTTGTGTCATCCAAGCAGAGCACTCCATAGTGCTGAGAAGACCCACCCTCTGTGCTGATGGTTTGTGACTCAGTGGGCCAGGTAGTAGTGTTTTGTGTCCCAGAAACTTGGTCATATCCAAGGGAGCTAATATGCTCAGACGGGTACACAGTGCCTACATACCTCCCATCATTTGGCCATGTGGGCTCACTGACATGCTCAGATGGGTACACAGTGCCCACCTACCTCCCATCATTTGGCCATGCAGGCTCACTGACATGCTCAGATGGGTACACAGTGCCCACATACCTCCCATCATTCGGCCATATGGGCTCACTGACATGCTCAGACGGGTGCACAGTGCCCACCTACCTCCCATCATTCAGCCATACGGGCTCACTGACATGCTCAGATGGGTACACAGTGCCCACCTACCTCCCATCATTCAGCCATACGGGCTCACTGACATGCTCAGATGGGTACACAGTGCCCACCTACCTCCCATCATTTGGCCATGCAGGCTCACTGACATGCTCAGACGGGTACACAGTGCCCACATACCTCCAATCATTCGGCCATATGGGCTCACCAACATGCTCAGACGGGTGCACAGTGCCCACCTACCTCCCATCATTCGGCCATGCGGGTTCACTGCCATGCTCAGATGGGTACACAGTACCCACCTACCTCCCATCATTTGGCCATGCGGGCTCACTGACATGCTCAGATGGTGTTCTAGTTTGTCTTCCATTGCTGTGACAAAACACTCTGACCGACACCAACTTGGGGAGGAAAGGGTTTATTCAGCTTACATCTCCTGGGTCACAGTTCATCACTTAAGGAGCCCAAGGCAGGAACTCAGGGCAGGAACCTGGAGGCAGGAGCTGAAGCACAGGCCATGGAGGAATGTTGTTTACTGGCTTGCTCCCCTGGCTCATTCCCAGCCTGCCTTCTTATATGGTACACAACAACCTGCCCAGGGTGGCACCACTCATTGTGGGCTGGGCCCTCCCACACTGCTTGATAATCAAGACAATACTCCACAGATGTGGCCACAGGCCAATCCAGTGGAGCCAATTCCCCAACTGAGGTTCCATCAACCCAGGTGTGTCAAGTTGACACTAAAGCTATCCAGCACAGACGGGTACACAGTGCCCACATACCTCCCATCATTCGGCCATGCGGGCTTACTGACATGCTCAGATGGGTACACAGTGCCCACCTACTTCCCATCATTCGGCCATACAGGTTCACTGTCATGCTCAGAGGGTACACAGTGCCCACCTACCTCCCATCATTCGGCCATACGGGCTCACTGTCATGCTCAGATGGGTACACAGTGCCCACCTACCTCCCATCATTCGGCCATACGGGCTCACTGTCATGCTCAGAGGGTACACAGTGCCCACCTATCTCCCATCATTTGGCCATACAGGCTCACTGTCAGCCTCCACCTGGACCTTGTACTGCTCTGTCACTGGACAGCTATGTTTTGGATTTTGTGGACACCCAGGATGCCTCACCCCTAGCTGTGTTCACTTGGGAAAGGACATTTTTTTCCCTTATAATAGGGGGAAAAAAAAAGCAACGTTGGAGTTTTTGTACTATGGGAAAAGAGGCCGCTGGGTCTCCTGTTGAAGGTGTGCGTGTATAGCATGACCATCTGCAGGAAAACGGAGGTTCAGAAGTTACAGGTTGTGGCTGTCCCCTCATGTTCCCCTGGCTGAAGAGAGGATGTAAACAAATGTAGAGTTAGTGCTAGTGAAAGGGTGCTGGTTAGAGCCAGGCTTCCAGGGGGGTGTGCCCCGAGATGGACCTTAACTAGTCACCTAATGAAGTGATCAGATACTCCTTGCTATAGAAATAAATGTGGAATTGGTTGATAAATGTGGGTTGTTAGGCTATGGGAATTTTCCTTTTTGAAGAAGTTGGAGATTGAGCACAAATGAGAACATCAGGTAAGTGAAGAAGGTGTTCTAGGCAAGGAAGACATAAGTAGAGCTCACTGTGGCAAAGCCCAGTGAACTGCTTTTAACCAGAGTGGAGGGTTTCTGTGGGAGAAGCAGTAAGAGTTTAGGGGGTTGGTTAGGGCACACTTTGGAGGGTCTGAGGTTAGGAACACCACAAAGGGGCAAAACTTAGTTCCAGGTTTATAATAGTGAACGAAAGGGCCACAAATTTCTAGATTACCCTCTCACCTGGAGTTGAGCAGTGAGCAGGGAACTGCTCTGCTTTTCCCTCAAGGGCTGTCACAGGCTTTCAAGATGGCTAGATTGCTGCTCTGGCCTCTCCTGGGTGACAGCTTCGTGGTAAGAGCTGTTGGCACGGCTGTGGCACTGCTCTATCTTTGTTTCCAGGTACTTTCTCCTGTGTGTAAACTATTTCTTCTATGGTGAGACAGTGACAGATTACTTCTTCACTCTGGTCCAGAGAGAGGAGCCTTTGAGGATTCTCAGTAAATACCACCGGTTCATTTCCTTTACTCTGTATCTGACAGGTATGCATCATGTGCTTCCCCAGTTCTCCTGTTGGTACTGTTTCTCTGTCTTGGTTATAGGAGTTGGTTAAAAGTGGGCTGGAGAGATGGCCTAGAGGTTAAGAGCGCCGACCGCTCTTGCAGAGGACCCAGGTTCGATCCCCAGCGCCCACATGGCGGCTGAGAACCATCTGTAACTCCAATTCAGGAGAACTCCAGTTCCAGGGGATTCCGAGATCCTCAGACCTACACGCAAAACAGTACATTCATACACATAAATAAACAAAATAAAATTAAAAAAAAAAAAGGTGTTTTTTTTTTTTTTTTTTTTNCTGACCCAGAACTCACACTGTAGACCAGGCTGGCCTTGAACTCACGAAGATCCGCCTGCCTCTGCCTTCCAAGTGCTAGGATTAAAGGCGTGCGCCACCACGCCCAGCTTGTTTTTTTTTTTTTTTAAGTCTGGGCATGGTGGTGTAAGCCTTTAATCCCAGTACTTGGGAGGCAGAAGCAGGTGGATCTCTGTGAGTTCAAGGCTAGCCTGGTGTTCCACACTAGCTGGGGCTATAGGGAGACTCTATCTCAAAAAAGTACCCCCCCCAAAAAAAAGGTTTCTTTGTTGTTTTTTTGAGATAGAGTTTCCCTCTGGAAGTAGAGGATTATGCTACTTTGCCTGCTCAAGTTTTTTAAAAATTTTATTTTTATTCAATGTATATCAGTGTGTGTATATCTGTAATGCCTGGGAGCCCCAGAAGAGGGCATTAGATCACTTGGAACTGGAGTTATGGATGGTTGTTAGCCTCCAGGTGGGTGCTGGTAATCAACCTGGATCCTCTGTAAGAGCAGCCAGTGCTCTCAATTGCTGAGCCATCTCTCCAGCCCTTGTTTAGGTTTTATGATGTCAGCTCTGTTCTAGGAAACAAGCTGACAGCTCTGCTTTACATTGACTGTAAACTAGTTTTTCTCCTATGGACTTTGAAATTAATGCACTGCTTAATTGCTGCAAAGAAATTAGCCATTGTACCACTTCACACAGCTAAAGAAGTGAGTAGGTAAGCCGGGCGTGGTGGCACACGCCTTTAAATCCTAGCACTTGAGAGGCAGAGGCAGGTGGATCTTTGTGAGTTCAAGGCCAGCCTGATCTACAGAGTGAGTTCCAGGACAGCGGGGGCTACAGGGAGACCCTGTCTCGAAAAGACCCCCCCTCCAAAAAAAAAAGTAAGTGAAAGAAATGCTGTGTGATTCATTTCATCCTTTTTCCTCCTTCCTTCTCCAACTAGGATTCTGCATGTTTGTACTGAGCCTAGTCAAGAAGCATTATCGACTACAGTTCTACATGGTAAGGGAAGAGAGAGAGAGAGAGAGAGAGAGAGAGAGAGAGAGAGAGAGAGAGAGAGATCGGAAGACGGGAGAGATTGAGAGATTGAAAGAATGAGAGATTGATGTCTTAATTTACTTGAGGATCAATAGATACTAACGAACTGAGCTTCTTGGCCAGATGATCTGTAGAAACTCAATAGGCTTTTTATGCCTTCTGTGACAAATCAGAACCTGGATGCAGTTTGTTCTATGTATCTAGAACCTAGAGCATGAAGGGTAAGTGCCTTC
The DNA here is from genome assembly GCA_009823505.1 of Rhizomys pruinosus. Classification (NCBI taxonomy): domain Eukaryota; kingdom Metazoa; phylum Chordata; class Mammalia; order Rodentia; family Spalacidae; genus Rhizomys; species Rhizomys pruinosus. The sequence goes on along the minus strand of VZQC01013236.1, from coordinate 3,176,531 downwards.
ATCTACAGTTCTCCATCTACCCAGACCCAGCCACTCTTCCTTAACTCATACTTTGTTCTAGGCCCAGGCTGCAGTTTTAGAGACATTGCTGCAGAGACCCTGTCCAATTTATTGCTTGGTGCTGTCATTCCCTGCCTCAACCCGAGAGAATCTCTGTTGAAAATGAAATGTCCCCAGGCTTCAGAGCATGGAAGAACTCAGTCACTACAGGCTCTGCTATTTTGTTTTTGTTTGTTGATAGGCTGGCTTCACATTGACAATCCTGCCTCCCAGGTACAGGCTGCAGGCATGCATCACCCAGGTCTGACTTAGTAAAAACTGCTTTTGATGAGACTTTTACTGAGAAGAGCAATGTGTCCCTTCTAATAAGTCAAGGGTAAAAGCAGGCGTTTTCCCTATTTCTCAGTAATTTTCTATTTATCACTGAGTATTCTTTAAAGGTGTTTTGGGGGTATATTTTCTTTTGCAGTTTGGCTGGACCCATGTAACATTACTGATTGTTGTAACGCAGTCACATCTCGTTATCCACAACCTGTTTGAAGGAATGATCTGGTGAGTGACTGTGGGATGAATTTTCACTTTGATTTTGTGGGTGTTTCTCATACATAGGTTGGCTAAGAACCTCTGCTTCAACTTCCAAGCCAGTGGTTCTCACCTTGAGCATATCAGAATTCCCTGCAGGGTAGTTTACAACACAGCTGATTCAGTAGGTCTGAAGTGGGGCCCAATTTGACTTTCTAGTACATTCTTAGGTGCTGCTGCTGTGGTGGTCAGGTCCAAACTGTGAAAAGCTCTATTTACACTAACAGGCTTATGGAGAGTTAAAGAACCAAAGACAAAAAAACTTGGCAACAAACTTGAAAACACAGAGCAAATATTCTTGATTTCCTATCAAATATAAACTACTAGAAGCAAGAAAGTAAGTTAGTAGTTATAGAAGAGCTTTGGAAAAAGGTCAGTTCCACACTCGGAAGAAGAAGCAGGGCCAAATGAGTCAACAGATAACTGAGTGTTATCTGACCCCACCAAAGCCGAAGCTGAGGACAAGGGAGAAATAGGTATGGGAAACTGACTTCTTTTATGATTATAGATAATTAAAATACTAGCAATTTGTATCTGGCAGTTGGTCAAAAGAAACATAGGCTGCTTCTGAGTAGGTGGTCTTTGAGTAGTGTAGTGGTTTCAGCAGCAAGCTTGTCAGTGTTGTCAGTCAGCAGGCTGCCTGGAGAAGCTCGATGAAGATCTAAAGGGAAGGCCCAGACACACCTGCTCTAATGAAGAGGTGCTCAGTGTTGTGGGTGACAGTCCTCAACCCTCATCTCAGAACTGGGATGTAGTCCAGCTCTGAAGAGCCCATGTAAAGTCAGTCTTACACATTTGATTTAAAACAATAGAATGGCGTGGCGAGGCACCATCAGCTTCTTCCCTCTCAGGGTTTTTATTGGGTATTTCTCAAGAGTGCTAAGTCTCAATTTAGGGCCAAGCATACCACTTGTATCATTAGCGACTAGTACTGAAATTCTAGTGAAAACTTAACAGTTATAGAGAATAGAGACTGCCAGAGCCTCGAAGAAGTAAGTGCTGTGGGAGCTGGAGGGGATTGGCTGAGGAAGGTGCAGACACTCGAATCCCTTCCTCAGGTAGGAAGTCAGTGTTCTAGTCTGCTTTCATTCGCTGTGACAAAACACTCCGAGCAATACCAACGTGGGAGGAAAGGGTTTATTTGGCTCACACCTCCTGGGTTACAGTTCATCACTTAGGGAGCCCAAGGTAGGAAACTTAGGGCAGGAACCTGAAGGCAGGAGCTGAAGCACAAGCCATGGAGGGAATACTGATTACTGGCTTGGTCCTATGGCCCATGCTCAGCCTGTTTTCTTATATAATACATAACAACCTGCCCAGGGGTGGCACCACCCACAGTGGGCTGGGCCCTCCCACATCACTCAGCAATCAAGAAAATACTCCACAGACATGGCCACAGCCGTTGAGGAGGGGGAGTGGTTGGAAACTGTCTTATTGGTGGGAATGACAGGGGAGGGTGCATCAGGAGATGTATCTTTGTGCATTAGTTTCTCCAGGTGCCATCCTAGGGAGCAACAGGGTTCACTAGTGCTAGTAATAGTAAAAACTATGACAAATATGTTACTTAGAAACATACAGGGGGCTGGAGAGATGACTCAGCGGTTAAGAGCACCAACTGCTCTTGCAGAGGACCTGGGTTCAATTTCCAGCACCCACATGGTGGCTAAGAACTGTCTTTAACTCTAGTTCCGGGGGAATCTGACACCCTCTTCTGACCTCTGCAGCATTGCACGTCAAGGGTATACCTACGTACATGCAGACAGTACACTTATACACATAAAATAAATAAAAATTAAAAAAAGAAACATACAGGAAATTACTAGAAAAAATTAAATTATTTTTTAAATAGGTATTTTGGGGAATAGTAGCAGGGATGGGGGAAAGAAGCAATTTCCCCTGTCTTTTACAGTTTATTATCATGCTCATGCATTACTTTGTACTTAAATAAAGAATAAATGACAGTTTTAGAAGCTATTTATGAAATGCTGTGTTCATTTATTCAATAAATATCTGAATGCCTGTGCCACATATCCCGCATTTTGGTTCCTCCCCCCCTTTTTTGGAGACAGTCTCAGTGTGTAGTCTAAACTAGCCTTGAATTTGCAGCAGCAGTCAGCCTTCCCTGGAGGCTGGGATTACAGGTGTGTACTTCTTTTTTGTTTTGTTTTGTTTTGTTTTTTGAGACAGGGTCTCCCTGTAGCCCCAACTGGAAGACCAGGCTGGCCAGGAACTCAGAGATTCACTTGCCTCTGCCTCCCAAGTACTGGGATTAAAGGCATGTGCCATCACGCCTGGCTATTTTATTTTTGTTTTTATTTGCATGTATCAATTATATGTAATAGTGGGTTTTATTATGATTTATGTATATGATGTATTTTGATCATATTCATCCCCTATTGTTCTCTCTTCCTTAGCTAGTCCCTTTCCTATGTTTATTCTTTTCACCTTAAACCATAATGAATTACAGAATCCATTATGAGTTATTTTGATGTGGAAATTTATGATTGGTACCCTTTGATGGACTTCTAAGGTATGGTAATTGTGCTAGAGTTAACCCTCTTGGGCTTATTTCTAGGTTCATCGTTCCCATTTCATGTGTTATCTGTAATGACATCATGGCCTATATGTTCGGTTTTTTTTTTGGTCGGACCCCACTCATCAAGGTAAGTGGATCACCCAACGTGAGTTGTCATAGTTGACAGTAATGCTTTCTATGAGTGGGTCAGTGTATAGAGAGGGAATCTAGCCACTGTCCACTTTAGTCCTGACTTCACATTACTGTGGGGCTATGTAAGAGAAAAAGAAAGCCAAAGGACAAATACTTTTTTTTTCCTGCAGTTTAGGGGATTGAACCCAGGACCTGTGTGCATGCTAGGCAAACATTCTCCCACTGAGCTACATTCCCCCTACAGATACTTAATTAAAAAAAAATCTAAAGAAAATATATTTTTTTTTCTTTTTTGATTTTTGGAGAACAGTTTTCCTGTAGCCCCAGCTGTACTGGAATTCCCTATGTAGACTAGGCTGGCATTGACCTCAGAGATTCCCCTGCCTCTGCCTTCCAAGTGCTGGGATTAAAGGCAGTGCTACCATGCCTGGCTTAAAGAAAGTATTTTTAACAGACCATGTAGCATACTTCTAGGCATCTTTATTTGAATGTTGTCATTATAGTTTATAATATATTAAGTATATAAGTGAAGGAAATGGAAGAATATGGTTTAGGGAAAAGAAAAAAACACGTTTGGGGAGATTTTTGAAGGTGACATAACAACAGGGATTTTGTGTAGAAATACTTTTCGTAAGTAATTGTGTACTAGAGTTGCAGAAAATGTCCTTTGCTGACAGTGTGCTCTCTGTCTGCAGCTCTCTCCAAAGAAGACTTGGGAAGGCTTTATTGGGGGCTTCTTCGCTACTGTGGTGTTTGGCCTTCTGGTAGGTGGTAACCTCCATCTAGATGAGGAGGAGACGAAGGCCCATGTAAGAGTAGAGAATGTGTCTCCCCTGGCAGGTGCTCTCCTGCCCAATGGTCACTTACGCCAAAAAAGGGACAATAAGCAAGGCACATTGTGTAAATGGCGTGGCAACAGCAACCGCTCTTTACGAAACAGTTTCTGAGCAGTTGAGGAGCAGAGGTCACATGGACCTTCTATGTCCTGTCATGACGAGTCATGATAACACGCTCATGTTGCAGACATTTGGTATTTTAAGATCAGGGTGAGGCAAGTATACTACTTCAACTCAGAGTTTCTTCTGCATGTGACTTGCCCAGAGGGGACAGTCTCCCTGCTTCTGTTCCTCAGTCCAGTTTCTCCCCTTTTTCATATGTCTGTAACTGCAACATCCTCCTATACTACTTCAGATAGCACTGAGTTTAGAGATTTTGAGCAAAATGGACCAGGGCCCCTGGGTGGGAAGGAAAGTTCTTTGCTCAGTCAGATCTTTCCTAGGCTTTTTCGGGGTCTGTGTCTTTGGGTACATATGTGTGGATTCTCACTGACGTATGAATCTTTTTGCTTAAAAATTCAGGTGAAAACAAAACACACACATGGTGAAACATGAACCTCTGATTGAGCCCAAGCCTTTCAGTGAGCAAGGCGGGAGGCCAACCAGGTATTGGCCATTCAGGTTGGATGGCTGCAGCTGTATTCTTGCCTGCCTCTCTGCTTTCATCCTTAGCTCTCCTATGTGATGTCTGGGTACAGATGCTTCGTCTGTCCTGTGGAATACAACAACGACACCAACAGCTTCACTGTGGACTGTGAGCCATCTGACCTTTTCCGCCTGCAGGAGTACAACATTCCTGGGGTGATCCAGTCAGTCGTTGGCTGGGTATGTGCCGCTCACATGGGTTGATTACAGAGAGGAGTCCTTTCTACCATCATCTGCTCTCCAGAGACATTAGCTTTCTTTCTCCCGTAGCTCACAGCCCTCGGTCATATCACTTAGGGAAGTGGGTCCTTCGAGGTCCCAGCAATTTTCAGAATACAGTAAATGTCAGCCAAGGGAAAGAGGAGGTAATAGAATTCAATGGTGGGTAAAGCTGCTGGCACCTGGCTGTAAGTTAGTGCTGCAGCACACAGGTCATGCCTGCTTCACTGTGTGCTTCCAGGTGTGCTTCCAGCGCAGACAAGTCAGCTACTTCTGTGAACACCCTGGATGACACTGTAAAATTAGTAACTTTATTAACATTTTCTTGACCTTTGACTCCATTTTAATATTCTCTGTACTGAAATGGAAAGTACACATAAAACATTTCTGCTAATACTGAAGTACATTGTGTGCTGAGAAAAACCATGCACAGTTGTTGAATTGTGAGCTCAGTTAGCTGCTTTGTTCTAGGAACATAATTTTTATTTAAAAAATAAATACTATTTGAAAAGACTTCAGCATGTAACAGAATGAAGTGAGTCTGTCACTTCAAAGAAAGTGACTGCAGTTGTTTCCAATAATAAAACCTGCATTTCGGGTGCTGTGAGCTGTGCTTACAGCTGCTGTGACGGCATTCACAGTGGTTTCAGTGGGTGTAGTCTGGAAATCGTGTTGCAGATGTGCCACATGCAGGAGATTTGCATAGCTTAGTGAACCACTGTATTTTCCCCAATATTTTTAAAATGATGAGTACAAGCAGTTCCACAGTCATGTATGGATGGAAGATCTAATCCACAGTGCATGATAGGCCAATGGATTTTAATGTGAGGAAGCAGAAAGCATTCATTAGCGTTGCAGATTCCATAGTGCACCTATGTTTTTATTTTATGTCTATGAATATTTTGTCTCCATGTATGTAAGTGTACCATGTCCATGTGGTGCATGTGCTAGCCAGAAGAGGGCATCGGATCCCCTGGAACTGGAGTTACAGACATATACTAGCTACCATGTGGGTGCTGGGAGCCAAACCCTGGTCCTCTGCAAGAGCAGCTTAGTGCTCTTAACACTGAGCCATTTCTCCAGCCCCAAGACAGGGTCTCTTAATCAAACCTAGAGCTCATCACTATCTAGTCTTAGTAACCAGCTTGCTCTGGAGATCTCTTTTTCTACCTTCAAGAGGCTGGAATTACAGGTAGCTTCCATGCCCACGCAGCATTTATCTGCATCCTGGCAATCCACACTCCAGTCCTCTTACTTGTACAGCAAGTACTTAACTGTTGAGCTACCATCCCAGCCTGCATCTAACTCTTGGGAACATACCTGTATCAAATTCATAATAACAAAGAATACTGTCAATTCCCTGGGAAGACTACTAAATTACTCTCCTTTTGAAATTATATTTTCACATATAGTTAAGGCTAGGTTTCTTTTTATTTTTCTTTTTATTTTTTTATTTTTCATTTTTTATTGATGCTTTGTGTATTTCATACATCATTTTCCAAATCAGTTCAGGCATATTTCCCTTTCCCTTCCCCCCACCCCACCCCACCCCATCCCACCCCACCCCATCCCAAATCATGCATTCTGCCATAACTGTCCTGCATCTTTCTCTCAGTTTTTTTTCATTCTTTAACAATAATTGATAATGTATGAGTACAACCCGAGATCCTTCATAGTAAAACGAGGCATACCAATTTTCAAGCAGTTTCCCAAACCCACACGCTCATGGGTACCTCCATCCAGCAGGGGGGGCTTTTATGTTCAATCAAGTTGATCAAATGAGTGTCCAGACGATTATTCTGTCAGTTTATCACCATTCACCCGCCAATTGCAAGCCCTTACATTCTACCACGCCCACCTTTTCCACAGATTGTTCACCTCGGCTTAGAACAAGGGCACAGTGTGGATGAGAAGCAAAGCGTCTACTTTCCTCTTGGAGCATGTTGTCATTGGTCTCTGGTCAATTAGATGGGCTGTTTCCTTTCAGTGGGCTGACAGTTTGTCCAGGACTGAACCTTTCGATCCTCCTAATGAGCAAGCAATTAGATATATAGGTATTTCAAAAGTACTTGAATGTTATGGTAGGTTACTTTTGGGTATTGACACAGATGTTTGGATGGTCATTATGATTCCATGAATTACATTTTTTTCTGTTAATATGACAGGGTCTTACCCTGTGGCTATAACAATCTCCTAGACATTACGAGGACTGTAAGCTTGTGGCATCAGCCATGTAGTATATGAATCCAAAGGAGAAGAGTCTCAATAGCCAATATAGATTTGTGGACTATGCAGGCATATGGCTTGCCTCTGGCACAGTATTTCAGGCAGGTGAGGTGTAGCTGGTGCTGACGGTGGATTCTTGCTTGACTCAGGAGACCATATTTCTTTAATGGTTTAGTGGCCTTTGATAACTCTCTGGCATTCCAGAGACCATCTGTACACTTGCAAGTGTGGTCTCAGTACATCTTTCCATGTTTACATCAGGTCTTTCGACAGCAGGCAGGGCTTTATTGCTTCTCTTCTTGCAGTATCCCAGTTTGAGGTCAAGAAGCCTTTACCTTTAATGGGGGCTTGATCCCTGGCCAACTTGTCCTTGGTAGAATAATCCATTGTTGTATCAGAGCTCCTGTATTATATATTTTGCTTAAGTGATAGCTTAAGGAGAACTTTAGTATTAATTTGGTCTGAAAGAGAGTAATGCCTTTTTCTTACAGTTCCTATGTCTATTAGTAATTAAGAAGGCAGTTTTACTGGTTTTATAAGAGAATTACGCATCTATAACAGTTGGCTCTAATTTACAGTTGGGAGAACAACCTCATATCATCTCATATTTCTCCTTGCTCTATGGGGGGGAGGTAAGAAAGTCTCGTATTAAAACCTTTCAAAGGCTAGATTTCTTTATTTCCAACCAAACTGAATGAGAAATTGATTGCAGAATCTGTTTGTTTGAGGCAGGTTCTCAGGTAATCCAAGCTGGCCTCAACTCCCTATCTAGCTGAAGCTAGTTTTGAATTCCTGATCCTACTGCCTCTACTTTCCAAGTACTGGGATTACAGGCATGTGCCACCAATTCCGGCTAGAATATCTTAATGCCTGAGATGTAAGAATGGGGAAAAGTCCTGATTAAAATAATGCAGAACTTGTTTCATCAAGTTATTTCCATTAACACATAAAGCTGTACTTGCACACTCCTTAACTTTTACATTTATTCTCTTCAGAAAACAGTGCGGATGTACCCCTTTCAGATCCACAGCATTGCCCTCTCCACCTTTGCCTCGCTCATCGGCCCATTTGGAGGGTTCTTCGCAAGTGGATTCAAACGAGCCTTTAAAATCAAAGTATGGGAATCCTCCGTTCTCACATCTTCCTGCTTGCCCATCTCCATTCTGTCCCCTGCCCCGCCCCATCAACTCTCACCCCTTCATACAGGCAGTTAATGTGCACACTTTGTGACCTAGGTCCTGAATTTAGCAAGGGGTTAAACAAGAGTAAATTGTTTTCAAGAAAAATCAGAGTTAGTTTTTGTAAATATTTCTTTAATCAGAAGAACATTTTGCAATGTGAGATTGTGTTCTGTGATCGCTCAAGCATTTGATTCAGTGTGTCTTCCATTGCGCTTTTCTTTTTTTTTTTTTTTTTTTTTTTTAATTTTTTTTTTTTAATTAATTTATTTATTTCTGTATCGTTATGAATGTACTGTCTGCATGCAAGTTTGTGCACCCGTGTCGTGCAACGCCGCGGAGGTCAGAAGAGGGTATCGGATTCCCCTGGAACTGGAGTTCTCCTGGAATTGGAGTTTCAGACGGTTCTTAGCCGCCATGTGGGTGCTGGGGATCGAACCCGGGTCCTCTGTAAGAGCGGTCGGCGCTCTTAACCGCTAGGCTATCTCTCCAGCCCCCTTTTTTCTTTTTTTTTTTTTTTTAATTTTTTTTTTTACCCATTGCGCTTTCTATCCAGCACAGTTATTACTGGGTTCATCATTAGTCTGAGGTTTGGTTGTTTGTAAGCCCAGCCTCACCCATTCTTCCTCTGCCTCTAACAGGACTTTGCCAATACCATTCCTGGCCACGGAGGCATCATGGATCGCTTTGACTGCCAGTACCTGATGGCCACCTTTGTCAACGTGTACATTGCCAGTTTTATCAGGTATGGTACCTTTCTACCAGAACCAGATTGGTAGATTTTTAAGTATGACAAAATCCTCAAATTCTGTCTCATCTAAGTTTCAGTGAAAGATAGCTCAAACATGAGTGTAGTTTTCAGTTGTTACGTTCATGGATTTTCTGAGGTCCCTTTCCCCCCTCCATTAGTAAGGAATTCAGAGTTCAGGGTGCCACTTGGATAATTGGGCCCACAAAGCTCATGGCCTGTGCTCAGGGCTGCTTCTTCATGTTCTGTTGTAGGGGTCCTAACCCGAGCAAACTGATTCAGCAGTTCCTGACCCTGCGGCCAGAGCAGCAGCTCCACATCTTCAACACACTCAAGAGTCACCTGGCTGACAAGGGGATTCTGACATCCACCATGGAGGATGAGTAGAGGCTGTTCAGGGCCAAGAGAGCTGTAGCAGGACTGAGAGGAAGGTCACCAAGGCCCGCCCACTTGCTGTGACTAGATAATGAGCAGCTTCAACTCACTGTCTTTGTGTATGTGTGTGTATAGTGTTTTGTTTTTTTAATTTGTGAGTTAAAAATTATGTATATACAGTCTGTGTTGATAATTTGGGTTGTGAGTAAGCTATAGCTCTGAGTTGGAGAGAAGTCACAGGGTAGAACCATTTGAGTTTTAAAAACACAGGTGTTGAGCACCAAGGAAGACACCACTGCCCAGCTCAGTGTCTGCATGGTGAATCTATTTCTGGGCTGTGTGAGAGATCAGACATTCATCTGTGTCTGACTGGAGGAGTTTCCCACCTGGGCTGGCCTGGGCTGCATGGCCCAGATGCCTTTCCTCTGTTTGACCTTCCTGGAGCGTCTGCAGCTATCTCTTCCTGGGGGCTGTGGAGGGCCCTAGTCCTGAGGGACAGAGGCTGCTTCATCAGACTAACATCCTGTCCACATTGGTTTCACTTTATTGGCTGAAAGGTTTTCAGAAAGCATGAATAATTATTTATGACAGTCTGGAAAAAACCCACACTGAAATATTTCAAGGTATGCAGTAGAGTGCACTGTCTGAGCCCCTTCCCATGACCTAGGCTCCAGTGGCTTCTGGGAGGCGGCCCAGCAAACTGCATCCTTTCAGGGATGAGGCCGTTCACTTTTGTGCTGTAGGCTTGCTGCTACTGAATTCTTCTGGGGACTGATTGGTAGGGAGCGGAGGGCTTTGGTTCACACACTCTTTGGCTGTAAGTCTGCCCATATCGCTGCTGTGTTGTGTACATAGTACTCTTGAGGTGAGTGTGTGTCTGTGTTTAATTCACTTGTTTCTTACAATGATTTCACTGACTTCTTTACAAAATCTCTTAATTCCTGCTTAAAGTGATGGTAAACCTAATCTGTTAATAGGCCTCGCTATTCTGGAGGCTGGGTGTACACTTTTATATATACTGTGACCAGTTTCAATGTAGTTTCTATTTTACTGGGGGACCTTTTGTTTTTGTTTGTATAAACTGTGATTTATTCTTTACCCTTCTTAATTATATGTTGAAATTGACTTGGGAAGACAGACTAGGTTTTTTTGTTTGTTTGTTTGGTCAGGCCAAGGAACAGTAGAGCATTAGAATCTCAGAACCCAAACGTGTTAAGTTATTCTGTGCTGTGGTTGTTTTCATTGCTGAAGAGGGCAGATTGACCTGCTTTAGCACCTTGGTCTATGGTGTTATTGTTTTTAAATTTGGCCTCACTGCCTCCTCAAAACCTCAGTCAGCCCATTGAGTATCCATGGAGGACAGAGCCCATATGGTGTCTTGGCACATGACCCAGCACAGATTGGAGCAGCTTCTTTTCTCTGTATTTTTACTTGCATTTCAGCTTTGTGACTTTTTCAGCTCTGAGGAAAGCAAAGGATGTTGTCGCCTGGGGTTTCAGCTCTGGCTGTGTGACCCTGGGCAGGAGGCATTGCTCTCAGGAGTTTCATCTTCTAACTTGTCCTCTAAGTCCACTGGTTCCATGACTCTGCAGGGAAGTTTATATCACTAGAGGCCCCTGTGGCTATTGAGTCATATCTTGGGCACCCAAATAAGGAGGTAGGTTCAGGCCTTTCAAAATGCTCTTTAAGATGAATCAGTATCTTAGCAAGAAATTTTTAGTAATGTTTAGGAGTGAGACTGTACTTTTCTGACTTAAAAATGACTTTGGATCACCAAGCTCATATTTCTCTCATGCCCATTGTGAGTGTGTATGGGGGTCTTTGAGAACAGAGCTCTCAGTTTGGTGCCCCGCAGCCAAGATTCACTGTCAAGCAGGGCTTCTTCAGGATGGCGGCATCTGAGGTTTATGGAAGCAGTTGCTGGTGTTCAGGGAAACTAAACGAGTGCCACTAGAGCTGCCAGCAAGAGCCTTCTCAGCATTTTGTGAAAGAGGAGGAATTTCCCAGTCAAGTAGGCAGAAGAACAGTGCCACCTTGTATCTTATAGCACACTGTTTTCTCATCTCATTAAACAGGCAAATTACAGTGTTTTAATATGCACCCATTCAGATCTTAGTGCTTGCATAACTTGCTTTAGACTCACCTTGTTTTGTCAGAAATAAAATTGTTCCCTCCCTTATCCTGAATTCAGTGTTTGTCACTTTCACAATTTTATTTTTCCCGCTTGTTTATGTGACCTTAAATATTGTGCAGTCCTGATTGAGAGAGTTTTTGTTTGCCAGTTAGTATGTTATCCATTCTTAACATCCTTCTGGAGGACCTCAGGTAAGAGCCATGACCATTTTACCTAGTAGAGAGCTTCCCAGGTCATGAGCTCTCATCTGTGTGGAGCCTTGTTTCCCCAGGGCTGAGACAGCCCATTAAGGGCAGTGTGGAGGGTGTGCTTTGGATGCTGAATTGTTGGGTTTTTAGGACACGTGGATTACTTATGAGAATAGAAGGACAGAATATGTGAAAGTGAGGGTTTTATGGTCAGTGAGCTTCAAATCCATTGGCTTTTTGAAGACCCTGTCCCTACCCTTCCCCTATATCAGATGCCTCTCTGTATGGCTCCTTATCTTATTCTCTAGCCAAGGAGATATCAGCAATGTGTTATTAATAATTACAATTATATAGTGCTTAATATGTGCCAGACACAGTGCTGAGGGTTTTCATACATTATCCCTTTTAATCCAGAAGACTCCCTTTGGTTGTTAGATGAAGAAACAGGCTCTGTGCTGGAAGCTGAGAACCAACGGGGAAGAAGACAGACTCCAGGCTCAAATAGCCCTACCCCTGGGCAGATTACCAGGCTGTTGGCAGCCTTCATCTCCAACCAGAAGCTGTGAGGATGGTTGTGAGGATTTAATGAGCTAATGCATGTAAGCATTTAGCATGGTGCCTGGCACATAGTAAGCACTCAATAAATGGTAGGGTTTTTGTTGTTGTTTAGCTCAGTGGGTAGTTTGACCCACATTGGTATAATGTCAGAAGCTGGGTTTTCAGCCCCACACTGTCCCCACCCTGCACACAGTCTGGTGTTCATGGTCTGTAAAATGACCACATTGTCCTTCCAAGGGAAGCAGTTCAGAAGTCCAGTAGTAACAGTCCTTTATAACACCTTAGTGCTTCACATGTCATCGAGGCCAGCATCGATGGGCTCTATTCTGTGTAGCTTAGGAACCTTCAGTTCCCTCCACAGGTGGCTGTTTTAGGGGTAGAGAAGAGTAGGGAAAGCAAACTTGCTCTGAAGCTGATCGCACCAGCTAGAAGTTTAAATACCTGGCACGCACTCTGACACCACAATTGTTTTGCCAAGTGTTTGATTCTTAAAACCAGGGACGGGTTAGAGCAGGTGACCTTCGGGGACAGGCAGTATGGGGTGTTTCTGTTCTGTTCTAGATTAGCAAAGGATGTTGTTATAGGTTGTTAGTCATGAATGGAGGAAATACTTAACCCAGTTTTCTGAATGGATGTAGGGAGTTAGGAGTGTGCATGTTGGATGAGTCTTCACTTTGAATGAATGGCATTGACTAATAAGGCCAGGAAAATTCTCAGGTCAGGTGAGTAGTAATTCAGAACTACTAGTGTTTCCAGGGGGTTTATGGGACCCTGAGGACCATTGCTAGAATTTAAATACTGGTCTCATCTCTTCAGTTGTTTATAAACAGTAGTAGGGATAGAAGAATCGGGAAAAGGTGGTTGTGAAGGTTTCTGTAAACGGCCTGCTCCTGGGCTCCTCCTGGGCTCCTCCTGGGCTCCTCCTGATCCTGGGCTCCTTCTGATCCTGGGCTCCTCCTGATCCTGGGCTCCTCCTGGGCTCCTCCTGATCCTGGGCTCCTCCTGGGCTCCTCCTGATCCTGGGCTCCTCCTGGGCTCCTCCTGATCCTGGGCTCCTCCTGATCCTGGACTCCTCCTGGACTTGGGCTCGGGCTTCTGATCCTGGGCTCCTGCTTCTGGGCTCCTGCTCCTGGGCTCGCTCTGCAGGACCTTTAGCCCTTACGGATTTGTGTTTGTCAGTCCTGGCACTTCCTCATTTGCCATCTAATGGATCCAGGCAGCCCTTTATCCATGGGAGAGTCCCTGGGGCACTGACTAGCTGTCCCGGAAGTGCTCTCCTAAGACTGGCCAGGGCCTGGCTCTGCAGCTCCTAGAGGGCTTTCCCTGAGTGCAGTGTTCAGAGGGGTCACCACTGGTCACCTGATTCACGTGAAGTGTGTGTAGACGTTACCTGCACAGCCATCTCTGCCTTTGGTTCTTGCTTCTCACCCCTGTTAGGTTCCTATACTGGGTTTGCATTGCTTTTCTCAAAGGAACACCAATGTAGAAAAAGGGTTGGGATTTTTTTTTTTCTTCAGTGAGCTGAATGTGCACGTAAAGTGCTGTTTCGTCTCATTCTTGTTTCTGGTTTTGGTCACTACACTGGGCAGCTTGTCTGGGGCGGATTATAAAGGAAGCAAGCTGAGCAGGAAACTAAAGAACTTGGAAGGAAGAGAATAAGTGAGGCACTTGGAGGCAGCAATGTTTTGTCTAACTCAGACACAGACTCCTGAGAAGCCCCAGGGATAGCAGTAGGAGCAGCAGAGAGCAAGGGAAGGGATAGCAGTAGGAGCAGCAGAGAGCAAGGGAAGGGATAGCAGTAGGAGCGGCAGAGAGCAAGGGAAGGGATAGAGAGCAAGGGAAGGGATAGCAGTAGGAGCAGCAGAGAGCAAGGGAAGGGCCAGGAGTCATGAGATTGAAGATGAGTTGGGACCAACATTGTGCTCCTTGGCCCAGTCCCCAGGGGCTGTGGCATCCAACAAACAGCCCAGAAAACCTATCAGTGACCTTCTAGAGTCAGTACTGACACAAAGTCTTTATTGATGGTTAATAGGTTCCAAGAGAGGGAGGTCACAGTGGTGGAGACAGGGCAGAGCACCCCAGGCAGCTTCTCCTCTTCTCCCTTTGTGTTGATAGACCTGCTGAGTTCATGTTTCACATTGACAAGCTGCTCTCCTGTCCTCAAACACCTGGACCCAGTACCTGGGTGTGTAGGGTCTGTGAGACAGGCCTTCAGATCTCCCTCCTGCTGTGTGCTTGTGTCCTCCTGCTGTGCCGTTCCCTCAGCCCTCACTAAATCAGTGTTTTCACATTAGGATCAGGACCGAATAGCACATATAGGTTCCTTTTCAATATAGTGTTAAGAATGTGATATATTGTATATTGGAAAGTATTTACCTTATTTATATACCTGAATGTTCCTACTATACAAATAAACATATATTAACTTCTAGATTGTGTGTGCTTTTTGTTTTTGTTTTTGAGACAGCCCCAGCTGGCCTGGAACTCAGAGATCCACCTGCATATGCCTCTAGAGTGCTGAGATTAAGGGTATGTGCTGCCATGCCTGGCTTTGTATGTAGTTTTAATGGAGGGGAGGCTGTTGGTTTTTAGATGGGGTCTCTCTTATCATGTAGCCTAGGCTGGTGTTGAATTCTAGATCCTTGTGCCTTTGCCTCCTGAGTACTGGGATTACAAGCACATGTTACCATTCCCGTCAAGAAGTATGTACAGTCCCCCCCTGCCCAATTGTGTGCTTGTGTATTAGCATGTGTGGGCACACGTGTTTGTGTGTGGAGGCCTCAGTTTGGTGTTGAATGTCTTCTTAGTTTCTCTCTACTTTATATATAAGTCAGGGTCTCTCTGAGCTAGGAGCTCAGCATTGGGCTAGCCTGGCTGGCCTGCGGCCCTGGGTTTTCCCTGTCTGTTCTTCCAGCAAGGTGGGATGTCTTTGTCACACCTACATAATTTTTTTTTTTTTGTCTTTTTGAGGCAGGGTCTCCCTGTAGTCCCAATTGTCCTGGAACTCACTGTGTAGACCAGGCTGGCCTTGAAGTCACAGAGATCCGCCTGCCTCTCCTCCCAAGGGCTGGGAAACACCTACCTAGTTTTTGCATGGATTCTGGGGATCTGAACACAGGTCCTCACATTTGTGTAGCAAGTACTTTATCCACTGATCCATCTCCCTAGCACCCAGGAAGTATGTTTTGAAGGCCAAAGGTTCAGAGGAGTGTGGTGTCCTGGTCAGTGTTACTTGGGGTGGGGAGAGGCCATAAGTGCTGCCGACTACTTCTGGTGATGTTCTACTGAAGGATCCCTGCGCCCCTCTAGCTTCCCAGGTGTCCTGACATTCTGAGGGCTCCAGTCACCACACTCACTTCCCTGTTGCCCTAGTGCATGGGGCTTGGGCTCGCAGCTGCCTCTGAGGTCTCATTCTGTGGCTTTGCCAAACCTAAATCCATGGCCTTTTCTACACCTATCCCAGTCACAGTATTCTTTTACTCAAGCCAGTAGCTGGGAGTGATCTCTTTAGTAGCCACGGCCTACCTGCTGTGCCTGCTGGCCCTCTGAGTCAGGTGCTATTTTCCTGACAGAAATTCTGTGCCAGCCTCTGGGTGTCTCTCTGTGGTGTGGCCACCTCTGCTGATCTATTCTGTACACCATGGCTGGAATGTTTTCTTAGCTTGGGACCCTTTGCTGCTTTAGGTTAAAGCCCAGTCTTGGTAATGATGTTTCTAGAACACATACCATGGATGTGTTCAACCAGCCATGGATGGTGTTCATCCCTTCTTTGCCCAGGCACACTCTCATTTCCTGACTGTAGTATGAGCCAATTCCTGCCTGATCTTTCTTTTTCCTAGCTATTCCCTAGCCTGCCTGACTAGCTGTACAGTCTCAGCATCAGCGGTGAGCTTGGGGAGGCATTGTGTGTCTCTTTGCTGTGTTTCCTGCCTCAAGACCCTGTTTTTCTGGCAGACTGGAGATCCTGATGGGAGAGTGGAAGATGGGGCCGAATTCATAGTCCTGGAGGAGGCACCGGCTTCCCCAGGGCCAGTGCCTCGGGTCAGTGGGATTGGCACATTGTTAATGGCTGTACTGAGGCCTCTGCTTTCTTGGAGACACCCTAGCATAGGGACTGACAGAATGATTGCTTGCCAAGATTTGGAATTAAAAACCCATTTCATTTTCCTGGGGTAGAGAGATGGCTCAGTGGTTAAGAGTACTGGCTGCTCTTACAGAGGATCCAGGTTCAATTCCCAGCACTCACATGGCAGCTAGCAACCAACCACTTATAACTTCAGTTCCAGGGGATCCAACACCTTTTGATCTCCACTGGCTGCTCTTGCAGAGGACCCAGGTTCGCTTCCCAGCGCCCACATGGCAGCTAACAACCATCTGCAACTCCAGTTCCAGGGGAACCCATACCCTCTTCCAACTTCTGAAGTCACTGCACAACACAGGTGCACATATGTACCAATATACTAATACAAATAACAAAAAAAATTAAAAAAAGAAAACCACTTCATTTTCCTAAGATGAAGTGTGTGAGCTTTCCATTGCTGTGACAAAATACCTGACTTAAATTATCTTGAAGGGAGATTTATTTGGTTCACACTTTCAGAGGCGTTAGCCCATTGTTTGGCCAGCTATATCGCTTGTAGGCTAAAGCAGAAACATGAAGGTGGAAGGGCATGGAAGAGAAAAACTGCCAACCTCATGGGGGCCAAAAGTCAGAGCCTGGCCAAGATATAACCCTCAAAGACCCATGTCCAGTGATCTGCTTCCTCCAGCCAGGCCCCACTTCCTCATAGTCCATTAACACCCTCATAAATCCGGTTTTATTTTTTTGTTTGTTTCTTGAGGCAAGGTCTTGTTATGTATTCTAGACTGGCCTCGAACTCATCCTCCTGCCAGTCTGTCTAGTTATGGGACTACAGGTGTGCACACCCACAGCTGCTGCTTTCTCGTGACCTAATCCCCTTCCAGTGGCTCCACAACATAGGGCCTCAGCCTTTCACATGAGCCTTTAGGGACATTTGATATCTTCCTAACAAAAGAAAGTCTGATTGCAACAAGCCACGTTTCCAGGGTTGATGAGAAACCTAGCAGTCTTTTTCCCTGGCTTTTTTTTTTTTTTTTAACCAGGAGCAAGGGACTCATGCGAGTGAAATGGGGGCCATGTGGTCACCAATCCATCTAGGAGATCCCTGCACTCACTCTGAGGACCCCATGCAGGGACATCAGGGGAGTTCAGATGTCTCCATCTGGTGTCCTTCCAATTCAGCTTCCAAATGGAGTTTGACAAGCTGCATATTCGTGCTATTATGTTCAGTGTTCAGGCTCTGTCTTCATGGAGCTTTTGTCTTTTATTCAAAATGGTTTCTCCAGATTCAGTTAGGGAAGTTTAAGCTTGGCTCCACCATAATCTTTTAGCAGACCAGTTGGCTTTTGCATTCCTAATTCTAGAATACCTTTTTTTCTTTTTAATTTATTTTTTATGTGTATAAATGTACTGTCTGCATGTAGGTTGGTGCACCCATGTTGTGCAATGCCACGGAGGTCAGAAGAGGGTATTGGATTCCCCTGGAACTGGGGTTAAAGACGGTTCTCAGCCACCATGAGGGTGCTGGGGATCGAACCTGGGTCCTCTGCAAGAGCAGTCAGCACTCTTAACCACTAGGCCATCTCTCTAACCCCTCTAGAGTGTCTTATTCACTCAAGGTCATCCATCCTTCCCAGTCTTCACTGTGTAAAGGAGATGGGTGCACCTGTTTCCAGCACTTTGATATGTTAATTCTCAAGCTTAGCCACATTCATTCATTATCTTTTTGGGTAGAGTACCACAGTGAGGTTGCTAAGGAAATGAGATCAGTTCCCCAGATCACAAGACACAAGAGCACATGGTTTTGTTGGGGTTAATTAAAAGTTATTAGTTCAGGGCTGGAGAGATGGCCTAGCGGTTAAGAGCGCCGACCGCTCTTGCAGAGGATCCGGGTTCGATCCCCAGCACCCACATGGCGGCTGAAAACCGTCTTTGACTCCAGTTCCAGGAGAACTCCAGTTCCAGGGGAATCCGACACCCTCTTCTGACCTCCGCAGCATTGCACGACACAGGTGCACAAGCTTGCATGCAGACAGTACATTCATACACATACATAAATAAATAAAATTAATAAAAGAAATTAAAAAAAGTTATTAGTTCAGATTATGTCCATTTATAAAAGTCATTCCAACAAGTAGGGAGGAGGCTGCAACTTTAAATAGGGAAATGAGGGAAGGCCCTACTGTCAAGGTAGTGTCTGGACAAATGGACACACCTTCAGGGTAGAGAAGGGTGTCCCAGGCCAGGGCAAAGATACATCACAGAGGGACCACAGGGTTATGTGTCTGAGCAAAATGAGATGCTGCTGAAGAAGGAGCTTTGCCCTTATTTGATGTTTCTAAATGGTTACTTGGCAGCTGCTGGGCCAAGAACAGACTAAAGAGGGACAAGAGCAGAAGCAGAGAGACCATTCAGAAAGGAAAGGCAACAATCCTGGAAAGAGGATAGTGGCTCATTTTATGTGGCATGGAGTTAGACCAGCAAAATCCACCAGAATGCTAGCCAGCATGGGAGAAAGGGAGAGCTGTGAAGTTGGTCTTGGCCACCAGAATGGGCTAACCAAGGGAACTTATTAAAGGAAGAATTTATTTGAGCTTACAATTCCAGGGGAGTTAGAGTCCATCGTGGTAGGGAGGCACAATGGCAGGAGGTGGCAGAGGAGCAGAAAGCAGAGGTTCTTATCTTTAAGCAGGCACAGGAAGCAGAGAGCAGCTGGAGATTGGCAAGGCTTTTTGATCTTTATAATCCCACCCCAGTGATGAGGTTCCTACATGGCCACAGCTTCTAAGACCTCCCCCAAACAAAGCCACCAAACACGTGAAGGACAAAAATGTCCAAACACTTGAAGCCTATGGGGGACATTCTCATTCAAATTACCACAAATGTTATCACTAGTTCTGAGCTCTGCGGCTGGGGAGGACAGGTCCAAGTTGGGAGGTGGACACAAGCGTGAAGGTGAAGAGTTTGTCTGGGGCACGTGGAGATGTGAACAATCCACGGGAGGATGTCAGTCCAGGAGACTGGTCTTGATGGAAAGAGAGAGATGAGTGCTATCAGGTTATGGTCGTTATTCAGCACCAAGAGCCCAGAGACAGGATTGATGACAGAGGTGAGTCCAGCGCCAAGCTCTCTATTATTCGGGACTTGGGATACACTTTGTTTCATGTGGTGCCCCTCCCCTCTGTCTTAGACAATCCTGCTTTTAAACACAGCTGGGCTTATCCTCTGAACAGGAGCAGCTGATTATTTCCTCCTGGGGGAAGGGATCAGAACTCTCGATGTGTGAGTACCTTCTCCTTGAGGAGAAAGAGCATCAACCTTTGGTTTTCTGAGAAGGGGAGAAAGGGAAATAAAGCAACGGTCTTCTGCGTTTGATTATTTAGAGAGGGCAAGCGGCTAGGGAAGGGACCCTCAGAGACAGGCCCAGCCGTGGCATGCTAAGTCACAATACCAGTTCCTGAGTCAAACCCAGGGGATTCTCAAATAGAATAAAGCATAACAGTTGTTTCCCCCTAATGTCATTTCTGAATTGTAACAAGAGATCTAAGCACAGTTTTAGTGTAGAAGCACATTAGATGAGGTTCAGTGTAAATTCTGTCTTCACATGACCAGGAACAGGAGTTCTTCGTCCTGCAGCACGGGTGGACTCTGGTCTTGACCTCATGGTTTGCATTTTTCTTAGAATCTCGGTACCTCTGGGACAATGTACCTAAGGTCATTCTCAAACAAACCCGAGATACCTGTTAGAGGAATGTTGAAAAGTTCCAGTTCCTAGGCAGCATCCAAGCCAGTTAAATCAGAATCTCTGAGGATCGGCATCATTTTTAAAAGTTCTCCCTGTGATTTCCAGGATGCAGCCATGGCTGAGGAAAAGTGGTTGAAGTGCCTTCTAGTGAGCACAACACTTTGTCATCCCCAAGGTGGTTGGTGCCCTCTGCTGGAACATCCCATGGGATGACCCTCAGGGTATCCTGGGGTGACCTGATGCTCTTCAAGTCCATGGCGGACCATGGTGTAGAGTGATGTATGTCTCCAGTGCCTCTGCCCAGTCCTCATCCAGTCTTGTAGATCATAGACTGATTCTTCTTGCCTCCCACCTCTCCCTTAGCCCCCTGGCTTTCTTGTCCCAAGTTTCCCATCTCGTTTTTATTCTTCATAAGAAACACTGCCCCCATCCAGTGGATGAACTCATACTGAGGGATGTATGGGCACACAAACTTGACTTGATAGGGCTTAAAATATATGACAGAATTCATGAAATATGGTGTAGGGGGTCAAGGTGGGGTTGTAGATAGGGGAGGGGGTCTAAATATAATTAACATGTATGAAATGCAAAAAATTCAATAAAATATATATCTAAAAAATACTGCCCCCAACTTCTCCCACTCTATGCTGACCAGTGTGTGGATACATGAGTTTATTTTTTCTGAGGTCCCTGTCACTGCCTGTACTTACACATATATGTGAGGGGATATGCATGCGATCCTGTGGACCCTGAAGACCTCACAGACACTTCCTAAGGGGCAGCTGTTTTCCTCCTATACCTTCAAGGGTATCTCCCCTCTTGTGTACTGTGGTGGTCATTACAGAGGGACACCAAGGAGGGAGCTCCATGACTGTGCAACTGCAGTCTCCCAAGGATGCCACTGGTTACAAGAAAATGGTGCCACTGCCTTCCTGAAGGCGCAGTTATTTAGTTTCATATTTTGAAATAGTTTAGGCTTATAGAAAACTTGGCTCACTGAGTAAAAGGTACTGGCTGCCAAGCCTGACAACCTGAATTCTATCCCAGGACCCACAAAGAGGAAGGAGAGAAACTGTTGCCCTCAAGCTGTCCTTTATGTACCACACACACAAATACCCAAATAAATAAATGTAATTTTAAAAAGTTCTAGCCAGGCATGGTGGTGCACACCTTTAATCTCTGTGAGTTCAAGGATAGCCTGGTCTACATAGTGAGTGCCAGGACAGCTGGTCTCAAAAAAAAAAAATAAATAAATAAAGTAGATCTGGAGAGATGGCCCAGTGGTTAAGAGCACTGTGCTCTTGCAGAGGGCACAGGGTCAATTCCCAACACCCATATGGTGATTAACAACCATTTGTAACTCCAGTTCCAAGGGAATCTGACATCCTCTTCTGGTTTCAACCAGCATTGCACTTACACATGCAGGCAACACACACACACACACACACACACACACACACACACACACACACAAAGTTGTAAGAATAGTACAAATAATTCCCTACAGGGCTCTGGAGGGATGGCTGAGAGATTATGAGCACTTGCTGTTCTTTCAGAGGATCAGATTTCAGGTCCCAGCACCCAAATTGGACACTTTACAACTGCCTGTAATACTAGGTTCAGGGGATCCCCAGCTCTCTTCTGGCCATGGAAACACCCCCCCAATACAGACACATAAATAATAATAATAATAATAATAGTAGTAGTAGTAGTAGGCCAGTCATGGTGGTGCATACCTTTAATCCAAGCACTTGGGAGGCAGGGGCAGGCTGATCTCTGTGAATTCTAGGCCAGCCTGGTCTACAGAGTGAGTTCCAGGCCAGCTGGGACTACAGGAAGACCCTGTCTCAAAAAGACCCCCCCCAAAAATAATAGATATGATCTTAAAAAAATGTTCCTTACATATTTCACCCAAATTTCCCAAGTGTAAACATTTCACTGCATTTTTGTTTTGCTATGGATTCTTCATTTTTCTGAATCATTTGAAAGTTGTAGGCATGAGGAGGTCCCTTTATAATTATATAGCTGCATTTAATTTTCATGTTAATCCTAATATGTCCTTCATAATGAGTTATGTATTTTTTAATTTAAAAAAATTATTTTATTTTTTATGTGTATGAATGTACTGTCTGCATGTAGGTTTGTGCACCCGTGTTGTGCAATGCCATGGAGGTCAGAAGAGGATGTTGGATTCCCCTGGAATTGGAGTTCTCCTGGAATTGGAGTTATAGACGGTTCTCAGACGCCATGTGGGTGCTGGGGATCGAACCTGGGTGCTCTTAACCGCTAGGCCATCTCTCCAGCCCTGAGTCATGTATTTTTTAAACAAGGTTTTTAAAAAATTTATTTTTATATTATATGTATGAATGTTTTACCTGCATGTATGTAACCAAGTGCGTGCAGTGCCCATGGAGGCTAGAAGAGGGTGGAATTACAGACAATTGATGGCTGTGTGTGCTGGGAACTGAACCTGGGTCCTTTGCAAGAACAGCCAGTGCTCATCTTTCCAGACCCTAAATAGACATTTTCTTGGTTGTTGGTGGTGTACACAGGCAATCCCAACAATCAGGAGGCTGAGGGAGGGGAATCTTGAGTTTAAGGATAGCCCAGGCTGCATCGTGAGACTTTGCTTAAAATTTTTTTTTGTTTTATTAATAGTAAAACATAGAAACACAGGAGTCTCACTTTAAAGTAAAAGTGATAGCATCTTCTAGAACCTTCCTAGTACCACATCATTCTTGTCACTATTAAAACCAAGTTCCAGTTTCCAAATAACAAATGAACCATCTGCTAAACATTATTCTCGTGGTTCTCAGGCCTGCCCTAATTCTTCAGATTTCAGTTTGTACCATTTTAGCTGATGTGCCCAAACTCCATTTTATTCAGGCTGACTTTTGCTTCACCCTGTGTTTTTGCCCAGGTGCTCCCCCTTCCCACTAAATGCACCCAGCCAGGCAGAATAGCCACATGAAGGCTGTGCCTGTATTTCAGGGAGTACATTGTTTCTATAATACTGGGAAACTTAGGTCTAGCCAGGCAGGATTTTCTCTTCCAGCTACCCCTGCAGCTCCAAGGAGCCCATTATTTCTGTAATCTTGAGAAACTTGTTTTTCCTAACTGAAACTTGGAAACATTTTGTTAAACTAACCTGTCCCTTGTATGGTGTAACCCTGGTTATTGCCCCCCCCCAGGTATGATGTAATTATGGTTTTAAGCTTTATAAACCCTGCTCTGCCTCTCCTTGAAGTCTACAGTTCTTTCTAGCACTAGCCTGCTTTTGACCACCAGCTAATAAAGGACTCTTAACTGGACCATTGCTATGTGGCATTCTTTTGTGCTTGAATTGGGTGTAATATTATTATTATTATTATTATTATTATTTTGTCTTTTTGAGACAGGGTCTCCCTGTAGCCCCAGCTGACCTGGAACTCACTCTGTAGACCAGGCTGGCCTTGAACTCACAGAGATCCGCCTGCCTCTGCCTCCCAAGTGCTAGGATTAAAGGCGTGCGCCACCACACCCGGCTTTTTTTTTTTTTTTTTTTATAATATTGGGTGTAATATTAACAATAGCATTTTATACTGCCATCAGTGAAAACTGGTCTTTCTTTGTATTATTTAAAAAAACAACCCCACCTCTACTCAAACTCAGAGAAAACATTCATTTGCTCATGAATATATATCTACTTTAGACACATTAGAATATTAAGCCTGTGTCAGGTCCAAGCTGCAAAAACAGCACAGGGAAAAGACCTGTTAATTCCCTGAAGGAAGTGTAATGAAGAAGTAGAAGCCTAGTGCTACAAAAGGAAAACGAGACGAACTGTGGTGGAGCTGGGACGGGGCCGTGTGTGGTTCAGATGTGTACACATATAAACACAGAGATTTTGAAAAAAGAACATACTGCCAGAGTGGCGGGGCTTGCTCGTAACCAAGTACTTGAGAGGCAGTGGCAGATTACATTCGAGACCAGACTAGGGTGTAAAGAGAGACTCTGTCTCTAAAAAACAAAGAAAAAGAAAGAAAGAAAGAAAGAGAGAGAGAGCGAGAGAGAAAAAGAAAGAAAGAAAGAAAGAAAGAAAGAAAGAAAGAAAGGAACATTCAGCATCCACTTCCCTGCAGAAATAATATTCCTTTTGGATTTTAATGAACAGATCCTAACTGTACAGTACCTGTTACACTTGTTTGGGATGCTCTATGCCTGCCCAGCAGTTCCTGGGGGTCTTTCTCTGGAAAGCTTCCGTCTCCCTTTCTACCTCTAGTCCCTGCACAATTTTGAGTTTAGCTCACTATGTAGACCAGGCTGGCCTTGAACTCACAGAGACCCACCTCACTCTGCCTCCCGAGTGCTGGGAATTAAAGGTGTGCACCACCACATCCAGCTAAGTTTACCTAAATATTTTTTTTTTATCATGGAGATTTTTTAAATTTTTTTTGTATGTGTATGAATGTACTGTCTGCATGTAGGTCTGTGCACCCGTGTCGTGCAATGCCGCAGAGGTCAGAAGAGGGTGTTGGATTCCCCTGGAACTGAAGTTAAAGACGGTTCTCAACCGCCATGTGGGTGCTGGGGATCGAACTCGGGTCCTCTGCAAGAGCAGTTGGCGCTCTTAACTGCTAGGCCGTCTCTCCAGCCCATCATGGAGATTTCTTAAAGGCTATGAACTTTACTAATTGGTTGCTCTAAGCTTAAGGCAGGGTGTTTTCAAGTGTCATCAATCAAACACTCATACATTTCTGTAGAAGATGCCTTTGATTTTTCTGTGATTGAGAATATTCTAGCTAGTTTATAAATGATTTTAGTGGTTTGATGTTTGAGTGATTTTACTGTGTAGATAGTAAAGATTTTGTTAAGTGTTAAATCTTTTCCCAACTAGTCAGGTAGAAATAGAGAAAGTAAGAATGACAGTCAAGAAAAGGAACCGTTCAATTGACAGATGCATAACGTTCACAGTGTAACAAAGGGAGGGTCTGGCATGAGCATCAAAAATGCCTGGAGGGGCTGGAGAGATGGCCTAGCGGTTAAGAGCGCCGACTGCTCTTCTAGAGGACCCGGGTTCGATCCCCAGCACCCACATGGCGGCTGAGAACTGTCCTTAACTTCAGTTCCAGGGGAATCCGACACCCTCTTCTGACCTCTGCAGCATTGCATGACACGGGTGCACAAACCTGCATGCAGACAGTACATTCATACACATAAAAAATAAATAAATTAAATTTAAAAAAATTAAAAAAAAAGCCTGGAAGCTAGTTTTCAAATATTCACTTCTTTGGGGGCATAAACCACATCTAAAGCTATCTCTATCTTTTTCTACAAGAGGTAACTGAGTCCTACAAAGGAAGAACAAACCCAGAAACCAAAACATAAGCACCTGGGCTAGTCCTCTGTTATGTCATGAAAAGGTCAATGTTACACTATTATACTTGAATGTAGATGGATGTTCTACAGCAGTAACGGGACCGCCGTCTTCCTTTCTATTGAGTCTTGTCATGTAGGAAAACTCTTCCTGAGAAATTAACAACTTTAGATCTGCTTATTTGCAAAGGCATTGGGAAATTTTATGTGTGTGTGTGTGTGTGTGTGTGTGTGTGTGGTAGGTGAGTATGTCTCTTGTGTCTCTCTGTCTCTGTCTCTCTGTACCTTTATATCTGCTGGGGCTCTCTTCTAAGGCCTAGTGCTTTCTCAGCAAGTACTCCACTCCTAAGCTACATTCCCAGTCCTATAATATCTGTATTCTTGCCTAGTGGATGTGAATGGCCTCTGTAGTGGCTTAGAGAACATAAACACCCTTCCAGCCTCCTCTCTATGCCATATCCCCCATCTAATGGAGATAGTGCTCCTGGTACCTGCTGTTCCAGAGGCCTGCGTGAAATGCAGGAAGTAACCAGGACAGCCAGGCAGTGCTGCTAAGACCCACCCAGCAGAGGGCGGTGGTGAATCAAGAGTGAACATCCAGCTTTAGCAAAGGCTGCACTTGGGTTGGATCCTGGCCCAGCAGTCACTGGGTTTTTGGCCTTGATAAAAGCACACAACCACTCAGCCTCCTATATGAAGTAGAATTATAAAACTATGCAGAGTATTTATTCAGTTCCTAGGACACAAGAATCATCACCAGAAACTTCTATTTGTAGTGTTATCACTGTGGTGTAAGAAATGAATTTCTCAGGGCTAGAGAGATGGCTCAGCAGTTAAGAGCACTGGCTAGTTTTTTAGAGGATCCAAGTTCAAATCCCAACATCCACATGGAAGCAGTTAACAACCTTCTTTAACTCCAGTTCTGGGGGTCTGACACACTTTTCTGATTTCCTTGGTCTTTGCAGGACAGGAGTGCACTTATATTCATGCAGACAACACACACACACAAACACAAACACACAAATAACAAAATATTTTAAACAAGGAAAAAAGTGAATTTCTCAAAGATGCAAAGGAAAGAACTGAGATCACTATTCCAGGGAATGGGGTTGGATATAGCAGCTGTAGGAGGTGCCAAGAAGAAAGGCCACTCTTGGGAATGAAGGGGAGGAGCTGGGTTATAACTACCATGAGCACCCCAAGGCAAGCTGGACCTAGAAGTACATTAGAATGTTTAGCTGAAGTTTTCATGTCATATCTAGATTCCCACCTGGTGCTGGAGCCCCCTCACAGACATCCTAATAAACCCACAAAAGAGAAGTGGCTTGTCTTTTCTGTTTTGGTTTGAAGAGGGCTGTGTGGCCTTGAGCAGGTTATGTGACTTGTCCACACTTCAGTTTCCACAATTGCAGATTTTTAATTTTTTTTTTTGGTCTTTTTGAGACAGGGTCTCCCTGTAGCCCCAGCTGGCCTGGAACTCTCTATGTACACCAGACTGACCTTGAGCTCACAGAGATCTACCTCTCTCTGTCTCCCAAGTGCTGGGATTAAAGTTGTGTGCAGCCACATCTGGCTCTGTTTCCTCACTTGTATAAGGAGGAAAGATTAGAGTATCCACCATAGTAGTTACCTTTCTTATTGCTGTGACCAAATGCCTGAGGAAAGCAACTTAAGGGAGGAGAGTTTTATTTTGGTTCATAGTTTTAAGTCCATCATGGTGGGGAAAACCTGGCAGCCATAGCAGCTCCGTCTATGGGGGCAGGGGTGGGAGCCAAAGGAGCAGCCCCTCATATCTTGTCAGCTCAGGAGACAGAGAATAAACAAGAAGTAGGTTTGGGGTATAACCTTCAAAGGCTCACCCCCACGGACTGTATCTGCCTGCTGGGCACCATGACCCAAAAGTTTCCTAACCTCTCCAAATAGTACTGGCAGCAGGGACCAAGCACTCAAAATATGAGCCTGTGGGAGACAGTTTACACTCAAACCATAACACTGTTCCATGTAATTGTAAGGGTTAAATAAATTGATGCTTGCACAAAGCTTAGCTGACTTCTGGGACACAGTAAGTTTCCATAAATACTAGCTATTATCAATTTCATAAACCTAGGTAGCTGGAGGTGGTGACTCACACCTGTAATCTCAGCACCTGGGAGGCTGTGAGTTCTAGGCTAGCCTAGACCATAGTGAGTTCCAGGCCACTCTGGGATACAGAGTGAGACCCTGTCTCAAAAATCCAAAAGTCAAATTCTCCACCTCCAACAAAACACTAGCTATTGAACCCCTTCTTGTTCCCTTTCCTGTGGTCTGTGTGGTATGCTGTCTCAGTTTGTTTATCTCTCTCTCTCTCTCTCTCTCTCTCTCTCTCTCTCTTTTTTACTTTATTTTATTTTGTTTTTTGGTCTTTTTGAGACAGGGTCTCCCTGTAGCTCTGGCTGTCTTGGAACTCACTCTGTAGACCAGGCTGGCCTTGAACTCACAAAGATCCACCTGCCTCTGCCTCCCAAGTGCTAGGATTAAAGGCGTGTGCCACCACGCCCGGCTTACTTTATTTCATTTTGTGTGTGTTATGCCTGCATGTATATAAGTGCACCTGTGTTGTACAGTGCCTGTGGGGGTCAGAAGAGGGCATCCAGTCCCCTGGAACTGCGGTTACAGATGGCTGTTCACCTCCATGTGTGTGCTGATATTCAAACCCAGCTCCCCTGCAAGAGCAGCCACTGCTATTAACCTCTGAGCCATCTCTTCATCTCTTTTTTATCTCTCATTGTCCTCAGACAGGGTCCTGCCTCAGTCTGCTGAGTTGGGATTATGCAACTGTATATTAGTCTTCCCCTGTCATCTTTGAGAGAGCCCCCTTGCACCTCCTTGTACCTCCTTGCCCCTGAGCATAGCTATTATATAAGTGGCTGCTCACACCGAACTCTCCAGAGCCACCAGTCACTATGTGGAACTTTTATCTGGGCAAGGACTTTCCATTTGTCCACTCAGTACTGTCATAAACACAAGAGTGCAAGGAAACTGTAGAAAAAAATGGGCTATGTCAAAATGACTCAGCCAATAAGAACTAAATGGGATATTTTGAACATCAATAAGAGTTATAAATGCAATTGATTGAAATGCTTCCATTATATTTTAAGTATGTGAATTCATTCATAATGGTACTTGATCACCAGAAGAAGATGTTGGTAAATAATCAAGCCAGTTTCTAAAACTTGGTAGTCAAAAATATTTTTTAGGGGCTGGAGAGATGGCTCAGTGGTTAAGAGCACCAACTGCTCTTGCAGAGGACCCGGGTTTGATTCCCACCCACATGGCAGCTAAGAACCATCTTTAACTCCAGTTCCAGGGGAATCCAACGCCCTCTTCTGACCTCCATGGCACTGCATGACATGGGTGCACCAACCTACATGCAGACAGTACATATAAAAAATAATAAGTTTAAAAAATTAAAAAAAATTTTTTTGGTCTTTTTTTGAGACAGGGTCTCCCTGTAGCTCCAGCTGTCCTGGAATTCGCTCTGTAGACCAGGCTGGCCT
The DNA here is from genome assembly GCA_009823505.1 of Rhizomys pruinosus. Classification (NCBI taxonomy): domain Eukaryota; kingdom Metazoa; phylum Chordata; class Mammalia; order Rodentia; family Spalacidae; genus Rhizomys; species Rhizomys pruinosus. The sequence continues at coordinate 3,147,457 of VZQC01013236.1, read as the reverse complement.
TGAACTCACAAAGATCCACCTGCCTCTACCTCCGAAGTGCTAGGATTAAAGGCATGCGCCACCACGCCTGGCTAAAAATATTTTTTTATTTTTATGTGTATATATTTTCCATGCATGCATGCAAGCTCACCTGTGCATACAATGCCCACAGAGGCCAGAAGAGGCCATCAGATCCACTGGAACTGGAGTTATGGACAACTGTTAGTCACATGTGGGTGCTGGGAACCAAACCCAGGTCTAATGCTAGAGCAGCCAGTGCTCTTAACTTCTTTAGCCCCCTCCTTTTTTCCTTAATTTTTTAATTTTTAATTTAAAAATTATTTATTTATTTATTTATTTATTTATTTATTTATTTAATTTATCTCGTTCTCTTTCCTGTGATCTGTGTGGTATGCTGTCTCAATTTGTTTTCTCTCTCTCTCTCTCTCTCTCTCTCTCTCTCTCTCTTTTACTTTATTTTATTTTGTGTGTGAGTGTTATGCCTGCATGTATATAAGTGCACCCATGTTGTACTTTTGAAGCCTCCCTGGCCAACAGCTCCTTGGTAAATTAGTCCATAGTTGGTACTAAAAGCCTCTATTTACCCATATGTATCTTGAATGTTTCTTGCTGAAACCCAAATGGGGGCTCCATCTGTGGGAAGACAAAAACAAACCCTTCTCCCATAGTTGGTAGTGGATTTTTTTTTTCATTGTGCCAACATTGCACCCTGCCATAGCACCAATGGCACCTGTCATGTCCTGTCAGAGGGCTCCAATGTTTGTGGATTGGAGTTGTCATTTCTAATCTCAAAACTGAATAATTGACAAAATGTTCAGAGTAGAGGGTGCTCATCAAATTGCATCCCAGAGGGAGCCATATTTCCCTCCCTCCCTTTTTTTGTAGCATGAACAGAATAGTTTTTCTTGTTTCCCAGACTCCTTAATCTTGATTTATAATTTTTTAAAAGATAAGAGTTGTATTACATACCCATAGACAGGAACCAAGTTGTAAAGTTCTGCTAAGCCCTAAGCTGTCTCCTATTGGACTGTATACTGCCGGTTTAAGGAGGTAAAACCCAGCCTTTCTTTATGGGCAAAAATTATCTTTATGGGCAAAACAAATGCTATAGGTAATATTTGTACAATACAGAGAAGCATGGAGAACACTTATGTACATTTAATCCCAAAGCTGTCACTGGAAATCTAGTACAGGTTAGGAGTATATCAAGTATTAATAACAATTTTGTTATTACAAACCTATTCTAAAAACATAACAATTTTGTACCCCCAATTAGCTTAAGTGTGTTACTGTATTTTATACAGAAAATATTTAGCCAATTTAATTTATTTTTAGTTTTTGTCTTTTTGAGACAGGGTCTCCCTATATAGCCCCAGCTGGCCTGGAATTCACTCTATAGGCCATGAACTCACAGATATCCACCTGCCTCTGCCTCCCTAGTGCTAGGATTAAAGGTGCATGCCCAGTGCCAATTAATTTAATATAGGCATATTATCCTTTTACTAAACTTTTAAATACCATGTGATGTGTAGCTAAATCTTGGGCAAAAACTGAACATTTAAAAATAAACCTTGACTAGATATACATTTTTAAAAAATTATTTGACTGAACCATAACCTGAGGCAAATTTAGCTCATCTATATAGTTTCATCCTTACCTATCATAACAAACCCCCTTAGACCTTTGTCACCTGCACAGACTATCTCATTATCTTTATATAAATCCTTACTAAAATATTTCCATAAATGAAGATGGAATACTTATTCTAAACATATCAGTCCAAAGTACAAACTTTAAGAAGTCTTAGCAAGTTTTGGAGCAGGTTCTAAATGACCCATTCTCTTTAAATGTTTAGAGATGTTTTACTTAGGCTTGGCACAAAACTCTGTATACTGCAAAAATGTTTTACCTAGTCAGATTTCTTACATATCAAACAGATTTAAATATATAAATGAATTGCATCCTAGAAGTAATTTTTTTAAATTTTATTTATTTTTTTGTATGTGTATGAATGTACTGTCTGCATGTAGGTTTGTGCACCCATGTCGTGTGATGTTGTGGAGGTCAGAAGAGGGTGTCAGATTCCCCTAGAGCTGGAGTTAAAGATGGTTCTCAGCCACCATGTGGGTGCTGGGGATCGAACCCAGGTCCTCCGCAAGAGCAGTCAGAGCTCTTAGCCGCTAGGCCATCTCTCCAGCCCCAGAAGTAATTATTTCTTAAAATTAACTTATATCCTCAAAAACTTAAGAACTTCATTTTAATTTAACAGTTTTAGTTTATACGAAAACCTAGTAGAACTAGTTTACCCCAAATTTTTGCCTTAGGTGTTGAAGGAATGTAACCAGTATGTGGCAGTATATACTCAGTAAAAGATTTGATAGGTATCATACATTTGTAATTCCATTAGTTACCTTTAATAAAATAATTTATCCTTTAGTTGTTTGGTTATACTAACAGACCTGAGTCTGGGATGGAGGGGTCCAACCAGAGTCAGCTTTTTAGTGACCCTGAACAGTATATGATCATACTAATAATTTATACAAGACCAATTGAAAACTGATAATACCAAAGAAAAAAGTTTTTTTATTTTTTATGTGTATGAGTGTACTGTCTGCATGTAGGTTGGTGCACCCATGTCGTGCAATGCCGCAGAGGTCAGAAGAGGGCGTTGGATTCCCCTGGATCTGGAGTTAATGATGGTTCTTAGCCACCATGTGGGTGTTGTTAATCGAACCCGGGTCCTCTGCAACAGCAGTCAGTGCTCTTAACCCCTGAGCCATCTCTAAATAGTTTTTTTGAGTTGGATTTTTCCACAGTTGTTTATAGTTGACTCTTTAATAAAACCCTTTAAGAAACCCAGAAGGTCGTAAGAGATTAAAATATAAACATGCATTCACATGCACATGCACACAGTGTTAAAGGGAAATCGTTTTCAGGCTGACCTATTGAGAGGAAATTACATTATTACTTAATACTCTAGGAGAAACACAAAACCATTTTCAAAAATTTCCATTCAAATTGGGCCAAGAATTTTAGTCTATATTGTTATATACACACCAGGCTGACCTCAGGCTCCCACAGAAGTTCACCTGCCTCTGCCTTCATGGTGCTAGAATCAAAATCCCGTGTTACCAAGTTAGTTTCAAAAGGCAAAAGTGGACTTAAACATGAAGTTTAAGATGAAATGTTTGTTCTAGGGTAAGATAGGTAAACCAGCAGAGTTTGGCTCACAGGTTTTCTGTTTTTCAAGGACTGGGATTTAAGGTGTGGACAACTATACCCTTTTGTTTGAAAGACTTCTTTTCCCTAAGGCATTAAGGTAGAGTAAGATTAAAAGACCAGAATAGATTTTGATGCCTAGGACTTTTTAGCTACACGTGCATATAAGGTTATTTCAAAGATGTTTAAGATACCTGGTTTATAAACAAAAATATTATGTTTTGATTAGGCATGCCAAGATGGAATTTAAACCCAATAGTTTTTGTACACATGAATGGGGACAAAATTCACTTGGCCACAGCTAGAAAACATGTGGATACACAACATGCTTTTGTCCAGAGACAGCTCAACCCATGCTTCTGTCCAGTGGCAGGCAAAAGCAAGACTTTTGTCAAAACAATAATACCATGTGCCAAACCCATGGTTCTGTCCAAGAAGAGGCAAAAGCACTGCCTCTGTCCAAAGGCAGATAAAGGCATGGCTCTTGTCAAAATTATAATATAACATTTCAAGTACAAACCTCTTTGGAAATTAGGAGAAGCACCAAAGGAGAAAATTTGTCCCTTTTGAAATTTGGGAGAGCTCCAATTTGCATCCCAAAGAGGAAAAGGCAGGAACCCATCAAGCCTGGGGATGAATTAGCATTACAAAAAGAGCCTGGGCTCAAACAGCCAGTTGCCCATGGGGGAGGGCAAGCCTGAAGGTTTGTTTTTTTTTTAATGTGTATAAATGTACTGTCTGCATGTAGGTCTGTGCACCCGTGTCATGCAATGCCGCGGAGGTCAGAAGAGGATCTTAGATTCCCCTGGAACTGGAGTTAAAGACGGCTCTCAGCCACCATGTGGGTGCTGGGGATCAAACCCGGGACCTCTGCAAGAGCAGTCGGCACTCCCAACCGCTAGGCCATCCCTCCAGCCCAGGCCTGAAGGTTTTAAAACCATTTTTCTATCTCTTTTTTTGGTTTTAGAACCCAGAGCTCCATCTCAGGTCTATAAAAATTATTTAAAATGACCCCAAGGCCAAGCTGTGCCTGAGGCACTGCTGGTTTCCATGGCCCCCATGCAAGCTGATGGCTTCATGGGCAAACCCATGGCTGGGGAGATTATTGGGTTATACACAGTCCCCTCTTCTAATAATGTACCTTTTTTTTTTTTTTTTGGTCTTTTTGAGACAGGGTCTCTCTGTAGCCCCAGCTGGCCTGGAACTCCCTATGTAGACCAGGCTGGCCTTGAACTCACAAAGAACCTCCTGCCTTTGCCTCCCAAGTGCTAGGGTTAAAGGTGTGCATCACCACGCCCAGCAATCAAGGTAGTTCTTTAAGGGATGTTTCTTCCAGGTGATACTAGATTCTGTCAAGTTGGCAACACTAATCATCACAGTGGTTGAGTAATGAGAATGGGGGAGGAAGAAACATGGTCCTATGTATCAGCAGCTACGTCCTGTCACCAGTATGTTAAGGCTGGGAATTTTCAGGTAATGATAATTCTGCTTCTGTTGAAGTCCTGTGGGGAGGGGAAGGTGGTGGTTTCTGAGGACATAGCCAGAGGCATTTAGGAAATGGAGAAGCTTCTGTATAGAGTTTCAGCCTAACTATCTGTTGAGTTCAGAGATGGCACCATCTCACTTCTTCCTTCCCTTCCCTTTCTTTATACTATGGAGTAGTGATGAAACTTGGTCCTCAGATTATGATAGGAGTCAGTGGCCCACTATTGGCCTGGGGTTGTTCCTTTACTTATCAGTAAAGTAACAAGCAAAGGGGTTGGAGAAATGGTTCAGTGGTTATAAGAGCACCAACTTCTCTTTTGGAGGACCAGTGTTCAATTCCCAGCAGCTACCAACCATCTGTAACTCCACTTGTAGAGGAATCCAACACCTTCTTGTGACTCCACAGGCATTGCACGACATGGTGCACTTACACATATACAGCAATACACTCATACACACAACATAAAAATAATAAATAAAATATTAAAAAAATAAAAACAAACAAGGAAAAATTATCCCTTGGCCCTTGTTAATAAGAAAGATAGCTGTCACCAGGCATAGTGTTGCACACCTTTAATCCCAGCACTTCAGTGGTAGAGGCAGGCAGATCTCTGTGAGTTCAAGGCCAGCCTGGTCTGCATAGTGAGTTCTAGGTCAGCTGGGGCTACAGGGAGACCAAGTCTCAAAAAAAATCCCCCCAAAGAAAGATAGCTGTTTAAAATAGATTGTTATAGAGCTAGGATGTAGCTTAGTAGTAGAATGATTGCCTAGCATATGCAAGGACCTGAATTGCTAAAATAATACTGATGATAATAATAGTAATCCATTATAATACTATGCTGGAAGGTTTATTATAAGTAACAGTCTTTGGAAACTTCCTTTGACAAACCAAACACTGTGTTTGCACCATTTCATTTACTCCTTATGACACCTCCATTAACTTGTGAAATGACTTATACATGGATATAATCAGGGCTGGAGAAATGGCTCAGTGGGTAAGAGCATTATCTTATAGTGATTTTAACTAACCCCATCAAAACCATGTGCTCTTGTGTCTTGTGACACTGGTATGAGATCTCTTTTCCTAGGCAATCTCAATTTGGTATTCCATTCAAAAAGATGGAATGAATGAATGAATGAATGAATGAATGTGGTTTTGCATATAAAAGCCCTAAAAGGTGGCACCCCATCACCATTGAATACTGTGGAGATTGGGAAGGGTGAGTACCCTTGAATGAATGAATGAGGTAGTCTAGAACTAGGGGTAAAAGACTGGATGGTCTATTAATATTAGAGTGGAGCCAACCTTCCCCAATTGAAGCTGGAAAAACCATTTTGAATAAAATTATGGATGGAGCCAGACCCTGGACACAGTTCTAGAGGCTGAGTTCCAACAAGACAGTTCCATAGCATAGTTCTAGGAGACAGACAGTTCCAAGAGATATCTAGGAGAAAGAGTGTCTCCGGGGCTGAAGAGATAGCCTAGCAGTTAAGAGCTACGACTGCTCTTGCAGAGGACCTGGGTTTGATCCCCAGCACCCACATGGAGGCTGAGAACCATCTTTGATTCCAGTCCCAGGGGAATCCGACGCCCTCTTCTGACCTCCTCTGCATTGCATGATACGGGTGCCCAAACCTACATGCAGACAGTACATTCATACACATAAAAAAATAAATAAAATAAAAAAGAGTGTCTCCAAGTTCTGGCCTACTCTTAAAACTTATTTAAGATTAGTCTTGGGCTGGAGAGATGGCCTAGTGGTTAAGAGCTCTGACTGCTCTTGCAGAGGACCCGGGTTTGATCCCCAACACCCACATGGCAGCTGAGAACCATCTGTAACTCCAATTCCAGGAGAACTCCAGTTCCAGGGAATCCGACACCCTCTTCTGACCTCTGCAGCATTGCACGATACAGGTGCACAAACCTACATGCAGACAGTACATTCATATAAATAAATAAATAAATAAATAAATAAATAAATAAATAAGTAAGTAAATAAAATAAAAATAAAGGCACGTGCCCAAAAAAAATTAGGCTTTTATTGTTCAGGTAATGTTGGCATAGTATGGTAAATGCCATAAGTTCCTGCGGTTGTAAGTGCCAGATGTCAAGAAGACGGGTGGCCTTCTGGCTGCCATTTAGGCTGATTGCTCCATGACATACACCCACAAAGCTGGTGGCAAACCCATGGCTAACCCATTGGTAACTCTGCAGCCACACTCAGCCAGAGGCTGTTGGCCTTCAAGACCACCCAACTGGTCATGGGACAAGATGAAAGCTAGTTGAAAGATAAATAGTTCCATGATCAATCGTGTAATAACAACAGAGATCTCTGTTAGGGTGACAAAGCTCATAGGAAATTCTCTTTATTCATGCAGGGCAAACAGCTATATATGGTTGGGACAGACGGTGTGTCATCACTTCTTAGTGGCCAATGCCAGTCCTTTTGCACTGTCATTTCTTCCCAGCTCAAAGCTTGTAACCAGAGAAGTTCTGTGATTTGATTCGTGACCCCAAAACATTCTGGCTGAAGTGTTAGCAAACACTGGCCCAAGCTCAGGCATGCATACAGCATAGTATCAACACAGAAACTAAATGTAATATTACCTATTTAGTGGATTTTGTCATAAGGATTTAGTTGTTAAGGGTACCAAAACAGTCCTCACTTGACAGCTTTGTATGGTGGTTCATGCCTGTAATCCCAGCACCCAAAAAGCGGAGGCAGAAGGATTTCCATGAATTTGAGGCCATTCTGAGCTACAAAGTGAGACTCTGTCACAAAACCAAACAACAAAATACCCCCAAAACAATTTGCAATAATTCTTTTTCCCTGAAGTTTAGTTTTATTACATTTTCTTATTTTTGTGTTTGTGTGAGGGCATGCAGTATGTGCACATGTAGCTAAAACTCCTTAAGGGAGGAGAAGGTGTAAACAATATCTGCCCCCTCCTCTCTTGGTCCCAAAGACAAACTGGGATACAATTCACCAAACTGCAGACTGGGGAACCAGTGAGCTTCTTGGTTTTCTTACAGAGCAATGGGCGAGGGTTTACTTACGGAGTGTGGATGCTCCCCTCCTACGGCCACACTGGAAAGTCTTCATCCGAGCATGGATGGTGGCTTCTCCACAGTCACATAAAGTGGAGAGAGAGCCTCTGCTACAATCCCCAGCCTATGTACCCTTAGCCCCTCCCCTAGTCCATGTGCAACTTAGTCTTATGTGGCTGGACTCTGGAGAGGATTCTGTGATTCTCCTTGCTCCTCCCTTCCGTGCTGGGGTCTGAACAGTTAAGAAGCTCAGCTGTGATGATGTTAGGCAAGCAGGCACAACCAAGCTTGGGAAGATGGCCCCTGCCTATTGGGGAAGAGTCCTATACAATAGCTTGTCATGGCATGCCTGGAGATATTAGGACAACTTGTGAGGATTTTTTTTTTCCACCATGTGGATTGAGCTTAGGTTGTTAGGCCTGAAGCTTTAGTTAAAACTCTGGTTGATTTAGGCCTGAGCACTCTAGTCTAGTGCTCAGGCCTAAATGGGGCCATGTTTTGAAACAGGAGCTAACAATGTACCACTAAGGCCCATCCACAATTTATGCCCAGTTGAGGTTTTTGTGCAATCTCCCTTTATTCCAGACCCTGAAGAGATTGGGGTGGGGGTCTGTAAGTGCTTCCTGCTAAGAAGGGGTTATCATAGGGCTAGGGGCTTCAGGGTCCTTTGGAAAAGGGAGGCTTCTGGTGGCGTAGAATGGGAACATAGTTTTGATCTGGTCCCAGGTGGTGGCTTGGCAGTCATGTGGGTGACTACAGTCATGGGATTCTGTAAGAACCTTTGAAAACTACCAATTATGCAAGGATCAAACAGGAATACTATAGGGGGGTGGTGGTGAGAGGCCCCAGTAATGGGGCCAGCCATGGCCAATTTCCCAGTCATTTCTAGAACCTGTTTCCTTTGCCCCAGTCATTCTGCTTTAGGTTTAGGCTTGCCCTGAGATGTTTTAGAGATTCCTTAACTGTGCCAGATTGATGGGCACAGTAACAACATTTCCCCCACAAAATAAGCACGTTTATCTGTGAAATATTGGGCTATGTAGAAAGGTGCTCTGTTAAGTTAATACATTTCAAAAGATTTTTATTTGTTAGTTACAGGATATTAAGTCAGAAACAGGTGGGCAAGGAGTGGCTACTTAGGGGGCTAAAGATGGCCCAAGGTAAGCAGTACTTTGCTGTGGACCTGCAACATTCTTGATTGTCTACAATCCCTGAAGTTCCAATTGGTGGCTCAGCCTTGGTGGAACTTCAGGTTTTCTGAAAATTTTAGTTCACAGCTCCCTCTGCTGGCCAAACGTCATATTTTGTGTATGTGGGGGCCACATATTTATTCCATTTCCCTTCCTTCCTTCCTTCCTTCCTTCCTTCCTTCCTTCCTTCCTTCCTTCCTTCCTTCCTTCCTTCCTTCCTCCCTCCCTCCCTCTCTCCCTCTCTCTCTCTCCCTCTCTCCCTGTCTCTCTCTCTCTCNTTAGTCCAGTCAAGTTGACACCCAGGATTAACCATCACAGTCACTATTAGCATCCATACCTAGGTTGGTGCAGGAGCCTCTTGCTTGCCTCGCAGTGGCTACTTCTTTCCACAGGGAACTTGAAGACTACTTTTCTTCGTCTGTTCTGCAAATCCTACTTCTGTAACATCTCCTATTTCTACTGGTCAGTGCACCTGTGGGGGGATTTGCTTTTCTGCATCAGCGAGGTTCCAATGCTGAGCCCTAATTTCATGAAGATTAAGAGGCAGGGCCTGGCCTCCTGGTGGATTGAACTGTAGCAGCAATGACCTGGTCTTCTCAACAGAGGTGCTTGTATCACCATTAGTTATTTAGACAGAAACTCCCTGCCTGTGGAAGACACAGCAACTCTCAGTGGCCAGTTTTGCCCTGTACAAAATAGACACAGAGCTCAACCAAGGGGCTGCTAAAAAGAGATTGCACAAACCCCCACTACCCTCCACCAGTCATAAACCTCTAACAGGCCTGATCAGAGCATTGTTAGCCCCCGTTTCAAAATAGGGCCCTGGAACATACCACCCCAGCTATAAAACGATTCCTATTCTATAAGCAAGTCCTTCCACTCTTATTGGAACAGTGTGGGCCCTAAGTCCCACGACTATCTCCTCAGAAGAACACACTTCAAGGACTCCCCTGGCACTTGGTCAGTGTGGTGGCCATGCTGGTCAGCTCCCATCTCTCATTGACTGATAATAAGGGTCAATTTGGATCATTGAGGTTGGTTTCTTTCTCCTGTATCTTCAAGTCTTATTCCTAGCATTCGGGGACTGAAACCCAGGAGGATCTTCTGAACAAGATCTTTTCTCATATTGGTATGTCTTCTCCTCTCCTTTGCTTCTCTCCAATTGAACTCTGATTCTGAGCAAGATCCTCTCTCTAATACCTCTTCTTTCTTGTCTTCTGCCCCATCAGACTCCGATCACCCCCCAAGCCTACTTTTCCTCCTACTTCAGCTAAACATTAGACAGGACATGCCCCAAAGACCTCACCCCATTTGGAGGTATAGTTTCTTGAAGCCTCATTGTTCTGAATGTCATACTGGATGCTTTGGGGACCACTTAAAGGAGGTATCTAAAGCTTCTTGAATGATCATCTCTTTACCACCGTCTTCCAATCCATAGCCCCTCTGCCATTTGCTGCAAGCCATACCCAACAGCTTCTCCAACCTGAACAACAGTGAAGGCAGGGATCTGGACACATTCAGAGGTGCCCTGAACATCTCCTTCCAGACCCTGGGTGTCATTTCCATTTCCGTGTTCACATTTGGGAACAATATTTTCTCTTTTCCTTCTCTCTCTCTCTCTCTCTCTCTCTCTCTCTCTCTCTCTTTTCTTTTTTGGTCTTTTTGAGACAAGGTCTCCCTTTAGTCCCAGTTGGCTTGGAACTTGCTATGTAGAGTAGGTTGGCCTTGAACTCACAGAGATATACCTGCCTCTGCCTCCCAAGTGCTAGGATTAAAGGCATGCGCCACCATGCCCAGCGAAGGAGCTTTTAAAGTAAAAAATGAAGAAAGTCTTGGATCATATTAAAACTATTAACCATCACTATCCAGATATAGCTGTTTTATCTTCTGTATTGGACATAAAATTTACATGTGACATTTATTATACTTAAAATTAAATCAAGAACATTAAGAATAATGTAACAGATTAAGGCGACAAACATTTAAAAATAGTTTATTTTGTTATATGTGGATGAGTATACTGCCTGTTTGTAGGTAAGTACACCAGAGATGTGCAGTGCCTGTGGAGGTCAGAAGAGGATGTCAGATCCCCTGGAATTGGAATTACAGATGACTGATGGCCACCATGTGTGTGCAGGGAACCAAACCCAGGTCCTCTGTAAATACTAGCCAGTGCTCTTAATTGCTGAGCCATCTCCCCAGCCCTGAAACAAACATTTTAAAAATGAAATTGACTATGTTTTCTCCTGTATTTATAGTTATTCATAGTCTGTAAACTATTTTATTTATATTTGGAATATTTAAACAAATTTATCTTCTTTGAGTTTTTGGTGTTTCTTTTCACCTGTTAAATCTTATATGTACAACCTGTGGAACGGCTAGTTCTAACTCTCGTAGCTCTTCTTTCTGAATAACTTCATCTATTTTATTATGTTGGTGTCATACCAGATTTAGTTTGGAGAAGTAAATGAAAAACAGAGAAGAAATGACATAATAACATAGTATTCTTTAAACTTTCTTTTTGACAAGAATGTCTTTCTTTACATACCAAATATTAATATTGGTAGAAACAAAAGATCAAACCTTTTAGAAATTGGAACTTTAGAGGCCTTTTTAATTTTAGTGATTAGAAATGGAAGAAGTCATTGGTAGTATTTTCTATTTCCTTTTATTAGTGAAATATAAATATTGCTTAAATATTTTTTAAATTTTATTATTTTTTATGCATATGAGTGTACTGTCTGCATGCAGGTTTGTGCACCCTTTTCGTGCAGTGTCATGCAATGCCGAGGAAGTGAGAAGAGGGCGTCGGATTCCCCTGGAACTGGAGTTAAAGACGGTTCTTAGCTGCCATGTGGGTGCTGGGAATCAAACCCGGTCCTCTGCAAGAGCAGTCGGTGCTCTTAACTGCTAGGCCATCTCTCCAGCCCCAAATATTTTTTTAAATTCTGGTTAATTGAGCCAGGTGTGGTGGTACACACTTTTAATCCCAGCACTCTGGAGGCACAGACAGGTAGATCTCTGTGAGTTCAAGGCCAGCCTGGTCTACATAGCAAGTTCCAGGCTAGTTGGGGCTACGTGGAGATCCTGTTTCAGAAAGACCAAAAAAAAAAAAAAATGAAGTATACACGCAGTTAGAGGTGGTGCATCTTCGGAATCCGGGTCAGGGAGAAAGCCTGGGGGAGGGGGATGAGGCACTGTCAGCTGAGCCCACCCTTGGGCAGCATGGTGAGCACAGAACTGAGCAGGGGCAGCGAAGTCAGGGGAAGGAAGGAAGGAAAGGAGGGAGGGAGGAAGGAAGGAAACAGCTTCCGGTTTATCCAAGATAACAAGTCCTCTTGTCTGATTAAGAAAACATATATATACATACATATATATATATAATATATATATACATATATATATATAAAAATATATATGTATATATATTTAATCTTTGCTTTTGATTCTGTAAATTTGCTTCCCCTTGGAATTTCAGCTCATGCCTGTACCCTTGACCTGTAGGGTAGAGAGCCCTGGGCACAGTCCATAGTCACATAGGCTGGAAGGCCCATGACCCTGGTGTCCATCAATGCTGGAGTGCATCTAGAATGACAATGAATTATCTATAAATATTGTAAATAACCTACTCCCTGTGCTCAAGATTTGGAGATTACTCCCCTGCCCATTGCCAGCAGGATCAGGAAAAAATGCTGTGACGTCTCACTTTGTTCTGGTATCTGATATGAACGAGGAAATTCTGCTCTAGTTTTCCCATCATAATAATGGCATCCTTATGTAAAGTTTGATACCATAGTCTGCGTGGTGCCTAGACACCACTTCCAGTCTGGCAGTCTCTGTCCTCCCTAAAAGCTGTCCCAGTGAAATGACCATAGTGTCTTAGACCTCACCATTCCTGTGCATGCATTGACTTCCTAGAGCAAGCACCTGTGACTCACCACCTGAGAACTGCCTCTGGTCCCTGACAGAGGTGCTGTCAGCCTGCAGATGCCATGGGCAGGATGTGCTGGAGTGTTTAACATCCCCAGAAGTGTCTTCAGACAAGAACAGAAGCAGGTTGGAGCAATGACCTGTCTTGGTGACAGCAACTCAAAGCTTGCTACAGTCTTCCAAATTGCTGCAAGGAGAGCAAGTTCTAGTTGCTACCAGCAGAAACAAGCTCACATTTCCCTGTCTCATCTCTCCACTTCTTCTGCACGGTTTTCTTGAGCTCACCTCCATACTCAAATCCTTGTCTGGACTGCAATGCTTTCTACATTACGTAAGTTGATTGTACCTTTAGACCTTTAACTCTCATTCTTCAGACTCTAGTTCAGACAGGAAGTAATTTTTCACAGAGGAATCTAAAATATGCAAATTCTACTCAGTGGGCAGAGTAAGAACTGCTATTATTCCTGTCAACCTAATTATGCTCACACCCACCAAATGCCAGAAAAAGAAAAGCCGTCAAAACAAGGATAACAGAAAAATGCAGCAAAGCAATCAACCCTGCCAGCATGTTGTCAACTCCAAATGAAAAGGACTCTGCTACAAGTTCCGATCTCCGCTGAGGGGAACAGCCAAAGGGAGAGAGGCAAGCATCCTTTCCCCTCCCAAACATCCTCACAACCTTCTCCTGGGTGTGCTCTGGTCCCTTCTAGTCTCTCACTGACACCAGAAAAGTCCTAAACTAAGTGCAAGACCCCTAACAGGTGGAAATAACATTCTACCTGTTAGGGAAAGGACGAAAGCTAAGAATGGTTTATTGAGTTTTATTTATTTAATTGATTCTTTTTTTAAGATTTTTAAATTTTTAAATTATTATTATTATTATTATTATTATTATTATTATTGTTATTTTGGCTTTTTTGAGACAGGGTCTCCCTGTAGCCCCAGCTGTCCTGGAACTCACTCTGTAGACCAGGCTGGCCTTGGGAATCGGACTAACAGGTCCGCCATGCCTCATGCCTCCCAAGTGGTAGAATTAAAGGCGTGCCCATCCATGCCTGGCTTATTATTATTTTTTTGGGTAATGTGTATGAATGTACTTGTTCTGCATGTAGGTGGTGCACCAGTGCCAGTGCAATGCCGTGGAAGTTGGAAGAAGGCATAGGATCTCCGCCTGGTATGGAAGTTTAAAGAATGGTTCTTTAGCTACCAATAATCGGGTGCTGGGAATCGAAACCTGGGGTTTTTTTTGCAAGAGCAGTTGCGGCGAAAAATCTTAAATGCGGTGAGATTTATCATCTCTCTAGCCCCATAATTGATTCTTTTTTCCAAAAATCTCTCACTCTGTAGCCCTAGATGGCTTGGAACTCATAGTGCAGACCAGGCTGATTTCGAATTTGGGGTTCCTCCATATATGCTGTTCTGCCATCCTGAGTGACTAAGGGTTATACATGTTGTATTCACTCTCCCTTTTTATACTGTAAATCAGGCACCTCTCCAACTGGGTTTCAATTGTTCTTGATTCTTCTTCACTACTCTCATCCAGTACACTTGCAAGCCCCAGGGGGTTTACCTACAATATAGTCCCAGGGAATCTTTACCTCTCTTTGCAGCTAGAGCAGCCTGTTAAGTCACTGATAGTTGTCACAGTGTTCTTTAAAGAAACAGAAGTAACAAGGCGAATATATAGCTATATTACAATTTATTGATTTGCTCAAATGACAGAGCTCAAGTAGTCCAACAGATAAAGCGGTGCTGCACTGGAGAAAGGCTCGCCAGAATCCAGGGAAACTGAGCTCCAGTCCTCAAGGCTGGATGTTTCAATAGTCCCAATCTGGTGCTGAAGGCCAATTTGGTATCCAAGGAGATCTGCTGGTCTCCAGTCTATATTGGGATCAGAAGGTTGAATAAACCACAGCAGGAAGACAAACAGTGAGAGAGAGGCAAGCCGCAGGAAAAAAGGGACGAGCTCACTTTACCATGGCCTTTAATACTGCCGCTGGGCTTAGAAGGTAGATGCTCACATTTTGGGTGGCCATCTGGGTTGAGGTAGTCCAATCCGAAGAGCCTTTTTTCTCTTATTTGTTCTTTAGCCCAGTCAAGTTGACCACCTTCCCAAGGAATTAACCATCAACAAGTCAACTAAATTAGCATCCATGACCTACGGTATTTTGGTGCAGGAGCCTCTTTGCCTTGCCTCCGGCAGTGGTGCTGACTTGGCTTGTCCACAGGGACTTGAAAAGACTAGCTTTTCTTTTACCGTCTTTCTGGCCAAATCCTACTTTCAATGTAACATGCTCTATTTCATAACTGGTCAGTGCACAACTGTGTGGGGGATTGTGCTTTTCTGCATTCTAGTTCTTAGAGGCTTCCAAGTGGCCTCGAGGGGCCCTAAATTTCATGAAAGGACTTAAGAGGCAGGGCTGGCCTCATCGGTGGATATGAACTGTAAGCAGCAATGACCTGGTCCCTTCTCACAGAGGTGCTTGTAATCACCATTTTAGTTATTTAGACCAGTAAAACTGCATGCCTTGTGGAAACACAAGCAACTCTCCATGTGGGCCAAGTTTTGCACTGTACAAAATTAGGGACATTACAGGTTACTCAATTTTCTTCTCTTAAGGGGGTTCGTGCTAAAAAAAGAGATTGGGCACAAACCCCCACTGACCCTCCACCAGTCATAAAACTCTAACAGATGCCGCTGATCCACGATGCAATGATTACTCCTCCGTTTCAAAATAGGCGGCACCTGGACAAACATACCACCTTGGTTAGACCAGCTAATAAAATTTTTCGATTCCGGTATATCCTATATTTTTGCAGCCAAGTTTTCCTTGATGCCACTCTTATTGGAACAGTGTGGGCCCTAAGTCCCACGACTATCTCCTCAGAAGAACACACTTCAAGGACTCCCCTGGCACTTGGTCAGTGTGGTGGCCATGCTGGTCAGCTCCCATCTCTCATTGACTGATAATAAGGGTCAATTTGGATCATTGAGGTTGATTGCTTTCTCCTCGCTTATCGTTCAGTCTTATTAAGGCATTCGGGGACGTGAAACCTGGCAGGAGGAAATCTATCCTGAAACGCACAGTCTTCTTTCTCATAATTTGTTAATGCTCCTTCTCCTCTCCTGTCTGTGCGTGGCTTCATGCCCCCGCTACACTTGCACACTCTGAAATGTGACAAATTAATGCCTTAATACCTCTTCTTTCTTGTCTTCTGCCCCATCAGACTCCGATCACCCCCCAAGCCTACTTTTCCTCCTACTTCAGCTAAACATTAGACAGGACATGCCCCAAAGACCTCACCCCATTAGGCACGGTTTGTATATGAGTTAATATACATTAGAAAAGCCTCATTGTTCTGAATGTCATACTGGATGCTTTGGGGACCACTTAAAGGAGGTATCTAAAGCTTCTTGAATGATCATCTCTTTACCACCGTCTTCCAATCCATAGCCCCTCTGCCATTTGCTGCAAGCCATACCCAACAGCTTCTCCAACCTGAACAACAGTGAAGGCAGGGATCTGGACACATTCAGAGGTGCCCTGAACATCTCCTTCCAGACCCTGGGTGTCATTTCCATTTCCGTGTTCACATTTGGGAACAAATATTTTCTCTTTTTCCTTACATCTCTCTCTCTCTCCATCTATCCTCTCCTTCTCTCCTCTCTCTTCTTTAATCCTTTTTTGGTCTTTTTTGAGATACAAGGTTCTCCCTTTAGTCCCCAGTTGGCTTGGATTGCTATGTAGAGTAGGTTGGCCTTGAACTCACAGAGATAATACACCTGCCTCTGCCTCAAGAGTACTGTGGTTAATGGGCATGTGTTTTCCACCAAAAGCCAGGCTAGAAGCTGTTTTTTTTATTAATTAACAATTTTTTTTTTTTTTTTTTTTTTAATTAATTTAATTTCTGTATGTGTATTCAATTTACTTTGTCCTGAGCATGCAGGTCTGCACTTCTGTGTTGTGCAATGTTTTGCTTGCGGATAGAAGGAGGGTCCTGAGGAATTCCCCTGAAAGAGTTTCTGTTTGATTTGTGTCTTCTTTTCTCTTGGAATTGGAGTTTTCAGACGGCTCTTGGCCGACATGTGGGTGCTGGGGATCCGAACCTTTATTCAAGACCCTTTGTTTGTTCCTCGTGCGAAGTTACGCGGCTCGGTGGCTGGCATAACGCGTTTTTTGCTAGCGCGCCCATCCCTCTCCAGCCTCACCTTTTAAGTTATATTAAATTTTTAAAGAGAGAGTTAGGGATTCACATATCAGTTAGCACTCGTTGATTTATTTAAATATTCTACATTAATTGATCTAACTAGTTCTTTTGACCATAACATATTTAAGGATATTAAGGTGCCTAAAATAATAGCACCACAGGAAAGGATTAAAGCCATTCATTACAATATTGATTATGTTCTGGTTACTTAGGAGTGTTACTAAATCACTTTAAGCAATGAATCATCTGTATCTAGCTCCATCTTTCAGTTTGCCAGCAAAGTTCATCCGAATGTTTCAATCTTTCTTTACTGCTGCATAGAATCCAATTGTGTAGGATGTACCACAATTTTCTCTACCCACTCATCAGTTGAGGGGCACTTGGGTTGGCCTTCACAAAACTCTTCCTAAATTGTGAAGAGCAGGTGCATATAACTGGCCTGTAAACATGTATCTCTGTGGTGAGATGAGTTTTGTGGGTAATATTCAGTTACTCGTTTGGTGCAGGGAGCTAAAGGTATCGGCTTTGGGTCAGCTGGTCAAGCTTCATAGTCCTAACTAAGTTCTTCCAAGGGTTTTCTCCTATTTTTCTACATCTTAGCTTTTCCAATAGGTGGCTGCATGAGTTTAGCTTATTTCCCCACCAGCAGTGCCTGATTGACGTGTTTCCCTCTTTCCTCTCCACAAACCTCTAAAAAAGCACTTTAGGTAATCATTTGGTTTTCGTTGATTTTAGCGGCAGTCTTTTTTTTTTCTTTTTTGCTTTATTGAGAGCAGGGTCTTTCATCACCCCTGTAAGTTTTTCTAAGTGACTGATCCTAAGAGAACTCACGGGCTGTGGAAACTAGGCTGGTGACTTTTGACAAACTTTTCAGAAGATCTCTTCGCTTCACACTCCCTTGCCTTCCAATCTCTTAATGGGAGTTAAGTATGATATCTTTTTTAAAATTTTTTTTTTTTTATTTTATTTTCGGTATGTAATTATCACTCGTCACCATAAATCATTAGCATGCAAGGTATTTGTGCATTGTGACGCAGCCCGTGTCGTCCGCAGAAAAAAAGTGCCTTCGCGGAGTGTTCAGTTCAAGAGGGTTCATCCTAGGTATCTCCTTTTCTTTCTCTGGGCTCAACTTGGGACGCTCTCCTGGAACCGGAAAGTCCGCAGATCGTGATCTAACGATATTGGAGCCGCTCGAAGTGGGTTGAGCTTGTTAGGGATCGGGAACCCAGGGGGTCCTCTGCTAGAGATGCGGTCGGCTCGCATCATATTAAAGCCCGTCGCATAATGGCCCATCGGACTCGGCCCTGGAGTAAGAGTGAGGGATCCAACTTTGAAAGTGTTGGTTTAAATTTGGCTATATAAACTCTCAAACTTTTTTAGCTTATGTCACTTATTTAGTGAACATGATTTCCGCTCTGTTTCTGGTCTCAACCATTCTCTTTATTATGGCTTCCTGTCACTATTTAATATTAGCCCATATGTGAAGTCTTTGTTCAGCTATTTATTCCATCCTTTTGAGTGAGTCATTTTGCTTTTTTCTTCCTCTTCTTTGTTTTTTTTAACATTAAAAAAATTTTATTTATGTGTATGAATGGTACTGTGCTGCATATGGGTTTGTGGCACACACTTTTGTCGTGCAAGATGCATTTGGATGGTCGATGATTTGGGTGTGCGCGCATTCTGGAACTGGAGTTCTTCCTGGAATTGGAATTTCAGACAGTTCCGTCAGCGGCGCCATGTGGGTGCTGGGGATTAGAAACACTGAGGGTCCTCTGCAAGAGCGGTTGGCGCTCTTAACTACTAGGTCATCTCTCCAGCCCCTCTTCATTGTTTTTTGAGTAGTTTATATACTCTGGAGATCAATGCTTTGTCAGATGTATCTGCAGTGAAGGTTTCCTCCCACTCTGTGGGTTTTCTCTTCACTTCCTTGATTGTTTCTTTTGATGTACTTTGAGTTTAATGAGGTCCCATTTGTTGATCGTTGTTCTTATTTCTTGTGCAGCTGCTATCTGACTTAGGAATTCTTTTCCTACCCCTATGTCTTATAGGCTGCTGCCAACTTTTTCTTCTATTGCCTTCAGAGTTTTGGGTTTCACATTGAGGTCTTTGATCCATCTGGAGTTGACTTTTGCACAAGGCGAGAGGTAGGGTTTAATTTCATTCTTCTACAAGTGGTGATCCAGTTTTGCCAACACCACTTGCTGAAGATGCTGTCTTTCCTCCATTGTGTCTTCTTGGCCCCCTTGTCAAATACGAGGTGGCTGAAAGTGTATGTGCTCAAGTTTGGATCTTCATTCAGTTTTGTTCCATTGGTCAACAGGTCTGTTTTTGTGCCAGTACCAAGCTGTTTTTATGATTATAGCCCTGTAGTATAGTTTGAAGTCTAATATAGAGATCTCCCCTGTATTGCTCTTTTTGCTCAGGGTTGCTTTGGCTATTCGATGTCTTTTGTTTTTCCATATGAAATTAAGGGCTCTTTTTTTCCAAGCCTGTGAAGAAAGTCTTGGGGATTTTAATTGGGATTGCATTAAATCTATACAAGAGTTTGGGTAGAATGGACATTTTTAGTATATTAATTTTCCTAATCCATGAGCATGGGAGGTCTTTCCATCTTCTGATGTCTTCTTCAATTTCCTTCTTCAGGGGTTTAAAATTTGTTGTTGTAGAGATCTTTGGTGTCTTTGGTTAGGTTTGTTCCTAGGTATTTTATTGTTTTTGAGGCTATTGTGAGTGGGAAGGTCTCCTTGTATTCCTTCTCCAGTTGCGTGTTGTTGGTGTAAAGACAGGCTACTGATTTTTCTAGATTAATTTTGTATACTACCACTCTACTGAAGCTCTTAATCATTTCCAGGAGTTTTCTGGTGGACTTTTTAGCATCCCTTAGGTAAACTATCATATCATCAGCAAAAAGGGATAGCTTGACTTCCTCTTTTCCAATTAGTACTCCTTTAATTTCCTTTTTTTTTTTTTTTGAGAGAGGGTCTCCCTGTAGCCCTAGCTATCCTGGAACTTGCTCTGTAGACCAGGCTGGCCTTGAACTCACAGAGATCTGCCTGCCTCTGCTTCCCAAGTGCTAGGATTAAAGGCGTGTGCCACCATGCCCAGCTAATTTCCTTTTCTTACCTATTGCCCTAGCAAGTGTTTCAAGCACTATATTGAAGAGGAGAGGTGACAGGGGGCAGCCTGGCCGAGTTCCTACCTTTAAGGGGAATGTTTCTGTCTTTTCTCCATTCAGGATGATGTTGGCTGTGTGTTTCCTGTATATGGCTTTCATTACATTGAGGAATGACCCCTCCAGTCCAATTCTTTCTAGGACTTTAAACATGAAGGGATGCTGGATTTTGTCAAAGGCTTTTTCTGTGTCAATTGAGATGATTGTGTGGTTTTTTTCTTTCAGCCCATTTATGTGTTTTATGATATTTACTGATTTTTGTATGTTGAACCATCCCTGCATCTCTGGTATCAATCCAACTTGGTCATGATGGATGATCTTCTTGATGTGGGTCTGTATGCGGCTTGCAAGTATTTTGTTGAGAATTTTTGCATCTGTGTTCATTAATGAGATG